>KV751315.1:634284-662067 GCA_001698575.1 Mola mola
CAAGAATAAATCCTAAATACATTCCATTTCCACCCTTTTGATAGGCATCAATTTAACATGGGCTCACTATAACTGATGAAATTATTTGATTTCAGACTTTCATTAAAATCAAAGCTCATTGCTTTTGAGTATAGAAAATAAAAAAGAGTTGCATGTGTTTAGACAACAAAAACAAATGCATAACAGGGAAATATAGCAGATAGTTATTGATTAAAAGAAATTTTCCCAGAAATAGGGAGCATGAAAGGGGCCCCAAAGGAGTCAACTCAAGAGTACAGAGTGCAGAATTAATCAGATACACCAATCCGCCACTTATATAAAACCACTGCCAAGTAATGTAAGTAACAATGATCATCTTACAATTGGTCTGCATGGAAGCTTTGGGCATTAACGTGGATTTTACTTTAACATGTACCACTTACCTAAACATTATTACGGACCAGCAGGCACTGTCATTCCCAAAAGCAGCCAGGAAACGTGATAAAGAGTTTAAGGCTTTTCCCTGACCTACAAACCCCTCAAAGCTCAGTCTAATTGTGCATTCATGAGATGCTACAGAACCATGGATGGAAAAAAGATTCTGCCCCACAAGATCCAAGGGAACCACTGCCAGTGTCCCTGTGCCAAGTACTGTAAGACAGCCTCAGAGGTCTCCTGTCCATGTCCTGACAGATCAGAGCTGTTTTGGTGATATGAGGCGGACCTTTTCAATATCGAGCAGTTGGTTTTAATGTGGTGGCTGATCAGTATACACACTGAAAAGAACATTGGAGTGAGTGAGTGAAGTGAAACAAATCAAAGAAGACAAAAAAAAAAAATTGCTTTTTTAGCTGCACACCTTTAAGCAAATCTCAGCTGTCAGTAATTATATGATAATATTTGATAAAATCTTAATGTTATACTGTACCTTGCTCTGATTAAGTATTTCTGACACATATCTGATGCTTGATTTCAGGACAAGCCATAATATATTCCATCTTCTGTACCTAATCTCACTGTGTTAGACAGCAGTAAGATGTAGAGAATATCAAGAGAAAAATCAGCAAGAATCTTTATGAGCTTGAGTGCTTCAGTGCTGTTTTGTAGCTGAGTCTGCACTCCCACCTTCCTGTGGAGGTGGACAAAAGAAAACCAGCTCATATTTGTTATCCTCGGAACTGCCGATGTACAAACAGGCTTCATACACCTTGATTTATCCGTGTGGATCATGCTGTTCCCTAACCCATACAACAGAAACAAGACAATTGAGACAGGATAAGAAATAAGACAGGTTATATAAATCAAACTTCATTCATATTTTATGATAACACCAGTTTTACAACAATTGTTTCTCACAGGATTCATCCATTCCATTCATGTCCTGAATAGAAAGGGCCTGAAACAGAGAATTCACTTTGCTCACGGGAGACCATCATTTTCCCTGCTCCTCTAAACAAACAAGAATTAATAAAGTTATTTACATGAAAATACACCAACTTGAATGATGAAATCTGCTGTAACTGCAAGGTGCCCCTACGACAAAAGAATAAGAACAAGGGGAGACCGTTTGGACTATAATAGGATCACCCTGTTTTCCTCTTTATTAAATGACTTCTGCGTTCAAAGTTAAGTGAAACGAAGAGACAAGACATGACAAATTGCTTTTTGTTTGCACACAGCAGTTGCGCTGGAACAAAAGTTGGTAAAGCTAGGTCAAGGTCATCTGACTGGTAAAAGCCCAGAGGTGTTTATATGTCAGTGTAGCTGAGTAGTATTATATACAGTATATATTATTAGTAGTATTATCCCAATTTGGGTGGTGACAGACCCTGACATTCCTACTACCACTTTGCTCTTAACTTGGACTTCCACTTGTGTTACAATTATTTGCTAATCCTTGCTTTTTTTGTTTTCATTGCTGGTAGTCTCAGGGTACCATCCTTGTATGACAATATTTCTTTTGACATTAGTGCCATCAGAGTCCTTTGCATGAGGGACTTTCTCAACCACGCTGAGTTGAGTGCCAGGCAATCAAGTATTCAATGTGGGGCATTAAGTCACAGTCTTTCTCTTGGCCAGTCCGCAGGTGGTAATCCATTGAGCTCTGCCTGGTCTTAAGAGCCCTGCGATGGCACACCAGCCAGTAGCGACCAGTTACTGGTGCATCCTATGTCCCTTGTCTGCCTGTCTTTCCAGTATTGCTGGATTTATCTTATCCTGTCTTGCCTGCCCTTATTATTCCCTTGCAGCTGGGAGTAAATCCTGGTTAAATCTTTGGACAGGGCTCTGGTGCAATGCTTCTCTGTTTTACCTGTTCAGCCTAGTAGCTAGAGCTGTGCCTCTGTTTGGCTGTTTCTAGAGCCTTAGTTGTTGAACCACTTTGGAATCAGGCTCTATCTATGTAGTAAGTGCATTGCATGTGGTTTCATAGTATTTTGTTTTCCAAATTTTGTTGTCAAAGGCATGGTATCAAGCATTTGTCAGTTGTTGTTTGTAAACGGACTATTCAAAATTGGCACCTCCTTCCATGTCCAAAAAAAACCTGAAGCACAAATTGTTTCAAAGTTGGCCCTGGTGTATGCACAACATATGGTGTATGCCACACTATAGGGACATTACATTTGTTGTAGGAATGTAGATACTTCAGCAGGCTAATTAGGCTACCCACTTCCATTTACCTGTCCAACAACGAACTGTCGAACAACCAACTCTGTGTTACCTTTCATCCCCATTCTTAGATTTGTTGCAATCATGTCCTGCCGTCTGTGTGCTGTTAGGGGCTGGGTGCCAAGCACTCTCTGGCCAAAGGTTGACTACCAGAGCCGTCCCAAACCGAGGACCATAAGGAGGAAAAGAGAAAAGACAGGCAGATAGCAGCATCTCTGCTGACAAACACACCAACACTGGTCCATTAAGGATGACTGAAAAGGATAACTTTTGTATACCACTATGCATTTTTTTTTCCTCCTGCATACTATATCTTTAAGCCACTCATCCCAGTGGTTGGGATCCAGGGTACTGCTTTATCACAGCTCTCACTAGAAAGGAGACAGTTAGACCCTGGACCCTTGTATCTCCTTCAGCAGGCCCGTGTGGGGTACCACACTGAAGGTACCACAAGAGCTGACCAGTTGTGAAAAAACACCTGCATGATAGAATAAAATCCATTATCATAATTACTGCAAAAAAAATTAATTAGAAATCTACCAAAGTTTCCCCCCAACACGCACACGCACCCACCCACCCCCCCCCACACAAACACACACCCACACACACACACACATATACACATGTTGTTTGTGCTATGCTGTCACATGCTGTTTCCTTTCCCTTCCCTCATTCAATAATAAAAATGTCACT
Source organism: Mola mola (assembly GCA_001698575.1). Lineage (NCBI taxonomy): Eukaryota > Metazoa > Chordata > Actinopteri > Tetraodontiformes > Molidae > Mola > Mola mola. Next base: position 637,624 of record KV751315.1, read on the forward strand.
GTAGCGAAGTGTTTGTTTGTTCTAAGGCCACCATGGCATAAAGAGAAATCTGCAGTAGACGTGGCTCTAACTGTGTTGTCCGTGCTGCTTCTGTCTGTCTGTCTTTCTCATCTTCTCTCGACATTAAACAAGGCCACCATTGACAGGACCATTGAAATGAGCTCTTTTCTTTAAGACCCTGCAATCATCAAATGAGATTCTGATTCAGAATCTACTTTTAAAACTAATTAGGACAAGAGCTGCTTCTTTCAGGGAGTAATGGTCCTATTCTGTATTAAAAGAGCCCCCCCCCACACACACACACACACGCACACACACACACACACACACACAGACACACAGACACACACACTGAAGCTAGCAGTGTTTCACTCTGCATATATTAAAGTCAGATTTTTCCCAGCAAGCTTTTACAGCACAGCACTGATGCAAGACAGTGAGTCTTTTCTGGAATCTTTTGGCTGTGTGCTTTGTCATCACCCTGGATGGGATGTAGATAAAAGGCAGGATATTAGGTGTGGAGTTGGACAGTGAGAGAATGAGAGTGGACAGAAGAAGAGAGGAAATGACTGGTGACAGAGGAGCTTGACATCATAGCACAGTTTGGGTTTTTTTGAGCATAGAGTCTCATCACAGTGAAAATTCCTTCTGTGCTTCTTCTCTTGGCAGTCCATACACATTTCCATATATATAGATTGAGTACAACATTATTTTAGTTAAAGATGTTGATCATTCAGATACATATTATCACTTTAAAATGTTGATAAATTTTACATTTTGAAATGATTGCAGCTGGGATTAAATGGTTCATACATTTAGTTCTCAAATTGAAAAAAAAAAATCCTTAAACTTGCCAGTTAAATGTGGGGGCACAGTGCATGCAAAAACTTGTCCACACATACACACACTTGTACTCCAGTTGTTTCATATTGAATACATTTTTTTTTTATCTTCATTATTGGGTGTAGCAAATGCACTTTAAATGAGGTACAAGTAAGGGGTTTGTTGTTCAACACTCAATATCCCTGCTTGATGCTCAATGCTCAATTGTGGCACAGTGCCAGTGCACCCTGGCGTCATTGTCTTCCAAAAGAAAAAGCATTTGCCCAGTCACCCCCTACCCCATGTGCCACCGTTGTCATGGTTTCTATGGAGATGCTCTCCTCCAGACCAAGCATGTGAAGGGCACTCCTCCAGCGGAAGGAGGTGGAATAACATTGTGGCAGGGCTATCACACACAAACCTCATTTACATATCCAAACATGAACCATGGACTGTGCCAAACAGTGTTTGTTCACTGAAGATTTTCAGGTTAGTAAAAAAAAAAAAAAAAAAAAGAAAAACCCAGATGGGAGTGAGACACAAGTATAAACAATTGTTATATGTATCGATTCAGTTGATTGTTAAGCTAATGATTGATGAAGATTTGCAAGAATGTTACGGTAAGACACAACTGCTCTTTGAAAACGTAGAGAACGTCTTTCTTTGTGCATTGGGGTTGGTTCAACATTTCGATCACAGTTTCTGCCTTTACAAGGTTGACGTGAGGGATACATGCTTGTGTCTAGAACAGGTGTGATCACTCCTCAGCACCTCAGCACCTCCAGCCGAAGGCACTGTTCAGTCTGTCCACCGGTGTTCCCTGTCCTATTCAAGAGATGCTTTGCTGTCAGACGGAGCCGTGTGCCTCTGACCTTGAGGGAGATGAAGAAAGACAGCCACAACAGAGGGTACAAAAATCAAAGACTGAGGAGCGTAACACTCGTGGACTGGAGACAAGGGCAGAAAAACAGTGGAAGACGCAAGATGGCAATTTATTATTAACATACAGCTTAATAGAACAATCTAATGGGGAATAGGACAGTTTTCTTTAAATACTTGAAATAGACAGATTCACTTTTTAAAAGGCCAAATATACCAAAGAGCAGCAGCTAACACTTATGATGCACCGCAGACATGGCTTCAACACAGTCACGCTAATTTCCATATAATCCACCGCTGACTATCAAACACAGGACCCATCGCTGTACAGATGAATCTAAAGGAAGAGAGAGTTTTAAATACTCAACATGCTATTTTGGGAAGCGCCGCATAATGATACCGTTTCAAGCGATTGTTAAAAACTGCTGAATAGATTTTTCTCAATATCCTGTGCCCAATTATTTAACACATAAACATGGATCGTTTTGGCATTTGGACACCTTTAACTCTTGCACCAGAGAGCGGCTAATGCATCTCATAAAAAAGTAATCAATATACCTTTATTTACTCTATACCTTATTAGTCTTCAAAGAAATATACATTACAGCTTACATTGGCTAAAAGCACGTACCTGGAAGAACCAAAGTTCTTATTGCTAGCTATTAGATCTTTCACTTGAGTTTCCTCTGGAGTAATAAAATCTGCCTCACACAAGATCAGTGGGAATAATCAGGCAAGATGAAGCAGTTCAGTGATTCTGCCTTCCTTGGTTTGGACAAGCTTGTAAAGTCTGCTTTGATCCTGAGTGCTGAGGGTCCAGGATAAGATCTGCCCAACACATTTGTTAGCAGGCTGCAGACAGATACTGCTGAGGATGGAGAAACTGATGGGACGGGCTCAAATGGGTTTCGAATCAGCAAAGCCTAGAATGCTGTTGCTAAAATGAGGAAAAGTGGACAATGCCTTCTGCTTCAGCAATGGAAGTATTATCATCACTGATTCATATCAATATCATCCCAGACTGACACTGACAAAGAGAATGAGAGGAGCCACCTGGTTCATGGGAGATGATATCAGAGGAGGAAAGGTACTGAAGGATGGTGTCAGTATGGGCAGAGGCCCATCTGGATAAAGGAGATGACACACTGGAAAGGACAGTGAGGCTGAGCTGTGGAAACCTATGTTGATCAAGCTCCTTAACCTGGTGATGTACAACATGCTTCCAGCTAGTCTAAAGTTGTCCTTAGAAGAAACAATCATAATATACCTCCTATACTCCAAAATGTGGAGCAGCAGAGCATATCCTAAGTTTCTGTTTCAATACACAATGCAATAGAGCCACGATCGAGTCCTGAGGGCTTGCTCATGTTTACAGGTATAAGGGGCTTGTTGTTTGTTACAGTCCCGGTGACAGAAGAAATGAGGACTGACTTGGCTCAGACTGGGTTGTCTGTAGGAGGCCATACAATGATGAAAATACCAATCATACAGGGAGCACAACCAGAGAAGTGACCAGAAGCATCATCAGATCTGCTCACCATATAAAGTAATGTTACAGGCAGAACACAATGAGTTTGACAGTAAGTTGATGACAGGCTGCCTGCATTTCCTGAAGTACATGAAACACCATAAGTTTATTTTTTTCTTTCATCTGTCTTTGTAAGAAAGGGGCTTCATCTCACTGTGAATACAACAGTAGCTCAAAGGGATGTGTTCCAGACTGCAGCAGACTTGCTAAACTCTTTGCTAACAAATTGCAGTACTGTCCGTGGGAGGAAAAGCTAATTTGTTTTCAAAGAAAAACTGTGACACCAACCTAGCTCTTACTGTCAAGAGAAAATACAAAAAAAAACAAAAAAACAAAACAACTTCTCACTGTTTGACTCAAGCCAGACAACATTACACTTTTACTCTCCTAATTGGTCTCAGTGGACAGACCATCAAATGTGTAAATAATTTTCTCAGCAATTGTGATGCTCTCTGTTTTGCTTGGTTCTCCATGTGTGACTGTGAAAAGAAAGCTTTAACTGCTGGGATGCCTTGAGCACATTGTTTTGTATCTTGCACAAAAGTGCCTTAAATATGGTAATGACATACTAGTGTTCAAATCACCAAAATATAATACATACAGTATCAACCGGAGAGCATGGCTACATGTGTGTGTTGGGGGTAACGGATTGAACATGGGGTTTCAACTTTTGCTGCAGCTTGTTTGGTGGGATTGTGGTTTAAGGGAATCAAGTTAACCCATGATTAAAAACATAACTCTGAGCAGTTTGCATCCTCCGCTGCTTCAGTTTTTGTGGTTCTGACAGAACATAAGCCATCAAAGTTGGTTCGACTCACAGTCAAAGCTCCAGCAAACGTCGAAAAACGTCGGAATTGAACTATAGCTCTTTCTCATAAATGATTTGTATCCTCAGATCACGGTACCGTTTTAGAGTGATTTGTGAGCAGTTGGTCAATTTTGTTCATTATTTTTACGGTAGCTGTCAAGGAAAAAAAAAAGGAAAAGAAGCTGAAGGCTGAAGCTGGGAAATTACAGCTTGACCACAATCACAGACGACACGGCATTGCTATTAGTTTTCCAATGCAATCACCTAATCTGATGGCCCATACGTTTGCTTTAATCACACACCTGGGAAATGCAACCATCCCATCTCATTTCATTAGCTCAAATCAATCTCATATCAGTAAATGAATACGCCCTGATGAGAAACGTGACCGGACAAGACATCATTAGGCAAGCAAAGGGAACTCCTTCATTACTGCCTTTTGTGATTGCCTGTCCTTCTTCTCCGTGGGGCAGACAATATACAGCACATAATGTTGTACTTCTACATATTGAAAAGCCATTTGGATGAAAAACAAAGGGGGACTCTGTAGCACAAATGTTTCACTGACGTTCAAATGATGCAAGATGACTACCTAATAGTTTTAAAGGCCGGATAGAAATGTATAAGTCCATGTACGTCAAATAACTGTGTGTGGCAGCTCGGAACTTAAAAGAGCAGTGCTTTGGTCATCAAAATGCAGCAAGCACAAGCTCTGATAGCCATATTTGACTGCTTAAATGCAGCTTTTGTGTGTTTGTTTTCCTGCTCCCTCCCTGGCTTTGCTGAATTCATGGATGCTGCCTGTATCAGTGATGCTGAGAGTGCTACACGAGGCCAGTCTTTGTTCCGGGGAGGCTGGGCTCCAGCTGGCTCCCGCTATGTGCGAAAGTCAGTGGGTCCCTCAGCACTCCGTGCAGGAGGCGAGCTGCTTGATTGATTGGGATGAACACCACTAACGCCCCCGCCCCTCCGTCCCCACCTCCTCCTTCTTCTCTCGTCTCCTCCTGCTCAGGGAGCACATGTGCCTGTCTCCATTTTTTCCCCTCTTTTACCCGGACCTGCCTTATTACACAGACACATTAAACGCAGTGATGCATACATGCGTGCATAAACAAAGGTGCATGCTCACACACACACACGTGCACACGTTGAAGAGAAACAAACCATAATACCGTGATGTTGTTACATGGATGAATAAGTGCAAAAAAGAAAAAAAAGGAAAAAAAAAAAAAAAAGGCTGAGTGCATAAATTGTCTCCGGCACTCGGTTAAGTCGGGGCAACGCATTTGCAACCATCCGATGACCGCTTAACCAGATCATTGCTCCAGCAAAGAATGAAGCATTACCCCGTCGAATTCATCATTCCAGACAGAAAGAGAGAGGGAGAGAGAGAGAGAGAGAGAGCGAGAGAGAGAGAGAGAAGGAGAGGGAAAGGGGGCGCCCGGGGTAAGATGAATTTTGACAAATGTGCTATTGAAGTGTTGTCACAGCGTGGCCGCTTTGAACGGGTCTTCCAAGTGTGCGCTGGCAGCATGAAGTTGCACAAAAAGGCAGAAGGAGGGCCGTATTAGACGGCACCGGCTGCTTTCCAGGAGTCCAGCGACGACACCAGCCAGCCAGTGTCTGGTGAATGTGCGTGCGCGTGTGAGTGTGTCTAAGTGTGTGTGTGTGTGTGTGGACCAGCAGCCGACACACACTTAACATTCGTTCGCAACATGGCGTTGGAGCGCTGAGAGACACGACGGCTGTGCGCCCCGACCGAGGCATCGTGAGTGTTGGGAAAGCAGCCGAGGGCCTGCTGGCCGGAGAGGGCTCGTCCACGCGCCGGCGCCGACACGGACAATAGCGGATTCCGACATATGCACGTCGCTGCACCGGGAGAGCTGTAGACTGACGCCGCTGCTACCCCGCCGGTGGAAACCCAAAGCTGTACATGGCGGTGGAGAGCACAATTTGGCTGTTCTGTCTTCTTTCGCTCTTTTGTGGCTCATCTGAACAAGGTAAAAGCATCTGCACGTTTTCTTTTCTTTTTTTCCCCCCTCTCTCTCTCTCTCTCTCTCTCTCCCTCCTTTCTTTCCGTGGAATGCACGCGCGAGACATCGGTGCGCTTTTAATGGCACCAAAGTGCAGTTTACTCTGGGCACAAGTGGGATGGGATCGGAGAGCGGCCCGGGCGAACGTGCACCTTGCACGGTGCGTGCAGAGTGTGCGCACTCTTCTCTTTTCTCTCTTCACCTCGCGTGGCCTCTCCTCGGTGTCTGTCTCTCGGGACGCGTCGTGCGAGGCTGCAAAGTTGCAGGTCGCTGCCCACACGGCGGTCCTGGATGGTGCCACGGAGCCAACTGAGCCGGGAAGTTTGGGATCGCACCGGGGACGGCGCTCGCTATCGAGGCGCGCATTCGGCCTTGGTGCACCGTGGCGACTGCTGTTGCCAAAACGTGAACTTTTCTGTGTGATCTCGGCAGACTTGGAGGGGCTCGGGAGCAGTTGTGAGGGCTGCTGAGAGTGAAAGCGAGCCGGTGGGAGAGGGAAGTCTGCCCACGCAGGCGGCGACCAAACGACGGGCTGCAAGATTTACATGACAAAGACCTCTGCAGAATATCACTGATGCTTATACAGTTAAACACTCGTTAGGGACAGATAACATAATAAGAGAGTGGAAATGCCATTTAAAAAAAACCCCAAAACTTTTTTTTTGTTTAGACATGCAGATGTTTTGTTTCATGAAGTGACATCTGTGATCAAATCTGCACGGCTGAAGTGACTGTTTCAGGAGTAACAGTGATGGGCTGAAGCAAAGTAGTCTAGAATGTTACACACATTTTTGTAGAAATGTTAAGGGAGTGGAAGGGATTGAAATTAACCCTTTGTCAGCTGAGATATAGCCTAAAAGTGTGCCAGTATTTGGCTTTTTCAGTATGTAATGGGTGTGGTAAAGTATTCATAGCTGCAGGAGGTTTAAAGTTTTGGGGCTTCAGAGACCAACAGAGAGAGCAAGTGAGAAATTGAACTTTACAGATGTTTGAGATTGACAAACATCTCCAAGAGTTCTAATTTAAATCTATACTGATTTACAGGCATTAAAAATAAATCAGCCTCTAACGTTGATAATCAATACAGTCATTTTTCAAGCAAAAATGCCAAATGCTACCTGGTTACAGCTTCTACAAGTTCATATAGTGAACACATTTTTTGGTGGTTTGATGGTCAGAGTACACACAGAATTTAAAGTTTTTGCCGTATATTGTTTTATATCAATGATTGTTACCGGTTATTGTGGTAGCAGGGACCCCAAATCTTCCCAGTAATGAGTTTGATCATCAGGTCATGTAAAATATGTTTTGCTTTATGTAAACAGGCCTCCATGAACCAGCAGCAGCAGAACTTATCTTAAACTTCAGCTTTTACCACATCCCCGTAAGAGAACGTCACATCTGACCACCTGTGATGTCTCACCGATATTTCACACGTAATATTCATTGGCTGATATCTTGTATTGGCTGGGTAACCCAAAGAAATACTACTCAAGCTAATGTTATTATTTTTCAGCTAAATTTGACATTGATGCTCAGCCAGTTTTTAAAGTTCAACTGAAGAGGCGCGCAAAGGATATATCATAAGTCAGCCGTTGTCTCACTGTAGTATTTGTGGGTCTAGTCTGTTGTAATGTGTTTGGTTAGCATTGCCTTGCTCAGGCTGCAGCGTGAGACGCTCTGCTACCAGGACGGCGATGAGTTAGCAATGTGCACAGTCCTTGGTGTAATGATGGGATGTCAAGTGTGGTTGAAAAAAACCTCTAAATTACTTCATCTGCACATCCACGTCCATCTATTTCTTGGATATACACACATTTTATGACAAAAGTTCCCGTATTCAGTTTTCGGTAATAAATAGAGTATAAAAGCATTTTACAGAGGCAACTAGAGGTGTGCCTCCTTGACTCCCAGCTGATTCAGTGGGAACAGGTCAGGGTAGTTTGCCTAGTGTCAGATTTCTGTGCCCTGCAGCCTCTCAGCAGAGACAGTAAATAATTACTCCCCATGAGCTCATCCTGACAGCAGAGTGATTGGCACTCACGTCCACATGATGAAATCTCTTGCAGGTAAATGGAAAATGGAGATTGTGATGGACGTTGTCTGCGGTGAGCAGCCCGATTTATTGTTGGTAGATGGTGTCAAGCAGCTTTGACATGTAGTTATTGTGTAAAACAGCCTTTCAGTTGATTAATAAATCTTGTTTCTAAAATCACTGAAATAATATATAAACCCCCCCCCACAAAATCACAAAATAATTTTCGTGATTAATCATGTTTTATTACTAATACTCAAGTCACGTTTACGACACAGTGATGTGGTCTGCGCATGGCTCTGCCTGAGTACATTTTTTTGTGTTTAGGAAGTGGAGCATGATTGTCGTGGGTGTTGGTGGTTGTGGGAAGTGAGGCGGGGGTGGGGGGGGGTCGGGGGCCAATGTGAGGGCAAAGGCCATTGCTACATCCACAAACAAAGTGCCTGTTTTGATCAGATGAAAATATGTCGGCTTTCCTTTAGCCACGTATCTGTGTGTTCACCATCGACATTGAATACTATTAAATGGGCCTAATGAAAACAGCATCTGCATTCCCGCAGGACTTTATGAGCCAATGAATTTGATTATTGCGTTGCCTTTGGCCTTTTTAACTGCACTTTCAGACTGTGAAGACAGCTGCTGTGACATGATGAAACATATGACCTGAGTTCATTTATCGTCAATTCGCCCAACTTTTCTATACCGTTATAAAAAATGTCTTGATTCACATGATTCTTTTCTGTTACTCGTAGCACTCGCAGTCAAACTGTTCTCCTGCAATTCCACTGGGGCAACATGATGTGACTGATGAAACAAAAGTTGACTTGAAATTCATTTATTTCCCTCTTATCCAATCGCACAGTCAAATTACACGTACACACAGTGAAGACCGAAATGAACAGCCAATTTGTTGCACTGTTACCTTTGCACTAATCTATAATTGAAAGATAATGAAACGGTGGACCTCAGCTTTTTAAATATTTGACCACAAGGTAACCCGTTTAAACCAAGTGAACACTATCAAATAAAAATATCCAAATAAGCAGCACACTTGCTCACACAGAAAGGCTGTGATCAGTCCATTGAAGTAGGCGCCATGCTTTGAGCACACCTCCATCTAACTGTGTGTGATTTCTGCTGGATTAAATGACATTGTTTTACTGTGAAGTGGATAGATAGCTCTGCAACTGAAAAAACCCGTCCCTGAGTTTCAGTTTGAGGCAAAGTTCCATCAATATTCTTAAGTTAGGCATCACCTCAGCAGCTTCTTTCACACAAAGCAAGTTGAGCCTAGTGGTGAAAGAGAAATTTGTTTTTTCAGTCAACCATTTATTCCACACACTGCACCGAGGTACTCTGGAGCAAAGTCCATTTTCTATCTTAAATATAATGGAGATGTTAAGTTACACAAGGGTTCACATTAGCAGCTTGGCACAGCGTCAGAGGAAATATTTCAAATGAGGAGCGGCTGGGCCATTAAAGAAATTGTATCATTTGAAAATAAGCCTGCGTAAGGTTGTGGGGCAAGATTTAGCACAATGCCAACAAGCTTGCAGCACAGTGAAATTCGTGGGCATCACTGTCTCAAAAGTTGCAGCAGTGTGTCAACTAAAGTTTAATGACATTCTGCATCGCAACACACACACATCTGTTTTTGAAAATTTCCTGCTACGATGTGGAATTCAATTATGCTGCCTTCGTGCTAGTATAGTGTAAAAACAGCAGAATAATGTCAAGTAGGTCTGAGAGCTGTGTGTGTGTGTGTAATATAACATACAAATTAATTGTTAGATAATTTAAAATAAAGGTGCTTTAAATCACAAACATGTGAGATAGTCAACTCTTTGACTCCTCATAGCAGTGTGAACTCACCACAGAAAGTGCAGCAAAAGCTGTTGCCAACAGGCCTCATTCGTGCCATTGTTGTGGTTGACACTTCGTCAAATTTCTAGAAGAACCAAAGCAGCATCAGATTGCAATCGACTTAATTTTTAATTTAAGTCAATAGTGTCATAGTCCACTCCTGGTTTTCCCCTCTATCAACCCACTCTACCTGCCTGCCTACCTACCTCACCTAATCAAAATCACTAGACTCGCCTGTTCCCCCCAGTCGGCTCCATCACCCAGCCTCCTCTTAACCAGCTCCTCCACACTCACTCTCTGCCAGATTGTCGTCGCGTCATGTACTACCCTTCAGCACTCTGTTCCGGACGGATCTCCCGGTACCTGACCTGCCCTCTGTCCCTGACCACGTCTCCTCGTCTCTGCCCCGGTAACCTGACCTGCCTTCTGTCTTTGGACTTTGCATCTGCCCGCTCCCTGTCTGCCTGCAGCCTGCCTGGACTCCCTCTCCGGAGACTCCTGCCCCATTCAGAACTTGGACTGTGCTCGCCGACCAGGCTTCCTGATTGTCGTCTGTTTGGACTCTTGTACATTGACAATAAAGTTCTGAACTGTTCCAGTCTAAGTTTGTGCCCTTCTTGGGTCCGCTCTCACACCCGTTGCAAATAGTCTCATCTGTAAGCTTCGTTTTGTTTTCGTATTCTTGGCTTTCTTTCGTGGGGTAGATTTGTTTGCATAGGCACCTATTTATTTTCTCTGTCACTGTAAATTTTGTACTGGATAGACAGTAAACCACTGGCTTGTGTCACGATAGGTTGTGGATCGACATACTGTATATATAATATTCATGGTGTTGGACTATATACACACTATAGCCTACAGATTTTATTGTTAATCATTATCATTGGCATTATTATGAAATAATGGGTCAATAATATATGATATTTATAATGTGATACTTTTCTTTATTTCTTTATATATATTAGCCTACTGGGAACCCTGATCAGCAGATTCTCTGCAGAGTAGAGGTTGGATATGAACATCATTGAACAGCTTGTTTGCATGACTTCTGACACTGTTGACGTCAGACGGCATTACCGTGAAATGATTTGGTTTTCTGAATTCATCAGTGTTTTGTTTGCCGTCACTCACTTAATTTATTACATACACATGACTCATTATTATTTATCAAAAATTTTGAACATTTTTGTAAAATCATCTATCAAAGTACCAGTAGTCACTTCTACAAAATATTTAATGTTAGTGTCAGTATCAAGGTAAGTGATCAAATTGAACAATTTTGATGCCCACTCATTTATGAATGAATATTTTATACACGTACATGTATCATGATATGGCCTGAAAAGAATCATGACATTATTTTGAAGCCATCTACATTTTCATGTTTGCTGTCAAAGTGGGCTCAGAACTGGAAGAAGTTTTCAGCCAAGCAAGGGTGCGAATATCATTACAGTTTAGGGGGGACAAACCATTGACATTGAAATTGAGCACAGGACTTATCTTGTGAAAATGTCTAAGAAATGTTAATGTATGTGTTCTTTCAGTGTGCCTCCATTAAAACTGACAAACATGACACTATACAACTACCCTATTGAATTGCAGCTGTCACCTTTTTGTTATTAAGGCACTTCATTTTTGTATAATTTTATTTGTCTGTTGAATGTGATGTCTCTGTAAATGAATGACATTGCTGCGGTGGAACAGCTGGGTAGCTGTGTTTATTACAAACCAGTAGAAGTACAAAATAAGTCAGTTTTAGCCCAGTTATCTGAGTTTCTTTAAGCTGTTAACCATGTTAATCAATAGAAGTCAGGTAAGCTCACTGTATGTGAAATAATAGCTCTAAAACACCCTGGCGGTCTTTCAAGTGTACATGCACTTTTAAACCAAAAGTCCATTCTTAAAGCAGAAATTTAATGAATGTCCGATCAATTTTCATAAAACTGTAGTTGTCATTAGGGCGGTTTTCTTTTTCATTTCAGTCTACAAGGCACAGTTGGCATGACACTTAGTCAGTCAGCAACATCCGTATCTAAATTTAACAGTTTACCATTTTCATCCTCTCTGTGGATGGCCTGAAGCTACAAGTCTTTGCTGTCCTTCCTTCACCAACAGTTTTTTTTTATGTGATGTGCAAAATGAGGAGCACCGGCCCTCAGGGCATGTGCCACTAATTTTTCTGGCTTGACGCTGGCACTTTTGGATTGTTAGTCTTCACCTGAGTGGGTGGTGTCATAATCAATACCTACTGTATATATAGGAGGATGCACAGGATGGACATAAATGTACATTTAAAAAGTGCTGTGATTATTTTAAAAGTGTAGTTGGTGTCTCTAAAATCTATATTTTTAATTGCGAACAGTAGCGGGAATACATGGCATTCTACATCAGGGATGAGGAAAAAAACTACTCGTGTGAGTATCACGGCTTTATATTACTATTTATTACCACTTTTATTACTTACTTTTTATTACGGCTTTTTATTTACGTTTTTCTACCCAGAATCGATGTTTCCGGGAAACAAAGCCAAAGTGGAAATGGTGAACAATCTCAGACCACTTTGGGGTTTTACACACTTTCAAGAAAAGCAGAGCTAGACATGACCAAGGCTGCGTAAACTCTGCCATGGGCAGCTTTCGTATTGTAGTAACACGACCATGAGTTCATGCAAGCCAATTGACCCAGGATGGCACATTGAATAAACTCCAAAGCAGTTCAGAAAAACCAAAATGAATCAGAGTCAATTTCCCATTTTATCTGCAGAGACCTCCGCCTGTGTAGCGCGTGGGGAAGTACAGAGTTTTGAAATATGGTTTACAGTTTGGTCGAAACAGCAATAATCACCACTAAATTTAGTACCATTTTAGAATCGCAACAAATTAGAATTGTAATACAAATTAAATTTTTGTATTGATAAGTATTGATATAATCAAACAATCAAATACAATCAATACAATCAAATTGGGACAAAAGCATATTGTCCTTGCTTTATTCTACACCCTCTGCTGATCAAGTTGAGCTTTCTTGTCTACTGCAGTAAAATGGAGGTAATGCTGGTCTCCAACTTTAGGTCCAGAGTTGTTGTCCAGATCTGATCCTGAACTCTGCTGACATCTGTAAAGTTCAGTGTTCAGTTTGTTGTCACTGGAGGGCAAACTGCTGACCCTCCTGTGTAGTGGCAGCCGCAGAACACTTGACATTTGTATAGGCACATGTACTCTCACTGTTACGGCTTATCTGTTGTAGCTGTGGTCCCTTTTCAACATCTCTTATGTCAGTTGTACTTTCATTGACTACCAGTACATTCTGGCATTGTTTAGACCTTTCCTGTGGGCTTGACTGACACTGTTGCCTGTGGAGAAAAGTACACTACGCGTTAACTCTAGATTCTCTGCATGTGTGTTTTTGTTTGGCAAGGTGCTTTCACCCCGTGTGTCTGCCTCTCTGCTTGTGTGTGAGCGTGGGTGTATCAGCTGGGATTTCTGAATGCATTTTTATCCCCTCCCCTGACAGTCCCTGCTAAATTAGGACGCATATTATTTAAGCATGCCCTGGCCTTAATTTCAGACGGGTATGTTTGTGTCGTCAATATGTTGATTCACTTTTAATGATGTTTTTATGGTGCCCAGTGAGTCCTGTTCATACTGCCAGAGAGGCAATCTCTGGTTTTCTTTCAGTTGTGATTGGCATCTGACAATAACTAGATAACGTGAATTAATTGATAAGTGAATTAATTGAAGTTGGTTGGTACATTTTCCCCATCTACCTTTGATACAGTACAAGAAACCAAACAAATGTATTTGGAGGTCACCGCCATTCCTATTTCCTGACGGTTTTTCATCTGTTAAATACTGTCTTTTATTTAATCTGAAAACCTGAAATCTGAAGCAGTGTATCTGGGAAGGACTTCTTGGCTTTTACGTGTGGCTCTCAGACAGAAAATTTCCACTGTGGCTCTTTTCAATCAAAGGATGTTTACAGGTAGAGCCGCTGACAAGCAATGTTTTTAAATTGCACTGCTTCAAAAAGACACTCCTTTGCTATCTCAATTGCTCTTTGGTGATTCTTTTTTTCCAACATGTACAAGGATGATGCATCGCAGATGGATCGCACATTTCATCCTGTCTGCTTATTAGGTCACTGAGGTTTTCCACTTCATTAATGGATAACTTCACATGAAGTCACTTGAGCGGATGCTCAGAGTCACAGCTGCACTGAATGCTGTATATCGTATATTATCTGAGCAGGCTCAGACAGTCCAAAGCGTAACCTCATATAAGAATTACAAAACTGTTTAGTGAAGCCGCAGCAATATTTCTCTTAATGAGGGTACTCAACATCAAAGGGAGGCAGTCAACTGGCTCCTTAAAGCTCTGGACTTTTTTGATGTTTAAAGGCAGTATGTATTTAATTAGTTACACTGCTTGACTTTTATAGCTGGCACAACGTTTTTTCCTGCTTACATTTGTATTCAATACCTCAGCCAAAGTGGTTATGTTTTCAGGTCTTTGCCTTTGTTTTTCTGTCAGCGGGATTACACTACTGGATAGATTGAAATTAATCTTTGTGGAAAGGTGGGAAAAAGCTGCCTGGTAATAACCTCTTAAATTTCGGTATAAATCTAGATTAAGGGCTAGTTGCAGCACATGGACATTCTACAGTGTGAAATGCCCCAGTGCTTAGCTTGTTATTCATGTTGGAAAGGCAGCAGTTACACCCCAATTCACCTTTAAGGAATGAATTATTTCCTTAGCGACACAAATGGGAGATTAAGCATGGATGAATTTTAACGAAATGGAGATGGGGAACCCCCCTCCCTAAAAAATAAAAAAAATTAAATTAATTAGATTTAAATTTTCCATCCATTTGGATTGCATAGTTTTAATATAAAGAAAGTAATTAACTTTATGTTATGTAATTTGTTATGTCAAATATAAATGAAATGAATAAGAATGCAATTTATTTAATTTTACTAATAAACCCAATTCGTTATAAATACATAACAGAACGATTTATATATTTCACATAAATAAATCCAGTTTGTTTCAAATTCATAACAACCATGTTCACGTGTTATTATTAATAAATCCAATGTCTTTAACATTCTTAATAGACAAGTTTCTGCAATAAATCCGATTTATTGAAAACGCATCAAATGTATGAACTTATTATAATAAATCCAATGTATTTAACCTCAATAATGAAAATGTACTGGTTGATTAATAATCATAACTATCATAATTTCATAAAACTGTGCAAACATTTAAGCCATCACAACCTCAAATTCACAGGCCAAAAACCGTGACCACCACAAACCCATAAAATGAGGGCATCACAACATATGTGTATTGTAAACAGAAATAGTGCAACACACACAAGTTGTGTTGTATCGTGTGCAAAAGCATCTCACAAATCAAAACAGAGAAATGCCCTTAATAAAATGCTATATTTTTAACACACTGCAACATTACACTCGGCACAATCAACCTCTTTGGTAAGATAAATGCAGGTCAGTTACCCAATAAAATGCTAACAAAGGCTAATAAACCTATTCCAGGAAATCACAATGTTAGCACAAGTTTCAGGAGACCAGCTGTGCCCCATTGAACTTAACACTTTTGTTCTTATACAGAAAGAATGCAAATTGTAAACAGATCTTTTTGCAGAAGTAAGTAACTCCATTATCAGCAACTGTGCTCAACACCTTTATGGAGCTTGAGGTAGACACGATAACTAATGTTGAGAGTAAAATGACATTTGAATGGGTCACTGTCTTCCCTTTTACACAAGTTATACAAGTTGTTGGGCATCTCTCTGCAATCCTCGACTCTGCCTCTGCAGATTTTGATGTCCTGAAGGATAGAGATAACAGTGATTTATATGTCCCAATTATGGTCTATAACACATTCATATTATAGAGAAGTCGATTGACACTTGCCAAGTGCTCTTTGACGAGTGTCCCCATGTCTTCATTCAACTGTCCTCATTCAAATGTTTGGTGAAATGTCTTCACAAACATTTAACATGAAATCATTTTAGTTAAATATTGACAAATCTGTAGGGCTTTAAAAAAATAGGATAAAAAGAGGAATTTGTGCTTACTTTAGCTGTCATTGGCATTATGGTGCAGGTTTTCTGACCAGGGGATCTCTCAGCAACTTTTTTCAAAAACTGGCTATCCCTTGGATATGCTTTGTTCTTGATAGTTTCTTCTGTCAGGCCTTCAAGAATATCAGATTGGACTCGCTGGTCCTGCCATCCTGCTCTGTCAATCTAAAGTGCAAACACTCACACAAAAAAAGTCTAAGTAATAAGCGGTTATTTGTTCTTGTTCTTGAGCATTTACGGTATCTAAACATCTTCAAAACATTGGAAGTATAGGTAAAGTTTTATTGTCCACAAAAAAAGCCAAAAAAGGCATACTCTCCCAAATAGTTGAAACAAACTGTTACCAGGAATCAAACATTTTCAAAAATACATAATAAAACCACAAAATGTCTCCATTCTGCATGTGCGAAGTAATGCAATTGTCTTCAAGTTCCCAAATGACAACCTGCATATTTGTAAATCTGACAAAGTCTCTTTGTCAGATTTTGTCAGATTCGATTGTTGCTAACTCCATAAATCTGTCTGTGTGCAGGAGAACCTTGGAGGTAGCATATGCGTGAGCTCTTGTTGGTGTGCATATGTGAACATGGTTCAGGTGTCTTTTTAATGTCTGACTGAGCTCCCTTTTCTTGTGAAATGCTGGAAGTTTTGTGGAAGATAAACCTGCCGGGACCAAATTTCCCTCCCATCTACCAAATAAATTTTGAGATTTGAGCACTGAACAGAATGACTGACTGACTAACTGACCTGGTAACATAAGAGACCTGACTTCCCAGCAGGACAAAGCACAGACATTTGTGTTTTATAGTAAGAAAAAGAAAGAAAAGTAAAATATTGTACAGGTCTCCAACTTAAGGGCATTCTGCCCTCCCAGAGAAAACCTCACATTTCAATACATTTGGGTCAGTTGAAGGACAACCAAACCTTTTGTGACAATGGGTTTCTTCAGGGTTACCATATACTGTACTTAGATCCAACTGTGTAGGCCACAAGTGGATAGCAGTGGCCACCTTAAGTGCTTCAGTTGAAGGCATCTGGACTTCTTTTTGGTTTGGTTTGGCTGAGAGGAGCTGAAGAAGCCTTTCAGATGAGAGGTGAAACGTCATCAAGAACCCAAAAGAAGTCCAGATGCCTTCAACTGAAGCACTTAAGTCTCAAGATAGTGGTGTTTAGGTAAAGGCTTTCCATCTGGGTTAAACTTAAGTAGTAGCTCTCTGTGCTCAGACACTTTGATTGCAAAATAAGCAATTCCCTCTTCCGTGTGAACAGTGCAACAACTAATTCTACTATTTCTTTCAGGTCCAATATCACTTGCCAAACACACTCACTCTCTGGTATTAAGTCATCTACTAGAAATGGATCTTATAATCTTATAAGGTTCCAGTTTTCGTGGGCATTTCCAACAATTCTTTTTTTAAGAAAAAATCTGTGGTATTAAGTGAGATCGATTTTTTGTTTTTTTCACCCCACTTATAATAATATTTCAGGATTAGTGTGTTTAGATAGTCAAGTTTGAAATATTTCTTAAAGATCAGTTGAACTCAAACACACTGCCAGTTCAAATGGGACTATACCCTCAAACAAATCCTGTACTATATCTGGGGGATAGCCTGTGGTAACATGAAAAAGTTGAAGATATTTAGTTAAAATACACGTTTTCTTTACTCCAAAGCAATTACTTTTATCATTCTCTGCAAATATCACATGTGCTTCATGTATTTCCTTGGTTCGATTTACCTAAATTGATATCCTTTGACTGAATATCTACTTCCTGAGCAGTACAAAATCAACAATAGTAAGTCCCTGAAAAGCTCTCGACATAACTAAAATATGGAGTGTTTTTTAAACACACATTCCAAGCTTTGAGATGACCAAAGGCTCAAAGTAACAGGATCTTGTAAAAGTGCCTCTAATATTTTATCATAACCATATACGTTGACATCAGAACTCTTGCATTAAACCGTCAAATAAATTGAAGAAAGTGCCGAATGAGAGCCTGGTGGCACGTTACTCAGAATCCAGTACACACAACACAATTTATGCTTTTTTCATCATGTGCCCAGGGGTTTACAAAGTTCAAAGTCATCAACGTATAAAGTTAAACAAATTCATAAATCATCGCCTGACAGGAAAGTGTTTTCCTTGAAGTACAGGCCATCTCTAAGAGCAGTAGTGCTGGCTCTTAAGCTGCTCTTTATTATTTCCCTGTGTTTCGTGGGTGTCCATAACACAATTTAAGAAAGCACAACCAAGTAGCTGCTTAAATGACTGAAATATTGGGATATATTGAAATAACCTACTCTTTCTTTGGTCTAAAATGAACTCCAATGGCTCAACAACATATACATAATTTCTTCAAATGCTCCTTTCTCTTATAGGCTGTAGCAAGTGGGCCGTCCTTCCCCAAAGCACATCAGCTAGTTCCTTAAAAACAGAACTATCAAGTTCAGAGTTTTTATTTTTGAATAGTTCTGAGAGATGGTTACAAGTTACAGGCAAAGACACAGTACTTAATAGAAAGTGCAGTTCATCAAGCAATTCATTAATTGCTGTAGATGGAACATGAAAAATGCTTTCTAACTTTAACAAAGGTGAAGCTATTTTTTGTTCCACTTGTTTTGGAAGATCCTCTGAAGTATCACTAGGAGAATCTGAAAGAGTAAAAAAGTCTACAACTGCAGAAAATGATTTAAAATGATTATAGTACACAAAAGGCTTAACCAGGGCGAGTGATGTTCTAAAACTTGAGAATGAGAAAAGTCGCCTATTTGTAATTACGAATGCGTATAATGTTGGCTGATAAAATAAACATAACTAGCTAACTATCTATGGTATGCTTGTATTTGTATAAACCAATGTCCGTATTAGCAAGATAGAAAACCCCATGATATTCCTTTAAATGATGGACTTAATATATATGACCATCAAATAACTAACATTAGTGTGATATAATATCAACTGTACAGTGGGACATGTACTTACACCTCTAGCCACAGGATGACAAAAGATGCATGCACATCTAGCATTGATTTTCCAAAACATCTCTTTGCAGAAAGATTGAGGAGAGCAATCCGGCATCATTTCCGCTTCCAGACGATTCCACTTCCTGAAATGTTTTTGTAAACGAATGTCATCCATTTTACTAATTGATTCTTGGTAGTTTGACGGATAGTTTTATTGAAAACAGTTTTATATGTTTTAACTAAATAAATTTAATTGTTCCCATCAGGTGTATTTGCTTTGATTCTAAGAATAGATAAATTGAATAAATCAATTTGTAAAATATCAATATTTATAAATAAAAAAGAAGTGATTCAAATACTTAATAATTAACTATGCCATGTTTCATTTTTCTGAGTGTACTCATACCCATCCCTAATTGGTAAGAATATGTGGGTTAATGCAAATTATATATTGTACTCCTGAGGTGTACTTTAACCTACAGAATGCAAAGGATCCAGGATTATGTCTAACGATCATACAAACTTCACCATGTATGAATTCATTGAAAAATCATGTGTGTATTGAGTATATACTGAGCACACACCCTTTGGTTCACATTCAAATGTGGTGCATTTCCCAGGAATCACTGTGAATGTCTCATGCCAGTGAAGGGAAATGTCATTGTTGAGCACGCCCATGTGAGCATAAGATTTGAAGCCTGCTGAGTGCAGAATGCCCTTCCTCAGTGTGAGTACCAGGTACTGTCACATAGCAGTCTCATTCATCATCTCCGCCCTGAGTGAGATCATCCCTGATTGATACCAAGCATTACAGTGTGTGTGCACCTTGTTTCAAAGAGCAGCGTAGATTAATAGTGGGGTATTTTGTAGAATGGCATCCTTATTCCATATGCATTTCCTGCTACTGTCTCTACTTACTGGGAGCCCTGACTGTATCAGTATATATCCAGTGTCAGCTGCACAAATTCCCTCTCTGATTGTACCCCTGCGTGAATGAACAGATTTGGATTCGGATCGCCTGTGTTACTCCTGTGTTAGTTTTATAGCTCGCTTTGTTGACTCATGCAACTGGGCCTGGCAGTTGACATGGCCATGTGGAGGCCCCATGCTGTTGGGAGGCCCTGCATGCAGAAATGCTGCTCATTGATTGGTTTAGGTCAGACTGGGATGAATGAGCACTGTACATAGAGCAGGAGGCATGAGGGGGTGCTCTGGTACGCCTCCTCTTTGCATTCTCTGCTCCCTTTCTCCTTCTTGTACACACATATTTAGAGGTACACAGTTGCCATGTTTGTCTTTTCCCCCTTTTTTCATTGTACACTTCCATGCCATTTGTTCTGGCTTTGGATGTGGAAGGGATGGAGATAAGTTAGTTCGTTTAAGTGTGACGTTAATGGACACATGAGATTTTGAACATTAAAGTACAGGGCACACACGGGTGCAGGTACATATCGATTAGTTGATGGACATAAACTAAGCAGCAATTCTGATGTCCAAATTAAAGTTCAGGGCTTTTTAATATTGTTAGACAAAAGAAGCCATTTCAATGTTTCTTCTCTGACTTTATGAAATTTTACAGATCTAATTGATCACTCAAAAAAAGTCGTCATCAAATGAATTATGTAAATAATGTCAGTAATGTGCTTTTGGGAGGTAATTAGAAGCACTAATTTAGATAAAGTTGGCTTAAAGTCAAAGATTAACAATATGTTAGTTGATCAAGACCCAAGGAGTCTGCATGCAGGACTGAGCAGTCGCAGAATACTTAATGTAGAAAAAGGCTCGAAACAGTTTTCATGTAAATGTTTTTATTTTTCACTTTGTGTAACCTCAGTCAATTCTGCACTGCCAAGAATCTACAAGCTTTGATTCACCGAATTATCTCTGACGAGCTTGTGTTTGTGGTTATGATGACTGGGTATGAGAAGAAGCCTGCTGTATCGTCATGGGAGGAAACACAGCTGGAATGTTTAACACCTGACACGGCAGCTGTTCAGAATGTGGGGTGACTTACAGCCTAACTGCGGGTTCAGTCAAATGTTGGGCCCTCTGTTTGTAGCATTTACACACTAGTAAACAGAGAATTTTAACTTGCTGCCATAGCAGTTATTGACTGTTGAATGAGGAGCTTCAGACTTTTGATGGTGCTTTATCTTCCTTACACAAAGAAATGTATCATTTTTAACATGAAAAGCAATATTAAGCTGGCATTGAGGGAGATTTTCTGTTACTTGTTGATATGCTGGGATTTCCACCTACATACTGAAACTGAGTGTTACCATTTGAGTTCCCATTTCTTTTAAGGTTTTTCACTAGCTGCCAGATTCTTCTATCTCTTCAGATTCTCAAGTCGGTTTATTATAACACTGGGTAATATCTGGCCACATTCACGTGTAAGTGAGTGGACTACACACACATACATATATATATATATATATACACATACAGGCTAACACTGTGCCAAGTTCCATCAATCAGACCATCTGTCCCTTTCCACTCAGCCTGGAATTTAGATTTGGATGTACAGTGATTTTCTGACACAAGTACTACCTACCTGCACGATACAATAGGCCTACATTCAGGATTCAAAGCAATTATCTACTGCAGCTGTCTCAGTTAAGTAGGAGGTACAAGACGTTCTGCTTGTCACTGTTTTTGAGAGCTTTTAGTGGTCCTTCTTCTCAAAAGCACCTGTAATCACATTTCACTGCACTCTTTCAGTGGCATCTTAAGGCTGGTCTAATCTTATCTGCACTGCTCAGTTCGCTTTTGCAGTCTTCAATTTAGTGTCTCTTTTACTGTCTTCTTTTCCATAGTCTGCCCTCTCCATCTTTTGAAGTGTGTGGCCTCCCTCAGCCCCTTATGACACGTATTTGTGCAACACTAATATTTCAGTTTATAGCCAGGCTGACAGTGTAGACGGTTGTATCACTATGTTGGTTTGGTACAAGTCTAATTTGAGATCTACTGGTGATTCCCTGACTTTTCCTCTAGTACCATCATGAGCCAGAAAATTTGGGTTTTTGTTTCAACTGTTGGACGGATTGCTCGGGATAGCAAGCAACAGAGCATTTTCTTTAGCCTCTGAAGGAGATTAGGACTTGTATTCAATCATGAAAGTCAACTTGAAAATACAATATGAGTTTCAACTTTACTGTTTTTTACTCTAACTTTGCAGCTACAGTAAAAATTTACAGTAAAAAATTGGGGGGGTCGTTGGTTAGCATTCCTGGGGCCATCTCTTCAATACAATACATTCCAGGTGTAGCATACGTCTTCTAATTATATTGATGAGGTTAGTTCATTTTTAAATTTTTTAATAGACATTGGTTGAAATTGCCCCTTTAAAAAGCTGGAAAAAAAACAGTGTATATAACAAAATAACTGATGTATTCAACGTAAAAAAACAGAAAACTAAGTTATAATCGGATGTGTCTGTGGTTATTTTGTCATTTAAACATTATTTAGATATGCCTCTCAATCAGAGGCTGCAAATTTTCGTTTCGTTTTGTTTTCTGCTGCTTATCCGGGTCCGGGTTGGGGGGGCAACAATTTGAGCAAGGAGATCCAGACGTTCCTCACCCCGGCTACTTCCACCAACTCCCCCGCCGGGACACCAAGATGTTCCCAAGCCAGGCGAGAGATATAATCTCTCCAGCGTGTCCTTGGTCTGCCCCGGGGTCTCCTCCCGGACGGGTATGCCCAAAGCACCTCCCTAGGGCGACGTCCAGGAGGCATCCTGACCAGATGCCCGAACCACCTCAACTGGCTCCTCTCAACGCGGAGGAGCAGCGGCTCTACTCCGAGCCTCTCCTGGATGTCCGAGCTCCTCACCCTATCTCTAAGGCTGAGTCCAGCCACCCTGGGAAGGAAACTCATTTCGGCCGCTAGTATTCGCAATCTCATTCTTTCGGTCACTACCCAGAGCTCATGACCATAGGTGAGAGTTGGGACGTAGATTGACCTGTAAATTGAAAGCTTTGCCTAAGCTCTCTCTTCACCACAACAGACCGTGTTAGCATCCACATCACTGCCGATGCTGCCCCAATCCATCTGTCAATCTCCCGCTCCATTTTCCCCGAGATACTTGAACTCCTCCACTTGGGGAAGCAACTCTCCCCCGACCCAGTGTGGGCAATCCACCATTTTCCGGCTGAGAACCATGGCCTCAGATTTAGAGGTGCTGATCCTCATTCCCGCCACTTCACACTTGGCTGCAAACCGTTCCAGTGCGAGCTGGAAGTCACTGTTCGATGAGGCCAACAGGACCACGTCATCTGCAAATAGCAGAGACGGAATCCGGAGGCCACCGAACCCGACTCCCTCCGCCGCTTGGCTGCGCCTAGAAATTCTGTCCATAAAAATTATGAACAGACCCGGTGACAAAGGACAGCCTTGGCGGAGACCAACCCTGCCTGGGAACGGGTCTGACTTACTGCCGGCAATGCGAACCAAGCTCTGACTCCGACAATACAGAGATTGAATAGCCCGTAACAAAAGGCCATCTACCCCATACTCCCGGAGCAACACCTAACAGGACAACTTGAGGTCATAAGCCTTCTCCAGATCCACAAAACACATGTGGGCTGGTTGGGCAAACTCCCATGCCCCCTCCAGTACTCTCGCGAGGGTATAGAGCTGGTCCAGTGTTCCACGGCCAGGACGAAAACCACATTGCTCCTCTTGAATCCGAGGTTCAACAAGCAGCCGGACTCTCCTCTCCAGCACCCTGGAGTAGACCTTCCCGGGGAGGCTGAGGAGTGTGATCCCCCGGTAGTTGAAACACACCCTCTGGTCCCCCTTTTTGAAAAGGGGGACAACCACACCTGTCTGCCACTCCAAAGGCACAGTCCCCGATGTCCACGCAATGTTGCAGAGGCGTGTCAACCAGGACAGCCCTTCAACATCCAGAGCCTTGAGGAGCTTGGGACGAACCTCATCCGCCCCTGGGGTGCTGCCGCTGCGGAGTTGTTTGACAACCCCAGCGACCTCGACCCCAGTGATGAGAGAGCCCACCCCAAAGTCCTCCGGCTCTGCCTCCTCCTTGGAATGTGTGTTAGTGGGATTGAGGAGATGGCTGCTTGTCAGAATGTATCTTGATGCTTTACTCTGCTGTGGAGAGATTTTTCATTTTGTCAAAAGCAATTGTGGAAAACAAATATTGTACTTTAGTTGGACTTAGGCACATCTAGTGGTGGTGGGTGAGAAATTGTCCGTGATGTAAAGATCCACAATACATTGGTCATTTGATGTAATGGTGATCATGCCACTGTATTCTTGTTTTTCCCCTCTAAAGTATTATTGGCACAATTAAAAAGCTGGCTATGAATCCAGACATGGGGTCAAAATGGCGAAAGTGGTACTATATTGTTTTGTTTTTTTCCTTTTGAAATCTTTCTGTCGTC
>KV751315.1:662084-673294 GCA_001698575.1 Mola mola
CCCCCAGCCACTGTCCTCTCTCTACTTAGAGTAAGCTATAAACCACTTGGCGCAGTGCCACCCTGATCCATTCACTCCAGCTCAGTGAGATCGAGCAGCTAAAGAGCTGTCTTTCCCAGCAGCTCACATTTGTACTGTAAAATGGCCACTTCACAGATCCCCCCTCCTCACCACATTGTGACCTCATGAGCCACAGGCAGTTACATTGTGGTGTGTGAGCTGTAATGGGTCTGTGCACGCGCATGTAAGCTTGTGAATGTGTGTATCCTGCGTGGATATCGAGTGTTTTATTCGAAGATGAAATTGCTTTTACTTCAAATATGTGATATTGTTACTTTTTTTTTGAAGGCTAATAGGTCATGCTGGTCCTGTTTTAAGTCAAAATTATTATTTAATTATTATATGGCTTAGTATCAGACCCCTTGGTAAAAGGAAATTTTCCTTTTGTGTTTTCATGCTTTCTTTATCTTTTCTTGCTTGTTCCCCATTGCACCTCCTCTCCAGTTGTCTGAGGTGTAGTGGCTTCCATACCCATCACAGAGTGAGCCCTACCTCTCACCAAGTGAAACTGTTGGCAGTGAACTGGAATATGGCTGCAAATGTTTTAATGACTTAATGAGACTTAATTAGCTGGAATGGGAGAGAGGAGCTGTGGAGGTGATCTGTGTCTGTGTGTGTTGGCATGCTTGTGCGTTTGTGCTCCTAATTGATTGTGAGCTCGTGTGTATGTTCCTCACATGACTTCACGTGTTCACTGATTGTATGGGTTTGGAGTGTATGTGCTTGAAACGCATGTTTGTGTTCGTCCCCATGGCGAGTGTGTTTGTCTGTGTGTGTCAGAGTGCTGTGGACCCTCTCTCAGCATTACACAGCCTCTTCATCAGGAAGTGATGGTGGGGGGTCAGGCCTCATTTAATCAAGAAAGAAATTCCATCTCCCATTAACTTAATTAATCCAATGCCTGAGTATGAGAAGCACAAAGAAACCCTCCTCTGTGTGTGTGTGTGTGTGTGTGTGTGTGCCTCTAGTGACTTTAAGCTGCATTTACAAAGAGCTTTGTCAACTGAAATATAGAAGAGATGTTTAAATGATGTTACTTGAGAGGCAGTAATAAAGCCCTCTATATCACTGTGAAATGTACAAAGTATTTCAAATCTGAAGTGCTTTTAAAAAAAAAGTGCTAGAGATCCAGTAGAATCACACATAGTGTATAATTTGCTCACATGACATGAAAGCTGTAATTGGTTAAATAAAAAAGTGGTACTTATACATTAATATGATACCACCAGCAAAAGGCTATTTCAGTTTAGTAATTTGTAATGCTTGTCACCAGGTCTGATACAAAAAGTAAAACTAATTTTTACGGTAGATTGCTGAGGATGAATTGAAGAGTCTTACACTTGCTCTGTAGTGTGATCATGCAGCAACTGATTGCAAAGATTGCACTGGCTCAACTAGGGCTGGACACACACACCCACACACACAGACACACCCATAAAGCTCAGTACCAGAACTGACTCGTTATCTGTAATCATCTGTCCAACCTGCACCTTCCCAGTCCCATTAATAAGGTCCTGTGACCCGACCTGACCCATGGGTCGTGATTA
Source organism: Mola mola (assembly GCA_001698575.1). Classification (NCBI taxonomy): domain Eukaryota; kingdom Metazoa; phylum Chordata; class Actinopteri; order Tetraodontiformes; family Molidae; genus Mola; species Mola mola. The sequence goes on from KV751315.1 coordinate 663,692, forward strand.
AACATACAGGCTGTGAGAGTTGTGGTCTCGGTTGTTGAGGCAGCTGCTGTGCCTCTGCCGTTTTTTAAGTGTTTCCTCAGAGATGACGTCTATCTCGTGGCTATCAAATGCTAAGACGTTGTGACACTATTTACAAGCAGCAAAGCCACTGACAACGTTATTCTCACAGCCTGCTATCACACATAAATTGCAGGACTTGTTGCTAAACAGTGAAAACTTGCCCGGGCTCTTCACTTTTTGCGCTCTCTCAGGCTCTCCTCCTGGCACGAAATGCACATGTGTTCAGGAGAGCTTTCTGGATGGGCCGGGGAGCGAGCTGTCTGCTGTGGGAGCGAATCAGCCGAGAAAGAGAGAAGCCAAACTCCAAAGTGAATTTCAGGCCGATGGCTTGAAACACAATTGTCACAATTTGTACTTGTTTGTCGCAATGTAGTCATTTACTGTATCTCACCTGAAACAAGGCACGAGTATATTCAACAAATCCCCCACTCCTTGGATTGACCTCATTTTTAATTCTAGTACAACACTTGGAAATAACTCCAGACCTTTTTTTCTATTTAATTTTGCATGAAATAATGACAGAATGGACCGCAACAACCCATAAAACTGGCAGTCAGTGAATTGTCTAATTACATTTGAGCCTCTGAAAATGAGGCAGTTAATGTAAAAATGACTGTAATCTCTATTCACAATCCTCTTGTGACACCTCTCGAATTAAAATGTCTTTTGTCATTATCCATCCATCCATTTTCTGGCGCTTATCGTGTGCAGGGTCGCTGGAGCCTATCCCAGCATCATTGGGCGAAGGCGGGGTACACCCTGGACAAGTCGCCAGTTCATCGCAGGGCTGATACATAGAGACAAACAACCATCCACACTCACATTCACACCTACGGGCAATTCAGAGTGACCCCCTGTTTGCATGTTTTTGGACTGTGGGAGGAAGCTGGAGAACCCGTAAAGAACCCACGCAGACACAGGGAGAACATGCAAACTCCGCACTTCTGGCTGTGAGCCGAGATAAAAGTCTAAATGGTATTAAGCATAATGTGCTACATTTTTCTTTCACCTGCTTCCAAAGTTAATTCACATGTTAACCAGACAGATCAGGATTTTACAGTCAGTGATGCCAATTTTTTCCACAGGGACTGTCAGAAACGAAATCAAAGGGAAAAAAAACCTCCCAAAAAACACGTTCTCTGTAGCTGCTTTAACAAATGTCCATCCATCCATTTTCTACTGCTTATCCTGTTAAGGTGAATTAGAGTAACCAATTAGCCCTGACCTTTGCCACCACAGCAATGACAGCTACATTTGAAAGGATTGCACAGATCATCTTCTAGGTATTTGTGTTCAGAAGGTGAATGTAAATGTTTGCCAGTAACTCACTTCATGATCCAAAGATGATTAATTGATTGAGGTAAGAAAAAATTCTAAATGATTTGTTTTCCATGGGAGGTGTGTGACCACTCGCAGTATGTCAAATACAGGCAGATGGAACAGACACCCAAAGAGTACATGATCTACAGTATATACATGATGAATGCTGTGGTTGCAGTGTTGATTTATTTCTCTTCACAGCAAATTTCTTCTTCATTATGTATTAGTATCCTACGTGCTCTTTTCTTTCTTGACAATTGAAATGCACTGATGTGGAGACGCTCACGCCACACACACCATTCATCACTTGCTGAGCAGCACTACACTGCACATACAGTATGTGTTGCAGTTGTACTCAATGCACCTACACTTCTCACTGCAGTATTTATACCATGAAAGGTTTAATTTAAAGATTCAAGTGTTAAACTGTTGTTGCAGATCATGAGCACTAAGAGAAGCAGAGTTATTTTGTTCAATTTTTCAGTAGTTTCCTAGTATTTTTGATTTCATGAAGTGTTACTTTAGGTCCAGCACAGATGTATTATGTAATATGCACACATTAAGAGCTTTAATAATAGATTGTGCATCTGGTAATATACTAGGTGCCATATAGAGCTATGTGATTTGCCCTTTGTCTTTTTTTTTTGTCCTTTCCTTTTTCCTCCCTCGCTGTTCTAGCCCATTTGTGAAATATAATTTTCTGGTGACATGCCAGTAGATACTTGTTGTCTGAATTGCTCTTGAACCTTCCCCTTTGTTTTCTTTCTCTTTCTCCTAAGATAGTTTTCATCTCGCACCACTTAATGTTGTAAAATCGAAAAGACTGTGTGGTGAGATTCCTGAATACAAAGACAGGAAAGTGTTAAAACATCAGGATAATTATTAGCCTGTATGTAATTGCATGTTAATCAAAATACTAAAAACTTTAAAAGGAAAATGGTGGAGTTTTGTCATAGTAACCATGCTGTGATTAAATGTTTTCTTTGACTGTAGTTTTCAAAATGCTCTGCTGCTCATTTCACCAGCCCATCAATCTCTCACTCCAAGACTTCCCCTTTAATGTCCTGCTGCTGACATACAAATCCCTTCATGCCACTGCACCCATTTCATTTTAGAGCTCCTCCTCCTCCTTACGACCCCAAAACACCCTGCCTCTGGAATGTGCTACCCTGATCCATCTGTGCTGCTAAAACTATTGATTCTATTGAAGTTATGCATTAAAATGATAAATTCCCAAAGTCTTTAATTGATAAGGTTTGCAATAGCTGAAAACGACAAGTGTCATCGACATGTAGATGTTTGACCAATGAAGAAACAAAGTGCAATATTTAATTCTTGGGTTGCCTTGTGATAGTGTTAACTGAGCAATAAAAAAAGGGTTACAAAGAGGCTAAGTTAAATTGTCTGGTATATTTTACTGTAAATATATATGCAGTATATATATCTATATAATGATAACTTTACTTAAAGAAGCAATTTGGAAGATTCTTCTCTTTTCCCTTCCCTGGTCGTTAAAACTGTGACACTTTGGGTTGGCAGTGTGTTTTCTAAGCTTGTCAGAGAACCAGTAATGTCAGTTTTTGAGAAACTAGCTCATGTTAAACATAAAACCTTTAACCTCGACTCCTTCAGGTTAACAGACTTCCTTTTCTTTATTCCATACAGAAAACCCTGTTTCGGTGGAGCTGAGCTGCGGCGCCGGGCCCAGCCATGTCGTGTTGGAGCCAGGGATGCCCCTCTTGCTGGACTGCAATCTTGGGGCCAGCAATGCACCTTTCAATGTCACCTGGCTTCAGGATGGCCAGCCATTGCCTCTGGAGGGGGATGACTTCATGCAGTATTTGGACAACGGATCCCTCCTCCTGCAGCCTGGCTTTAAGGGCGGACACCCTCCCAAGGGTGTGGAGGGGGGCTACAGCTGTGTGACTGCCAGTGCTCTCGGAGCCCTGACCAGCCGAACTGTAAATGTTCTCCTAGCAAGTAGGTGTCTGACAATGTCCTGCACAGTTCTCATTTATAGTATGACACACAAGTGTGCTGTTTGTTTTAATAAGTAAAATGTGCCAGACAAATTAAAGCCTAGGCACTGCTAAGGTAGGCCTTTGGGGTAGCTAGAAGCTCAAAATTGTGTGCAAGTGCAATGAAAAGTTTAACTTTAAATGACTGACCAGGTGCACCCTGCATCCAGTGTGGAAAGCTACTGGATAGACGGATAGATGGATAGTTTAAAGTTCTAACTAGTATGGCTGCTTTGGAAGCAAAAATAATTCATTCTGTAATAAGCGCCGCAATATTGTAACAATTATGGAAATTAATTAGTTGTTTTAGTCATTTATTGCCTAAAAATGCCCAATATTACTCTTTTTTTGCATCTGAGATGTGAATATTTGCTAGTTTAGTCGTGATGTGTGATAGTGAATTATTTTGAAGACATTTTGAGGCATGAGATTTGGCTGTTGTGATGGATGTTTTTCATTATTTCCCGACATTTGATTCAAAGTTATTTATTGTTGAAGCACTAAGGCAGACCTCCCGACGTTATGTCAATCCAAAGTATGACTGAAAGAAAAGGGGGTAAGAGAGTACATGGCAAATATTGCTTAACAAAGAAACTCCTACAACATGAAAATATGTCATATGTCACATGTGTCCGTCTATGTCAAAATGTTTGAAATTGCAGTGAAAGGAGGGTTTTGAAATCCGTGACATGATAGAAATGATTTTGAGTTGGTGAATTTAAAAAATGAGGATGTACAGGCTGTAGCTTTTTAATTGCCCTTTCAAGGAGGCTGTCTGTCTCTCATAGTCTTAAGTGGTGGTCTTTATTTAGTTATTAGCTTTGTGTAAAATGAGACGGTACCCTTTGTGGATGCCAACGCTTTTGTCAGCTGTCACATGCTTATTTATGAGGATCTCTTGTTTGAGGAACAATATGGCCTAAAAGGAATGGACCGGGTAGAAGCTGGATGAATGGTGCAAAGACGTAAAAGGCTGAGGCGTGTTTGCGTGATGGTGAAAGGAAAGGCTTCAGAGACCATTAAGAATGACCTTCAGTTTGTGTGCGTGTGAATGCGCGTGCATGCGTTTTATTTCAATGAAATCAGCGGCCACGAGAGACTATCAGATGGGTGCATCCGATAGGTCGAGAACAAACCACTTTGACGCTGACATTGAGCGGACATTCTTACTTCCTGCTATGTGTCCGCCCGCTGAAATGAGACTGAAAGGAGAGTATAGCGGAGATCGCATCTGTGAAAACACATTACGAAACACATCTACTCCAGTTTCCCTGTTCCAGGATAGTATGCATGTGTTCTCGTCTGAAAGCATCGCAATGTGTCGGACAGCAAGTAACAGTAACAGAATCCTGTCTTGAAATACAGAAAAATCAGGAAAACAGGTCTACAGTGTTTCAGTCTCTCACCCTTTCCTCGGCAAAATGCCAAAAGCGGTGTGCAGTATACACATTACATTCCCCAAATACACCCGCAGATAAATGATGATGCTTGACAACGAGACGCCTGGAATGTTAATTTGAACATCTGACCTTTCTTATTAAAAGACCGCTGAAGTGAATGTCAATACTTTTTAAATCCCCGCCCTCTCTCTCTGCTCCGCTCACTGCATAGAATTCAAAGTTTCATATTCAAAAGGATGTGAAAGAACAATTTTTATTTCAGAGTTTAAACTCGGACTTTTCGGCTACATTCGTTTGTTAAACCTTTATTTGGTGCTTTTATTTCTGCAGATCTTTTCCTCTTATAACATGAAGCACTTAGTTTAAATAGGTTCTTAACTCAAGACAGCCCAAAAATTAAGCATACAAACCTCATGCATCTCAGTTTACGACTTATACAACTCATCCTTGTGCAAACATGAAAAGAGGATAAAGGGATTCACTTTTTAATGTTAGATGTAATTGAAATACATTTAACATTATTCAGCATTTTCTCTTTCAATGTTCGGTTTTACTTATATATCTTAAATATCTTTCTGTTGTTGTCTTGCAAGGTAAATCAGACAGAGCGGATCATCTTTCTGAACTTAAAAGGGGCAGCGCGCTTGAAATAAAAATCTCACGTTGCGCATATTTTCCAGTAGCAATAGCTAAATAGCTGTTGGAGCTGGGGTCCATGCTTGATGGGCTTTCACACTGATAGTCAGCTTGAAAGCAGGGTAGCAAAGAGGTCACGGGTGGAATTATTTACTTGCACAAGGGGAGGGGGAAAATGCTGCAATCTGATAGCTGTGGGGCCAAAGAGTAGGGGCATAGATAGAGCGACAGACAAAGACAAAGTTGGGGTAAAGTCATGGGCAGCAGGGAGAGAATGAGAGAGAGAAGATTAATGAAAATGGCGAGAGGCAAGGAAAGACAAGCAAAGGACTTCATATGCAGTTTCGCATAAAGCTAAAATGTGTTTTTTTAACATGGAAAAAGTTTCTTGCTTGAAAAAAATTAACATATAATTAACATATTTTAAACCTGTAGGTTGATAAGTCATCTTGCAATATACTATAAGCACATTATATGGTTGCGATACTCTTTGGTGAATAATTGATTGAAAAAAAAAAATGCTGTGTTGCCTCTGTGTATCATAACAATTCCTCGGCAAAACAATGTCAACTTTTCAAATTCTCAGTGTGTGTTTGGTGCGGTGCTGCTGGACCTATCTGCCTAGGAAATGATTGCAGGAGAATTTCACTGAATCCTGGGAAAAAACTAATATTATTATTCTTTGACAGAGCAGAGGTGGAAGCTCAGCCAGTTGCCATTGTTCGATCAAATCCTGGCCAAAGTGTCTTCCATAAACACTCTCGTCTCCCTCCTTTGCATAAAGGCCCGCTAATGTGCTCTCATGCTGACCAAGCACATTTGCGCAATGCACAATGATCCAGTACAGGCATCAATGTCCACTGAGATACAAATAGCTGCACTCAGGTTTACACACGTGCACACACTTACTCTGGTGCAATGGGTCTGGGACCCTGTCAGGTATATTCTGGCAGCATTACAGGTGGTGTGTTTACATGAAGGCATCATGCTGTCTAATGGCTGCAAAGTAGCGGGGTTGAATCATTAACTCTTCCTCCAAAGCTCACTGCGCAACAGTCATAATAAGTTCCTCTGTGAAAAACCTAGTGAGGTTTGAAAAGAGATGGCCAGTTTGTTGCCATCACTAACAGTTGGTGTGAGTGGTGTCTTACATGGATTTGGAAGAAGGTGGAATATTTAGAAAGTGGAATATTTAGTTAAGAAATCTTGAGGTTGAGAAAATCCACCTATGAAAACGCTCCCTGTGTTGGTTAGGTAAACAGAAACGAGTTTTGGACGTGTGTGTCCTCTGCAGTCAGTCCTCCCCTCCATACTTTTGTTTGTTGAAAGTTAGGTGACGTCCCACTGTGTCTTCTTTCTTAAACAGCTTTTTATCCACGCTAGCAGCAGCTGTATTGAAGGAAATGGCCGGATCCACCGTCCACCACAAGCTCTATCTGTCAGAAAATAGCTTGACAGCAATTGGATGGAATTCCATTACATTTTTTACACTTTTATCTTGCATCTGCAGCTGTGCAGCACGCTTTAACTGCCTGAACTGGCTCGCATGCTTTGCTGCATTCAATGAATTAATTTGAAAGAATTTTGGCGTATCATGATTTGTTTTGAATCATGAATAAAGTGTATCATCACAACCCTGATGTATGATGATGATGATGTATTGCCATGAAATTTGCCACAGCATGGTAGGGACTTTTATGACCAACTGGGGAAGAGCTGTTCCTTAACTTTTTCCGCTATTATCAAAACAAAATGACACTTTGTCCAGTGTTTTGTTATATGACCAAATGCAATCAGGGTATGTGAAAGAGACGGAAACGTAAACATTCTACCAGCGAAACATCTGTAAAGTGATCGTCGTCTGTAAGCATCTTAGGGTGCCAATGTTAGCATTTAGCATACTTGAGTATAGCCTCTTATGCTTGAGTTGCACTAGACTACATGAACATTTGTTCATTGATGTTGATGGTGTCAGTCTGTATTGTTATATTATTATTGTTGAGTGTGTTTTGGTGCGTATATGGAGGAAGTCGAATGGTATTATCACGCAGTGCTCTTGATTTAATCACACCAAATAAAGCACAACCAATTCCAACACGAATGCCTCAAGCACCAATTTGATTCAGTGCCATTAACAACTGAGCGAGGACATTGGTCACAAGTTCCTTCACAAGATTAATACACAAAAAAAGAGCTGTCACTCAAACTGAGCACATTGTCCTTCAAAGAAATAGCTAAAGACAATAACACTGATACAAAATAAAAGCCCAAGGCAAAGTATTGAATTAGCAGAGTAATTGTTTCTCATTAATCATTTAAAAAAACAATATCTGTCTGCAAGCATTTCACCCCTTTGAAATGTGTCAATCAACTTTGTCTTTCCTGCAATCTATGTTCATGAATACTGCAGGGTATTTAAATGTTTTCATGTTGAGCAGATCTGAGACTGGTGCCACAGAGTGTCACATGCCCAGGTTGTCTGTCAGTTATCTGGCTTCTTTAACAATTGCGCTCTCACTAATAAGAAGTAAGATCAAGGACTTACAAATGCGTTTTGCGATTTATATGAATATCACTCTCCACAAAAATATTTTTCAGTGCACATAAAATATTTCTTGTTCTATATAAATGTTGTGTAAATCCACAATCCATGTAATTGATCAAGGTTCACAAATGTTTTTCTGATAAACACACAAATATTTTTTTAAATGTGTATCATGAAAAGCCACAAACAAATGTATTTCGAATAATTTGCCATTTTTAACAAAAACATATACTGTATATGCATTTACAGTACATATAAGTTGTGACTTTCACCATTGAATTTGCATTTACGAACTTGTTGTTTATGACCCTCACTGCATTTATGTGTGTGTGTTTTTGAGACTCATTTTTTTCAACAGGGATTATCTCTAGGCAATCAGATTTCTCCCTCCTTTTTGATGTGTGGACACATTCATGTGATTGGATGAAAAGTAAAACATCCCCATGTGCGGGTTTTTATTTACATATAATCGTGGACTTCCATTGTAATATACTTATTCAGGATTTGCTGCTGTTGACGCTTTCATGTGATTGGCTAAAAAGTTAGTAATAGCCACATGGGGGCATTTTACTTTTCACACAACAATTGCTGAATAATAACGTTCTGAATGTGAAATTGGTATATTTATTTACTGAAGGGCTAACTAGCTAAATCCATTTTCCATTATCAGTACAGTATTTCAGTACTGCAGCTAACAGGTGGCTAATGTCAGTAAACAATGCATAAATTATATGGTGTTTGAGAATCAAAACAGCCGAGTGGTCAGTTTGTGAATTCTAATCATGAGGGCAAGTTTTTTTGTTGTTGTTTTTTTTTTTTTTTTTTTTTTCAGCATTAAAATGACAAATGATGAGATAATAATGATGATACTGAGATGGAAAAATGGATTTAGCTCCAGAGGTTCACCCTTCAGGCAATAAACTACCGATCTCACTTTGGTAACATAATTATTCAGGAATTGCTGTGCTGACGCGTTCGTAAGATTGGCTGAAAAGTAAAACTTGGGTGTTTTACTTTTCAGCCGATCACATGAACGCGTTTCCACAGGTGAAAGGACGGAGACATTTCATTGGCTACAGATATTTCCATGTTGAATTAAATGCATTTGTGAATCTAGGCACCAGAAGAGTCTCAAAGCCCCCACACACAAATGCAGTGAAGTTCACAAACCACAAGCATTTGTAAATGCAGATTCAACAATTTTTTTAATAAGAAAAAGGCACAACATATACATGTTTTTAATGAAAATATTTCATGTATTGCTAATTTAAATAAATATATTTGTGGCTTTCCATTGTATATATTTAAAGGAAGAATATGTGTGCATCACAAATACATTCATGAACCTAATTATCATTTTTACATTTATATAGAATGAGAAATACTTTTGTGTGCTTTGTAAAATATATTTGTGCAGAGAATTATTTACATTTGAAGTTACTATATCTAAAATTGCCTGAAGATGTAGTAACTAAGAGAGCTCAACTTTGTTTTTCGTTGTTATCGAAACCCTGTTTATTCACTGTGGTGTAGTCAGATTTTGAAGCTTCCAACTCAGGCCGTCGGAGCCAGGGTGAGAGGAGACCGAAGTTTGTAACTGTGCCATTTAAAACATGTGCTTAGG
>KV751315.1:673393-685018 GCA_001698575.1 Mola mola
ATCGTACCAAGTATGTGTCTATTTGTGTCGAAATATATGAATACATGAAATAAGACATCACCTGACAGGTATCTTGCTTTTAGTTAATACATCTTGTTTCAAATTAAAATCGTACGTAAAAAAAAAAAAATCTGCCCATGGATCTTGTCTTTTTCCAACTGTCTTTTTTTAAACAAGCAAAAAACTGTTCCACTGACAGATTTGTTTATTTTTTATTTTTACAAAAAAGCGTTCAGAATCAGATTTATTTGGCCAAGCATGTTCACACATACAAGGAATTTTTTTCTGGTAGTTTGTGTCTCTCTATGTACAACATTTTTGCATAATACAGTATATATACAATATATCCATCCATCCATTTTGTACCTTATTCTGTTAAGGGTCGCGGGGTGGGGGGCTGGAGCCTATCTCAGCATCTTCGGGCGAAGGCGAGGTCACCCTGGACAAGTCGCCAGTCCATCACAGTGCTGACATATAGATACAAACAACCATCCACACTCACACTCCCAGTTTGCATGTTTTTGGACTGTGGGAGGAAGCCAGAGTACCCGGAGAGAACCCACGCAGACACAGGGAGAACATGCAAACTGCACACAGAAAGGCCCTGACCCGGGAATCGAACTCAAGACCTTCTTGCTATAAGGCGACGGTGCTAACCACTGCACCAGGCACCACTTCCACCACCCTGTTTGACTGTTCTTTTTATGAAATGCTGTGTTAGCCAGATGTAATTGGACAGACACCTTCCAAAAAGTTCAACTTTAGTCTTCTCGGTCCACAGAATATTTTCCCAAAAGTCTTGGGGATCAACAAGAAGTGTTTTGGCAACTGTGAGACGAGCCTTTGTGTTCTTTTTGGTCAGCAGTGGTTTTCGACTTGGAACTCTCACACGGAAGCCATTTTTGCCAAAGTCTCTTTCTTATTGTTAGATCATGGACACTGAGCTTAACTGAGGCAAGTGAGGCCTGCAATTCTTTTCGGGTTCTTCTGTGACCTCCTGGATGAGTTGTGAAATTGCTCTTTGATTAATTATGGTAGGCCAGCCACTCGTGGGAAGATTCAGCGCTCTTCCAAATTTTCTCCATTTGTGGCTAATGGCTCTCACCGTGGTTCACTGGAGTCCGAAAACCATAGAAATGGCTTTCCAACCCTTTCCAGACTGATAGATATCATGACTTTGGTTCTCATCTGTTCTGGAATTCCTTTAGATCACAGCATGATGGTTTGCTTCTTGAGATCTTTCAGACTACTTCGCTTTGTAAGACAACTTCTAATTAAGTGATTTCTTCATTCAACAGGTCTGGCAGTAATCAGGCCTGGTTGTGGCAATTGAAATTTAACTTAGCTTTCCAAAAAATGTGGTTAATCACAGTTAATTCATGGTTTAATGATTGGGGGCAATTACATTTTCACATCAGTGTATAATATTCTTTAAACTTTGTTATATTCAGAGAAGACAATTTACATATTATTTACATAAACAATATACATTTTACACAGACATACTGTAAATACATAAGAACCACCAGGAAAAACAAGCAATACACATAAAAGACAATTTATACATATTCTTTGGTGTGGCAGGTTATTGCACTGTAATGTTTGATATGACTGAAACTGAGATATAATTATTAATATGATTTCTTACTTACTAAGTTGATGTCTTATTTGTATGAGATAATTTGACCAGAATTAAGACAAATATACTTGATTTGAGACATTTACCTTTACATACATTTTACAACAAATACCAGTTTCCTGTGAAGAAAAAAAAAATCACGATCTGCAATGTTTGCTTCTACTTTTAAAATCAACACTTCCAAAAAGGCAAACATTTGCCAAATTGAAAGGCTGAACATAACTCAGTATAAGGCTAATCTCAAGGCTAATCTCATCTTTCAATAGTTTTGTGTACATTATTGCACACAGCTGACAAACAAAGTGCACAAACATGGACAAGTTCTATAAAGTACTTAGTGAATAATGGATGAACATGTGCAACTCTGACTATACTGTAGCTTCCTCCAGAAGGGTCAAAGAGACTGTGTCCAGGGTGATGCTGGACATGAGGAAGAAGGCCTGAGGGCACGTCAGTTTTCCATCAGTCCTTTGGTTGATTTGCATCTTCAAAAATAAATAAATAAGTAAACAATCAGACAATGCAAACCATTCATCATTTTAACAAATCAAATTATTTGACGTGATGTAATCTGAAATAACCCGCGATTTACCCAAAGTGTAAAACATGCTATCAATTACATACCAGAGCCGCTTCTGAGTTGTTTTTCAGCAAGTCTTTGGTGGTCAATTGGGCACTGGGTCTTCCTTTTTGGCATCCAGGACCCCAAACTTCCAAAGGAGTTGCCTTCAATGGTGAGGAGCCTGAAAGGCCCTTTTCATAGCTGAAAAAACCCTTCTTTTTCACTTATCTTGAAAAGGGTCCGCTTTTGACCTTTTAAAGCATGGACAATATTTCATATCCATTCGTTAACCATGTGTGTGTGAATAGGTGAATGTGGTGTGAGTTGTCAAAAATGACTAGAAAAGCTCTATATAAACACAGGTCATTTTCAATAGTTTAGCCGGCTGCTCTCGAATTTAGCATTTTGCATAAAGTTAGAACAAAGAATGAAATATGGTAAATAGAAGCTCGCGAAATTAGCAATGCATGGGAGCTTTCATCCTAGAACGTTGTTTAACACCAGAGCCAACAATAAACTAATCCAGCCACAACCATCAGCTCTCGATATCATAGCTAAATCCAACAAAGATCCATGATATGCTACAGCAAGACAACTAGCAGTTACAACAATTGCAGAAGAATTTCATTATACCCATAAGAACTGCCGTAATTTGGTAACATGCCTGAGGGTGCACCGTCCATACTGTACCCAAGCACGTTTGACAAAGTCTGGATTGCTTGACTAGTGTGCGCAAATTGTGCCGTATTTGTCCACGCTTCCTTGAGCCTGGCTCGGTTGGAAGAGGTGTACTTGAGGACGGTACTGTTGCTCATGCACAAGCGCAAGCAGGCGTACGCAATGTGGACATGAAAAACTATTGAATGCCTCTCTGTCTCCTGCTAACTCCACAAAAATCAATCGCTGTATTGCATAAATGATAAATCCTGAATGAGAGTGTGCCGAATCTGAACAAAAACACTCCAAATAAGCCACACAATCAGTGAAGTTGCATTCAAGTTCTCTCAAGTGATGACAAAGGTAAAAATCGCAACCGTGCTCAGGTCGGTTGCTCTTAGAGCAATGTGAGTGCATCCTACCTTGGATTTGATTCATTTCAGAGCAAGGGACAAAACCCCTGACATGACAGAGGCTTTCCTTCCCACAGCTCAGCTGGGCCTCACGCACGTTTGTTGTCCAGGCCTCCTGCTTGGGGGTCGTTAGCCATTGGTCACTCAATAAACACAGCTCAGGGCTTCGCCCCTCATGTTGACATGACCTAACTCATGGGGAGGGATGCAATTCTCGGTAGGTAGGCATGTTTTTGTATAACGCTAGCCGCTACTAAACACACGTTACTTACACTGAGTAGAAGAGGAGTCAGCTCTGAGTCAGATTGTTATTCTTATCATCTTGAAGAGCCCTCTATATTGAAAACACTATACCAACTTTAACTGTGGTTTTCTGCCTCTCTGAAGCCTTTTTAAGTTCAGACAAAGAACACGTTTTCTTTGGTCGAAGACATTGAAATGTCCGCTGAGGGTTCCAAACTGCTCTTTGTTTGGGAGCTGAGCCAGCTCCCAAAAAAAGAACTGAAATGCCAAGATATCAACAAACACAGGGGGAGTGTAGTACACAGTACACAGCCTGTGCTCAGGACACCATTACTGTTATTCATGTTAAAAATCTTGCGTATAGCAGCTTTAAATCCCAAAATGTTTTTCTGAATCTTTCTGTGTGCATTTGTGAATTTTAAGACTGATCTAACGCCATGTGCTAAGCAAATGTGGATATTAACTTAATACATTATCCTAAGCAATGCATCCACGAGTGCATTCACATGCAAAATGCAGTGTTTGCAGAATATGACCAAAAGATACAAGTATAACAGACTAGTATAATTTACAAACATGATCAGTCTGCATTTGACAGATGCAGACTGATCATGTTGAGGAGATTAAATGCATAATCCAAGATAAAAGCAACACAGTTATCAAAATGCAGGAAGGACAGCTGACAAATATAGAGAAAGAATTCACAGAGAGTGACACAGAGTGAGCCATTATACCTATATTTAATCGAAGGCAATTGTTGCTTAGCCTTCATGTATATTTCTGGCGTGTTTTACAATTTTGGCCTTATTCTTCCAGCCTCAATCACAGTAGTGTCAATTACCTTGAGAACAAAATTAAAATATAATCAAAAACATGACTTAAAGCAGTACTGTTATGTCTCACGTATGCAACGAAGTTTTAGTGTTTCACTCAGCCTCTGCTGTAGAATGGCATTAATGTTCAGAAGCACAATAATGGCTTTGCAGGAAAGAAATGTAAATGCAGAGGAAAGGAGGGGGCCCTCTTAAATAAGAGTAGTTTACGTCGCTCGGCTCTCTGCATGGAAGTTATAATTTTCTCCAGAGAATTGATTGGTCAGTGGATGGTCCCTTCATTTCCGACATTTTGAGTTGTTATCCCACCCATAACCTCTTCCGGAGCTGCGCCACAGTACAACGTTACTTACCATGATGATGTGTCCCGGTAAGAGGTGAACAAGCTTTGCAACATTGAAAACCCAATGTGAACCCTTACTGTAAGTTACCCCTGGTTCATGATACAGGCCTCACGTCTAAAACAGCTCTGCAATTAACTTCACATTGACAAAGCATCTTCCAGGCCCGATTGAAACTACAAATATTTGCTTCTTATTTTTATGTGAAGATACATTTACTCAATGACATATCTTGCCTAGTTTCATCACATTTTATTGAAAAGGAAAATTATGGTTTTATCTTATTATAAGATAAGTTTTCTTCCATTCGAATTCTATTTTTTAGCCCAGTGCGGATTCAGAGTCTCCTTTTCTGTTCCTTTGCTGTGTTTTCCCTGCTTTTGGTTGCCATCTCTGTCTTCTTCCTCTGCTACCTGCTTTGATCTGCCCCCCAACTCTCGCCCCTCAGTCGGAGCTACATGTGAAGTTGCCGGTACAGGCAACCAGTTTTGTTCTCTTCTCCAGCAGCTTATTGGGGTCAGAGATTAGACCCCTCAGATCGAGCTCATTGCTGCCTTCTGGTGCTTAGTATTATCCACAGGCTCTCCTGTGTGTGAGTGTGTTGGAACCCTGCAAGGACACAACCTAGGGATAGAAATAATATATCCAAACCAGATTAAATCCCCAAATTTCTCTTAATCAGGACATTCAATGTTATTTAAATGATCTCAACAAGTCTTGAATTAAATTACAACATGTAAAACGGTCATGGTAAAATTATTAAAATGGCCTGAATGCAATAATTAGAAGTCTGAAATAGAGTCAGGTTTAGGTCTTAAAGGTCAATGTGTAAAATATCAACAGAATTTTATTTTAAAAATTTCAAGGGTAGGGAATTCATTATGGTAAGCCACAAAATAAACAAAATAAAATCAGATATCAAGAAAGGAAAATTGTTACACCTTTTTTTACACATTAAATAGGAAAAATGACCTTCTGAATTCAAGTGTGATTGAACTGCAACAAGCTTGTCTCAATCGCTATAAAACATGCTTAATTAAAACTGACAGAAACAAAAAAATTCTGTCACCTTCTTGTCTTTCACAATCACCAACTCTGGTTTGGCTGAAAATAATCTTGGATTCAGGGAGATCTCAAAAAGACTACATACTGTTTCCCTGCTATTGACACCTGCCATCTGTCTACATCATCAATTCACATTTGGACATTCTTTTCTGTTTGTCGACAAGAAAAGTCACCTGCTTTGACTAATACCCCCAACCTCTGTCACCTTGCTGTTCTTAGGCCTGTCAAAGTTCCATCAAGAGCCATCACCCCAAACAGTGCTGGCTGGGGGAGCTGCTCGCTTCGAGTGCCAGATTGAGGGACTGCCCACACCTGTGATTACCTGGGAAAAGGACAAATTGGCTGTCCCCGAGGAGACAAGGTGACCCCTCTTCGTTTTTATTCAAATATACCATTGAGTTAGCAATATTCATTTTCCGGGTTGATGTATTCATAAAGTTTGATGGTGCTGAGACCTTAGTAGTAAGTCACCTTAGTACATTCTTGTGATGCTCTCCCAAGGTCCATATATATGTGTATGTGTGTGTGTGTGTGTGTGTGTGTGTGTGTGTGTGTGTGTGTGTGTGTGTATTTACACCGCTGACTTTGGTCCAAAATTGGCAAGAATCAAGTTGGGTTCTTAATGCTATCCGACATACCTACAACATGAGTACAATCACAAATAGGAAAGCCATACTGGCTCGGACATTACCCGGGTCAACGAGGTCTGCATCAGGTGTCGAGGAACCAGGGCAATCTGATGAGACATGGGCAACTGGAACAAGACCATCATGGACTGGGAGCGAAAACGTGGGATTAATGGAATGCTACTATACCAGCAACCTCAGCGACATAGGATACGCCGCAGATGTGGGATCTATGGATGCTTCGAAACCCAACATCCCAGCTAATGAAGTAACAACTCATGACTCAGTGTTCCAATGTACGCAATCGACACCTATTATCACAGCTAGAGATTGATGTGGTACAACAATGTGACTATGGCAAAGTGAAGCCAGGATGGCAGCTTGGGGGATGGGGTCATCAAAGCCCCAATAAAAAGCCATTCACATTAATACAAGGGTGGCTGACCTGAGAATGAAGATCATAGATAACCTGTGTACCTGGAACCCCTGGGGACAGTTACCGAGGCTAAGAGGCAAAGTACCCTCTGAAAGTCTGCTAGAGGATGTGAATAAAGCACTACCAAGTATCCCTATTGTGTCACCCGTCCCACTGTCCCTCTCTTTCTACAGCTGGCGTCCACTTTGAGTATTGTTTGATTTGCTTTTAGTTTTAAGAAATTCCTCTTGTTTTAGAAACTCTCTTGTATGGTCTCCCCACTTGTCACATTCCCTGAGTCAGTCTGTGACAGATCCTGGATGAGCCCCCATTTCAACACCTGTACCCTGCTGGTGATCAGATACCCCAGTGGTACAATAAGCTGGCCAAAGGAGGAGATAGAGGCGACAGATATCAAGACAAGGAAGTTCCTGTGGAAGGCTGGTCTGAAAGACAGCACAGAGACATTGATCATGGCAGCACAAGATCAGGCCATGAACTCAAGGTTATTAGAGTCTAGGGTCTACCACACCAGACAGAACCCAAGGTGCAGACTGGAAAAAAATTGCCCCATGAGACAGCACAGCACATAACAGTGGGGTGCAAAATGCAGGCAGGTACGGCATACTTGGAAAGGTATAACCAAGTGGCTGGCATAGTATACAGGAACATCCGTGCCAAGTATGAGCTAGAGGTCCCAAGATCCAAGTGGAGGTGATTGAGAATGACTGCGTTAAGACCGTGTGCGACTTCCTGATCCAGGCCGATAAGATGGTGGTGCCTAATCAACTGGACATGGTGGTGGTCGACAAACAGAGGAAGACAGCGATAGTGGTAGATGTTGCAATCCCAAGAGATAGCAACATTAGGAAGAAGGAAGACAAAAAGATTGAAAAATACCAAGGGCGGAAATGAAGAGCTAGAAAGGATGTGGAGAGTGAATTCTTTAGTGTTTCCCGTAGTGATATAATTTAAATTCTCAGAAATGGAAGGGCATTCTGTAACAGGGTAGCCTTGTTTATCAGGCTCATTTTTTGTAAAATGTTGTCGCGTATAATTCATAAAATGCTCTTCCATTAGAATAAGATGCTTTGGATTTTTGAGGTTCTGTGTTTAAGTGTTTTGTAATTTTCTTTCCTGACTCAACTCAATCATAGTTGTTATCATGTACTCACTCATGAAGGGCCAGAGACATTTTTTTGTAAACAAAATCCTTCCATGTCAGCAAATTCCTTTACCTCACTTGCAAATTACAAACATATACAGCTATAAGAGAAATCATCTTGAGTTTGGAACATACCACTCACATCAAACCTCCACTGCTCTTACAGGTAGATAACACTTCCAAAACAAGAACACCAGCTGCCTCAGTTTAGACTGTCTCTTGCTACCTCCGTCATTTGTTTTTCTTAAATAGTCTCATTTCTAGGCCACTTAACCATATTGACATTCCTCTCTCACTTTTCTGGCCCTGGCGCCTTGGAATTTTATTTCTAGTTCTGTTGACTAAGTGCTAATGGCATCTTTATCCCTGAATGGCCCACAAAAAGCTTGCTGCTTATAAGATCTTATTGGGAGGATGACATTCTCCCACCTCAGATGCTGTTAATGGCCTCTCACAAAGATGAGCTTAAGGATAGCTGGTATATCATGGAGTTTTTCTGTCTTTCTGTTCCTTCTGGCTCTGTGTCTTTTCCTCTCTTGGCCCCTCTGCCATCTCTTTCACTATCTGAATCTATTTCTGTTACTCTGCAATCACTATTTTCATGACTCCCTGGCTTTCCCTCATTACCTATATTTTAGTTTCTATGTTTTCTCCCATTATCCACTATTTTATTATTCCCCCTATATCTTTTTTTCCCCCCTCAACTCTCCTCCTTTCCCTCCTGTTGTATCCTGAACAGGTTAGTGCTCACATTTTGGCAGGATTAATAGCCTGTGATAAGAGGTTGTGGGACGGAATTACTTTGCCAGGGCTCTTGGCGGTAAGACAGAACCTGATCTCAATGAGGGATAGACAAGTAAGAGTAGGATTAAACCAGATGAATACTAAATATCAGCAGTAAAAACTCACCTTAAAAGAAAGCCCATACTAATATAATCATTAGTTTGATGTTTTTGGGTTGGTATGTTTTGCTTTAATAATTCCAGAAAACAACTTTCATATCTCCACCCTTGAATTTAAGTTACTTTTTGTGTGGCATGACTTGTGACAGTTAGCCCTTAATGTAGCGGTTGTACACAAATGCCTCTGCACAGAATAAATAAGAATGGAGAAATGTGAGGACTGACGAATCCCTTCAGCTGGATGTGTTATGCTACAGGCCACAAAGCCATTTTTAAACATGTTGGTGCCCCGTCACTTATTCAATTTTTACTTTCCCATCTTTGCCATCTCTTCTGTGTTTTGTGTGCAACAGGTTCATTTCCCTTCCTAATGGAGTGCTCCAGATTCTAGAGGTAACCAAGGAGGATGAAGGTGTCTACCGCTGTGTTGTGTCCAACTCTGCCGGGAAAGACATCAGTCATGAAGCGAGGCTCAATGTCACCACAGGTGGGGTCTTTTATCAGGGTTTTATAGTGTTTGAATAGGCAACCAGACCTATTACTGTAGGCTGCCATCCTCAAAAATCTTTGAATCTGAACCTAAATTTGGGGTTTTGTCTTCAGTGTCACATGTAACGCAGTGCCTGCATTGTGCCTTGTGTTTTTGAAACCACAATGTAGTGTAGTGTATGTAGTGTTTTTGGCAAGAGTTTTCTGGACATATTTGCAGAGTAACCCAGGAAAACCATTTTGTCTGAAAGAAGTGGGATTTGCATTATTTGATAAAAACAAGTTGCTCTAATACTTCAAATACTTCGTCTCCAGATGTGGTCTTATTGTGTTTTGAAGAAATTATTTGTGATATTTCTGTGAGATCTAAAATCTAAAGGTCATCAAAGAGCGACATTTAAGGTTTCAAGGGTTGCAGACGCTTTGGATTGCAGCCAGCCCGACTAACCATTGTATTTGATGAACAAGGAATGAAACTCAACACATTAAGAAATCACTCTTTTCATGCACCTCCTGATTGTTCAGTCATCTTTCCCATATGACTATAGTGTGATTTTTTTTTGCTATACATTACCCGCTCCATTTCTCCTTAGAAATGTTTTTATTAAGTAAACAAACATGAAGCTGGTGTTGTGTACCCTGGCTGTCCTTCACCTTCCAATTCCTTATACACCCATCAGGAAATTTATATTCTCTTTTTCTCTGAGTGTTTACTGGCTTCTATGTACTTGCAGACACTGAGGATACATTTCAGCTTTAAAATACTGCAAGCACCATGCTCTGTTTTTTCATGTTTTTCATCCATAGAAATTATTCTCCGTGCTTGGTGGATTAATTGCTAACTGGCTCAGTTTTCAATCCATGCTCTATGAGCATGGCAAACCTGCAGTTCATGCACAAGCTTTATTGAAGTTATATGAGTATGTATGTACTGTGTGGAAAGCATTTATATATGTTTGTGTATGATTAATTTTAATTTTCCTCAATAGTGATTTGGAATTGATCTTAATTTTCTCTGATTAAAAAACACACTGACAAGAACACGGGCACTCTAAATGTAATGTACATCAATCAAATGACTGAAAATGGTACCAAATATAGAATATCTGATTAATTTAAAGGCTGATGATTAAATCACATAAGAAGTAATTCTGGTAGCAGAATAAGGTATATCTTTGAGTTTGTGTGTTTAATAATCCCAGGCTTACTTCAACGTACAAAGACTCGCCCATTTGTAGATTACATAGTGCAAACTGGAGTGTTACTTTGGATACAAAATACAGTCTAAAATGGAAGGGAAACATTTTCATTTTTAGCACTATTATATTCTTTACATGCTTACGCGTTTTGGAAATTTTTTTGAAGAAATAAATTGTTTTTAATTATACAATATTCTATTGGACTTTAGGTGAAGCTGTTTTATTTATATTGTGACAATTCACAACAAAATGTATCTCGTCAATTTTCTGGTAGAAAAGGTCTAGACCATACGCTACTATTAATTCATTTAATTATTAGTTTACCCAACATTTCCATCTGAGCGAGCACTTAGTGAGGGTGGTGAGGAGAAACTGTCTTTTATCTATTGATTTTAATAGCAGTCATGAGGCTGTTATTTCTGGGTTATTTTCCTTAGGTGTTCTAGGAAACTACATTATAATCTATTGCAAGTCATTTCTTGTCACAGATGTCAGATTTAATGCCACCACTTCACTCGTTTACACTTCTAATGTTAGAAATAGTACACTACAACACCTAGAACTTCGACAGCTTAGTGATGAGTTGATCAAGTCCATGTATCTGTCTTGAGAGGACATAAAATAGAATATTACATTCAACTTCCTTCGACCAGTCTCTTAATTTCTTCCATTTCTACCTTATTTTCTCACTGTGCCTCACCTCACCTCATCATGTCCACTTCCAGTAAGACTTTGTCAAGCAGCACCCCAGTGTGCTGGCCTTGCAAAATCAGACTGACCCACTTAAAGCTTTATGAATAACCAATGATTAGTGTATGTAATCTCAATGATGAATTTATAAGGTGCGTAATGCCAGGCCTCGTTCTGGGAATCATTATGTGCTCTTAAAAGTGCCTGGACTGACCAAAATAGCTTGGAAATAAGTCCTGAAACTGAAGCACACTCTTTAGCCATAGAAGTGATGTACTTCAGCATTGTAACTGAGGCAGTTCTTTCAACTGTTTCTTAACACAAACTTCTTTCATCTCTCGCTTGTCGCAACTGTCCTCCATTTCCTTTTTTTCATAAAGAAAATT
>KV751315.1:695991-717901 GCA_001698575.1 Mola mola
AGGATAATATCACTTATGAATATCAAAGGGGCAGCCTCGACAGCGACCCTCCCAGGGGACAACTTCGAATTACTGCTCCCTGTAACGTGCATTATTGCTACGAAAAGCACTTTTACTCTAATGTTACTTGCGGAACAAGCATGCAATTTCATTATACACTTTGTTATCCAATCAGTGACAATTATAGCTTCACCTGAAACGATTAAATACCCCCTTGTGTCTTTAAACAGATGGATCCATGAATACAGGGCTATTAACTCTCATTTGAACTGTTATCCAACATGCCAGTCCGAACCATTGTTCTTACAACAAACTTATACACAGTCTATCCAGCATTAATGATAATCGCTCTAAATTTGAATGTAAACATTATATTTTAATCATGCATACCTAAGAGGATTATTGTTAATGTACATACCATCCACCAGCCAATAGTATGTATACACACACAGTACTCTTTTCCCTTTTACCCAACTAAGGGCGTAGTTGGTGAGATCTGATGGTCACGAAGATCATACATTTGGGAACGTCTGAGCCAATTCAATAGACAGTTTTGTGATTGCATTCTTGTTCTTACTTATAGTCATTTCATAAAAAAGATAAGAGTAATGGGTTTATTTTGTTCACAACGCCTGTAATAGTTTTGGTTTGAATTCAGTATGAATGGAACTGAGCTGGCTGGTGAGTGGGCGATAGTGCTCGCCATCTGTTTTTATTTTCTTCATTATGTCCAGACTGCTATCTAGATATCCAGCGTAAATGAATATCAACAAAAGTGTGATCGGTGTTGCCTCAGATTCCTACGCTACTGAGATTTCGACTGATGTGAAGGGCTTTCACTCACAGTATAATTCATACAAACTGAATTATACTGTAGATACATATTGGTGATTGATCGAAAAAACACTTTTTGTTAGTGGCTTCTACCGTGTGTAATATAAAGGATTGTTTGCATTGATTGCTTTACATTACTTTTCCATGTTTTCTGATATTGTAACAGAGTTGGACATCCATGCAGTGACAGGCATCATCGTGGGTGTGTGTCTGGGACTGATATGCATCCTTCTCTGCATGTGTTTTAGCTTTCGTAATGGCAAAACCAGGTAAGGTAACTCTGGTGTGCCAGTACTGCTACAGCACTGATGCACTTTTTTGCTCCTGAAACAACCCATGCAGCTGCCTTCACCCGTCTATAATACCTGACTCCTATATCATCGTCCCCGCTCTAAATGCAGGGAGGTGTCTGGGGTCCTGGACTCCTCTGCTGTGACCTCTCAGTACAGGAGAGGGGTCAGCCCTGTGCCCTCGAGTGCACCCGAGTGCAGCGATAGCCATGAGCTGGAGACGCTGATGCCCCCAGGCAGCCACGAGTTTGGTCGGCCGCTAGAAGAGGAGGAGGAGCAGGGTCTGATGGCCAGTGCTAATCCATGCAATGAGGAGGATGCTCCTGCACCTGAAACCAAGGTCAAAACCTAAAATACGGGAGCTGTTTACCAGATAGGCCTTATTATTTTTATTTCACTTTCTCATAGAGGGATAATGGTAGTAATTTTGGTGAATCCATTGTGTTGTTGTTCTTGCAGGCTGCTTGGAACGGCTCAGTGAGCCATAACTGGGGCAACAGAATCACTAGATACAGAGACACCATAACAGAAGACTCTCCAACAGTCATTAATGGAGCTCTCAACATGTTTAGAACTGATAACGGCATGGTAAATGAATATACTAACCTTAAAGACTAAACTACGCTATTAAATTCTTTTAGCTACCAAACTGTGTCCTAAATCAGCATCACCGCTTCTGATTTAAGTTTTGGTAGACCACCCTGAAGTTATTTCTGCTGTGCTTTTTATACTTTCTTGCATGGCTCATGTGCAGTTTCCAGTCAAATGTATGCTGAAATGAAAACTGTCATGGGCAAAAAAGATCTAAATAAGATTAGATAACCTCCATGAATTGATTAAAAACACTGACTGGCACAACAACGTGCTCTATGCAAGATATTTACCAAAAGACTGATTGATTGATTAAGATGCAATGTCCCTGAAAAAAAGTCAGTATGCTCACCAGATGATCTGACGTTGATCTTTAATATTATGTAAGTTTGGGGAACAAAAACTCAAGATGAGACTCTTTCTAATATCACACAGTTCACCAGTGACTCCCTACCATACATACTTGTACTTTTGACCGTTTTACCCGTAACCCTATATGAACCCAAGAGAAAGTGTTTTCAGGATGAAAACTGGAAGAATTTGCATTTGGAAAAAATGACATCCAATCACATCCACCTCCATTTTGTTAAGTGGTTGGTCACAACTGCTGAGATAGGAACCATCACTGTTAAGGGGAGGAGTTTACAAAACAGTACATTATTGTTATTATTGCTGTTTTCTATGTGTCCATCATGAGTTGATAAACAATAGCCCCAATTCCAAAGAAGTTGGGACATAAGGTAAAAGGTCAATAACAGTAGAATGCAATGATCTGAAAGCCTTTTAGCCGAAATGTATCGTGTTGTAAGACATGTTTTAGCGTGTCCCGATTTTTTTGGAAATGGGTTTGTCAAAGGACAACCCGAATTAACAGTGAAAATGTTTGGTTGCAGGATTTTGAAGATCATCTGTGCACTAACCAGGTCGAGGCAGAAGTGATTGTACACTCAGAGCTGTCAGACTCCGGCAGGGAGAAAGCAGAAGAGGGCTGTGAAAGGGAGAATGATTCGAACACCCCCAGAGGACCCTCATTAAGAGAGAATAGATATTCCCTTTTGAGCCATTCAGCCCCGCCAGGAGTGGACACAATAGAAAAACTATCACCCGGCCAAAGCCCCTTGAGTCTTCCCTCGATAAAGTTGGTGACTAATCAAAATGGGGAGCTTGAAACCTTGGGAGTCCAGCTGAGCGCAGATTTGGAGTCACAGAAAGGCATGGGGCTTACCAATGGCTTTCACTCCCCAAAGGACATGTGTTCTGTGCTGAGGTCAGAGCATCTGGAGAACAGGGCCTCGAGACACTGCCCTTTGGCACCGGGAAAGGCCATCTCTGCCGGGCTCTCACCTGCCCCCTTTGTCAGCTCCGGCCTTGTCCACTCTACCTCAGCAGCACACTCTTACCTGTTCCCGTAGCCACTGCATGTAGGGCGTCGACCGTTATTCTCACAGACCTGAGACTGACTTTGTCTGGTCCCCAGGAAGAATGCCTAAGGATTATTTTTATGCGTGTCAATAGCGGATGCCTTTCTCTTCCTTTCAGAATTTTTATAGGTACTTTGCATCCATTGTTTAATAAGTGTATATATACAGTGTACGTACACAGCATATTTTTAGTGGTAGAGTTCTGTATATGGGCACGCATTCTCTGGCATTGCAACCATATTTTCCTCTGGGTTCTTTCTTTCCTGTCCTATTGGAAAGAAAAGTGTTAACCAAGCAAATGGAAGTGGATTGAAGGAAGCTATTCCCACCGTGTCGCAAATGGCTCCGCTCCACTCAGGAATGAGACAGCCTGGAAAGTTCCATGAGGTGAACAACGCGGGCTATCATTGTGGACGGGAGCATCGGAAGCGCAGCTCGATGGGTTGAGGGCTCAAGAGTGTGGAACACCTGTGTCTCTTTCCAAGCCTCCTGCTGTCTCAGGGACTACACACACACACACACACACACACACACACACACACACACACACAGAAAGCTAAAGTAAAACTGATTCAATTGTGTCTTACTTTCACCCATAAACACACATACATTTCCTGACTGGAGTGTGGGGGTCTCAGGTGCCTAATTGTTGTAGGTGCATTTATAACCTCTGTATATTTCTATAGATTATTATATTCAATACAAATGAAAAAAAGAACACATGCCAACACGAGGGGAAAAAAAAAACAAAACGTTAAAATGTTACCAAAAAAAACAAAGAAAAAAAATAAAAGTGGATTCAGATGGTGGATAATTCATTTTGGAGTAAAGTATTTACATGTTTATGTTGGTATTTGTGTGATTTTGTCAGTGGAAGAACTAGAGGAGATGTTACAACAACCCATCTGATGGTCTGTAGATCACTCTTTTGGTTTAGCTCCCACTTAGGGATGCACCAATGTGAGATTGTGCCATTAGTCTTAATGTTTAAGGTGAAATGTTTTCAGTTTGATGGAAACTCTATTCTGCTACAGTAACATAAACTAATGTAAATTTATCTGAAGCTGTATTTACCAGGATAGGTTTCCTTTTTTTTTTTGTTTTACTCTGACCATGGACAATTTTAACATAATCTTTAAATAATGAGATCGCTTTCCACAATTGACTCATTGTCTTTGTGAAGGTTACATCAGTTTTGGTTTATGCAGCGCGAAAGGGCCACTGGTGCATCCCTGTTCCTTATCAACAACACTACCTCATTTCTTTTCAGGATGGCTTCCAGCGTATTTTTTTAGTCTCATGTAACTAGCACCTTTTTAATATCTCTGTCTTAATCGTCTTGCGGGCTTTGCTATTTGCTGAAATGATCGTCCAATAGTGACTGCACATTTTTGTGTTATCTAAAGACATTTATGTTGCTTCACTACATTGCACCTTCCTCTAAAGGACTGTTTCTCTCAGTATTATGTTACTATTGAACACTTGTGGGGGCGGCACAGTGGTGCAGTGGTTAGCACTGTCACCTCACAGCAAGAAGGTTCTGGGTTCCATTTTTCAGTCAGGGCCTTTCTGTGTGGAGTTTGTATGTTCTCCCCGTGTCTGCGTGGGTTCTCTCCGGGTACTACGGCTTCCTCCCACAGTCCAAAAACATGCAATAAGGGGGTTAGGCTAATTGGTCACTCTAAATGCCCATAGGTGTGAATGGTTGTTTGTCTGTATATGTCAGCCCTGCAATGAACTGGCGACTTGTCCAGGGTGTACCCCGCCTTCGCCAG
Source organism: Mola mola (assembly GCA_001698575.1). NCBI lineage: Eukaryota > Metazoa > Chordata > Actinopteri > Tetraodontiformes > Molidae > Mola > Mola mola. The sequence goes on from KV751315.1 coordinate 700,903, forward strand.
ATCATGCTGGGATAGGCTCCAGCCTAATATTGGTAGAGATATTCCAGTCAGAATATTGCTACCAAGAAAAGGAAAATATAGTGAATTCTTGTGTCACTTGCAGTCAGTAAGTGTTACTGCTACTATTTCCCCCCTTCTTTTATTAACTCTTTGAGTTGTCAGCATGATATAAAGCTTTGAACACTTACTGTCTGCAAATGGCATTCATTAAAATTACAGCAGCTTTAATTTGCCAGTAGGTGGTGATAATTCACTTTTAATAATTTCAATAATGTCTCTCACTCATTAAAAAGGCTGTCTTTGAGTTAGTTACAAGCTGGTTGTTTTTAGGTGTGTTTCACTAAAAATAGTATTTATAGAGTACTAACATAACATTCGATAATAATAATAACAAAAACAATAACATGTTATCACATGATTTCTCATCTTTTCTCAGGTGGCTTTCTTCCAGTCATCCAGCAGTGTAAAACTCATTTTAGTTCTTCCATGTCTCTTTTCATGTTTACGCACGTGTCAAAGTCTCACCAGCTCAACTCAGTCACATCAGCAAATAGAAATGTAAATGATTCGTCATGGCTCGTATGTAAACCGCAAACGATTTAATTGTGTTTTCTCTAAGAAAATTCATATCGTTCTTGGTTTTCTGAAAAAAAAAAATGCATGGTTAGTACCTCAAAGAGACTTGTTTTGTTTTTTTTATCTCGCCATGTCTGTATTTACCATGTTCACTTTAATAGCAGTAACACAGAGACAGAAGTGAATGTGTTTTTACCAAACCTGGGTCATACGTAATAGGATTTTTACCACATTAGAAGAATTTCTCCCCCTATCAGAAATATTTCTGGGATTAATTCCTATCTGATTTTAACAGCACATGTATGGTACCGTGCTATCTGGCAAACCACAAATCGCTCATACGATTCATAAACAGCAATTCACCCGCAAACCTGGTAGGAAGGTAGGTAGGCTGCGGCTCAGTCACTAAACTCATCAAACAAAGTGGGAACATATTTCGCTGCTTGAGGCTAAAGTTGCATGTCCGAGGAATATTGGCTGTTAAAAGTAACGTGCTGTGACCTTACTATTTTGCGTATATGTACAGTATAGTGAGCATTGCAGCTACAGCTTTTTGCCCTGCAGGTTTAATGAGCATTCACCCTTTATATCCAGTAAGCTACGGCCAACCCCCAAAACTATGTGTATATTTTTGACCCAGGTTCTATACTGATACTGTTTTATATCAATACTGTTTCTCATCTTCCTCAATTGGCCCAGAAAGAAGTGTAATCTCTGAAGCATTCCATTTTGTTATCTTATACATACTGTACCTGTCTTAGTCCGGGTCAGCCAGTCTTGCTACCGTTTGAAGAGATGCGCTGAAGCCCCAGACTGTGTTCCTGCTGCTCAGACCTAGTTCAGATCTTCCATTCATGCCTCCATTTGCAAACTCGAAAGGCAAAACTGAAAGGTTTGCAGAAAGGCTCGGACTGTGACCAAGTGGGTGAAGGTTGCTGAATCAGGGCTGTGTGGATCGTATTTCGAGTCAGTGGTCAGTCACTGAGACACCCGACTTGACATTGACTTTTCAAACACGTTCTTTTGATTTTTTTATTCATTTGATTATGACTGTGGCTCAGCATGGCACTTTTCTAACATACTGTAGGATAATAAACAATCAGCTCTCAAGCATTTGAGTGTCAGTTAAAGTAGACATAAAGAGCAAATAATTAGCTTTTCTGCTGAGTAAGTAAACTGTCTACACCACTGCATCGGTTTCGCCTGAGGGTCCCTTAAAAATGTTTAAAAGTGAATCGATTTGCTAATTTTTTTTTTTACATGTTTCACTCAAAGAGAGATACATTCGATGATTATTGATGATAATCACAGTTTTGCGTGTTTTAAGTCTTGATGCAGTAGTGGTTTATCATTACCCAGGTGATTTAAAAACCTGCCTCCAATGTAAAGCGTGTATGTTTGCTTATAGGTCTTAAATTCTTTCAACCATTGTCTTTTGTGCTTTTACTTTTGCCTGTCATTTGTTGGCGAAAACAATCAGAGTTTCAGAGTATCGGAGGGAAAAAGACTCATGCTCTCATTTTGTAGAGATGATAATTATTTTGATAATTTTCTTGATTTCATCCTCCTTTCTAGGGGTTTTGTTAAAAAGTATACCTCATATTGGTAATTTGTTGATTTGATTCTGATCAGTTTCTTAATACTGCACAGTTTGCAACAAGTAGGACACACATCCTGTTTTATTGTAAGTTAAGGTCTTCGCAGAGGACAGGGTTGACTCAGTGAGAGTTTTTATCCATTACGGTGGCCTGAATGGACTACTCTAGTGGTGGAGTAAACAAATGGGAGGACAGCGAGGTCAGTGGAAATAATCAAAACTGACCTGTTATTCTGAAATGTATGACCAAGCTTTGTAAAAACATTGAAGTGTGAATGTTTTCTCATGCTGCAAACAAATTATACAGGGGGAAAAAAAGCAAAACTTGAGTGTGCCTCTGATGAAAGACAGCTTAAGAGTTTGTATTTGACAGAATACCACTTTACCACGACCCAGGCGATGGAAGGACTAGGCATAGAGACGTGTAATAGGGACATCCTTCCCCGGTAGCTCATACCTCTGAGTGCAGACAGCCATTTTGAAATAATAGTCTCTTCTCTACTCAGGTGCCCCATATCATGCCAGAACATCCAACTCAGATACATGTCATTTGTTTGTCAGGCACCCTCATTTTGTCCTTTTGGAAAGCAAATCAAGGAAACTCTTATGCATTGGTGATTTTTGTTTTGTACAAATTGTTCAGTGCATTTCTGTCTCTCTGACTCTTCTCTATACATTCTGGTGCTTTGTGGTGAGCTGCTTCACTCAGTGATAACCCACTGTTGTGCTTTTTTTTTTTCCTTCCCTGGTTTTGTGCATGCCAGTTCAGCTGTGCTTCTCACATGGTGTAAACACAGAGTTTGACTCTGGTCGTGATGCTCTGCAGCTACTCGGACACCTTTGTAACCATTATGTGCTGAACAAGACCTTGACTCATGGCAAAAAAACGCTATTGTTGGTGCAAGCTGTTGGAGAAATCATTAGATTAGTACTCTTTCTTGGGCCATTAGCGACGTTGGACTGTCATCTTTACCTTTCTAGAAGTGCAATTTGTTAGTCTGTAAACTTCAGATGATTCCTCAGTGTTAGGAGTGGCGACCATAGTCACGATGGTGATAGAAACAATGCTCGTTCAGAGGAATAGTTACAGGATAGGCAGTACTTGTGGTTTTTTAGGAATATTTCCATTGTGTTACCATGTGTCAAAAACTCAGATATTCTCAAGATGTGAGTGGAAACTACTCTTCTGTAAATAAAAAAAAAATCAAAGAAAAAGAAAGAAAGGTCAAGTGTCATTTTTTTTTTTCTTTTTTTATCTGTACCGCTTGGTGCATTCTATGACTGAACCTGAATCTCACTCTATTTTTCTTTTGTGACACTTTTGTCTACAAAGATGTATCAGTCAATTTAAATCCGCCTGCTTTTCCTGGCATTTACAGTCTCAAATGACATTTTAGATGCTGGGAGCTGGGCATCTTGGGTTTTATCTTGTAATCCATATAGATATATTGACCTTTATGTTCTACCTCAGTGTGTATTCTGCTTTGATTCATAGATCAAAACGAGTCTCATCTTTTTTGACTATAGGTGTACAGATTATTTAGTATGTAATTCTGTTATTTATTTATTTATTTTTTTGTCATTTAAAAAGATCCAGTTGTTAGCACTGTATACAAATTAAAGAATAAGGAACACTTAGCCAATTTAAGATCTGTGCTGGGCCAATTTTTATAGTCACTTAAGATTTTCAGTTTAACAGTTAGTAGACAATACTTCTCTTAATCTTAAAATACTCTCAGCCTTTTTCAAGTATTTATTTGTGTTATAAGTGTCTACTGAACACGGTGTTCATGGGAATATGGAAAAAAAAAAAGACAATAAAATGACAGGACGTCAGTTAAAAGGCAAAACATTAATCCTTTACCTATACATATTTCAATTCAAACAACAAATATAATGCTGAAATGTTGGAGAATCTTAGAATAATGAAATACTGACTTGTAGAGCTTCTTACTGTTAAAAAGACACATTTACATTTCCAAATCTGAACGTTTTATAGGTCAAAGTGCTTTTTGGCATGATTCTTTCCAAAAATGAATACTGAAAATATAATATAGTGTGAAAGGTGAGTGTTAAATGCATACATGAAAATTGCTTAAGAGGAAAAACATAAGTGACAGATAAATTCTTATGAGTAAAAGGTGATTTCTCTGTCCATTTGCTACAGTAAATAAATTCTACATGGTAATAAACAAGTTCCCTTTGGGCACAGACAGCAGGCAGGTACAGTATATGCTCTCAGTTGCTTTGGGGCCCCTAGTTTTCACTCCAGCCAAAGGGCCATAGTTCACATTTAAAGATGTCCTCCTTTTACAGACCACTAGAGGGCAGTGTGCTTCTTCCCCATCATTCTGGAGACTTAGCCTGTAGGTGTCACTCCCATTAGCAGAGAGTGATCTCAAACCTGCGTTGACTGCTTGATTATGCATACTCCTTTAATTAACCTCTCAAGCGTGGAAGTGCAAAACAAACATACTAAAGTATTCTTTATCAAACCATTTCCCCACAAATAATAAAATCTCATTTAATTGAGAAATATACTTGTGCGAAACTACACATAGTGCATTTGTGTTTTCTTGCCTGTCTCTGTCTACATGCGTGTGTCACTGTGTTTGTGCATAATAATAATAATAATAATAATAATAATAGACATGATAATAATGATAAATGGGTGCGTATATGTGGAGGCGGGTCAGGCTGATCGGAGAAGAAAAGACAGAGCGCGATGAGTGAGATAAGCGGGTGGGATGAAGGCGCAGGGTTAAGACAGGTACACAGAGGGGACATCACATGGCAGAATCCCCAGAAGAGCACAATAAAAGCTCTCGCTGAGTGAGAGAGGGGTCAGGCTCACCATCTTCAGCCACTCATCACTCTTAATCAGAGGGCAAGGCTCCCCTGCAGAGGCCCGAGACACACACATAAAGCCACGCATGGACACACATCATCACACACCCACGCGTAAGCACGCAGACAGCTACAAACATGCCCGCATTAATTCTCATACACTGTAGTGTCACGTGCGCTTGTGTGAATGTGTATTGTTAGTGTGTACTCTGTGTTTCTGTCCTCCAGCAGTGGCGTGGGCGAGTTCAGGAAGTCTCATCCTTTATGTGAGAGGCAGGCGAGGAGCGCAGAGAGTCAGGTAAGGGCTGGATTCAGTGCCTGTGGGGAAATAGCTCTTGAACCCCATTCATTGTACACCACCACACTCTCTCCTCAGTGCCAGCTGTGCTTATTTCACCACTGAGCTGTATGTTCTCTCCGCAGAAGGCTTCCTGGGCTGTCAAATGTTTGTAAATAATGCCAGATACTTGTGCAAACCAAGGGCTCCACTTCCAGTTAGGCCACGTCGCATAAAAGAACGGTCAGGTACAAAACTTCAGGAGCAGGGATGCCGGTGTCAGGTTACTCATTTATTACTATAAAATTAAAAACATTTCTAAGCTGACATTTCAACCGCAGTGAGCTTCCCTAATTGCACCTTGATTATATTTGTCATCTTTGTCAGATATTATCCAGACTGCTAACCCTGCACCCAATGTAGGTTTAAACAAAGTATTGGATTGGTTTATTAATCTTTGGATACCGACACATTCAATTTACACCTCTCACGCTAAAAGAATTATATGGAGCGCATTAGCTTTTCTTCCGATGTGGCTCATATTAAAGCTATTGGTGCCATTGTTATAGGGGCTAGAGTTGTGTGACATGTAGTGATGACATCATACAGTTCTGATGCATGACCTTATGTGAAAGTCACTGAATCTCTGGGCTCTTTCCCACTGCTTGCCTTTTAAGTATGGAAGAAAAACTGCTAAAAGCCTTTGGATAAATTGACGCGTGTTTCCTGTTCTCCAGTTTGTACACTTGATTTTTACATCATATCCACCTCTTTGTAGGAAAAGCGAAAACGTATCATGTCTGCTAGTTTTCACACGTGACTGTCAACATGCACATGTTTCTGTATATGAGAGTAGCTCCATTTGTTCTCTCTCTGCTCTCTCTCCCCCAGGCATTCATTTGACTATTCTATGAAGGTGCTGTAAGCAGTTATGCTACTTACTGAGAAGACATTTTCTCAATGTCAATGATACTGCGGGTTTAAACCTGCCAATCAAATATTCCCCAAACTAAACAGACACAGCCTGGGGAGAAAGAGAATGAAGGAGGATGGAGTGGAAGATAAGTGGATGGACTCAGGGAGCTAGGGGATGAATGTGGAGGAAGTCATCTGCTTTATTTGGGTTATACATCTGTGCCGTTATATTAAAGTCTGCGTGCTTTACATTAAGCTTTAATATTGATCTTCGTTGTGTATCTTGCTGTTAGTTCATGCTGTTAGTTTACTTTGACTGGGCAAGTATAGTTTTTAAACCACTGATTCTGTTCTGCACTTCATTTTTACATTATTTTTTGTTTAGTCACACTAGTTTTAGTGGGTGCTGTTCGCTTGTATTTGTGTTTTCTGCATCGACCAGTGTGGGTAGGTGTGTTTGTTTTTTAGTGTTTTTTTCTCTCCTACTTTCAGTTAAGCCACGCAGGCACATGGCTGATAAAGGGACGCCTTAAATCTGGTAATGGCCTAACAACATACATGCCTTATCTTGCTAGCTTTGCGTTGGCCCAGCAGGGAGAGCATCCAACTATAGCTGTGAGCCAACCACAGTGATGACAACCTTCAGCTTTAAGCAATGCACGAGGATTAAAGCCTGCGTATTGTCTGCCAGCGAGGGCTTGCTCAGAGTAAAGTGCTGGCTCCTGGCCATCAGTCATTGGACAAGTGTTTCACTTGCTCTTACATTATATCGGAGTCTGACCTGATGTCAAGAAGACAGGAGCTCAAATCTCTGCATACATAAGACCAAGCCCAGCAGCTATATGTAAACACACAGATTCTCCACCAGTGTTTATGCCCACTAGCAACAGAGTTATGCATTTCTGCTGTTTTGTATGCAACATCAGTGGGAACTCTGACATATGTGACTCCCATGAAATTCCGTAAAGCAGACTATAAAAACTCACCCTGTTTGCATTTCCCCCTTGCTTTTGTTTAATTTCCTGCATTATTCTCGTATTATTCACGAGGGCAGAGGAAACACACCAAAACACGTAAGAAAAAGAATTTGGGTTGCTCCATGTGTAACATTTAAAGGTCCCCTTGAGCAGAATCTACAAATGACCATTTTTAACACATCCACACACAGTTTGGAGCGGCATGAATTTCACTCTCAGCACAGCTCATTTTCTTAGCATGTGTTGAAAATCAAAAACAATTATAACCCTGCATAATAAGCAAAGATGTGGTGGAACCGGCTCGTCTTTGACCAGCTAGTCCACAAAGCAGGGTGCTGACAGTGGCAATAGTAGTGTGGCCATGCTAACTGGGCCTGATGCTGCAGACTTATTTCCACATCAGTGAATGGTACAGGCTGAATCTCAGTGGATTGTGTGACCCACTTTTCAGCCCTCCAAGTATATGTTGTGCAATGTACATCACACAACACTCCACTGTTATCTAGATTTCCTTATATGCCAGCCATTGATGTCATATCCAAAATCATATTCCAAAGAGCATCAAGAACATCATTGCAAGTAATGTGTTGTAAACCACACATCAGTTTCACCCTTGCAGCCCTGATGAATGGTTGCGTTGTTAGCTGAATGGGATTTGGCTCAAGATTTGGCTCATTGGTCACCTCATGTTAATGTCTTTATACCTTGGATTATTAAACACAAAAATGTCACATCAAAACCAACAGCAACCAAATCAACAGCAATCAAAACCAATCACATCGGTGGGTTTCAGCTCAGATGAGTGCCTTAGATCTTTAGCCCGGTCCTGCCCTGTAAGTTATATTAATAGGTCACGCTCCTAGCATGATTTATATTGTAAAATTGTTTAAATAGTATGGTGGACTTGAAGAGAGTGTAGATGGATAAAATTGCCTAAGTTATTTATTATTAAATAGCACAAAGCAATCTGTGCAGGGGACAATTGATGTTTGCCATATTATGGTCAAAATTTTTTCGTGTCCTTTTAAGTAATTGGAAAATATTTCCTGGGTTTTGCAAGAGTCTGGGCATGAAACAGTAGAAGAACAAGCCTGTGAAGAAACCTGAACAGGCCAAGCACCATAGATGTTACCGTAGCGGTAACTTCATTCATGGAGAAACTACATATCCAGTTGGTAAACTCACGACTGCAGGGGAATCTTAAGGGTGGTCTCATGGCCTTACTGTATATACACTACAAGTATTGCCACATACTGTATTTGGGTTGGATTGTCCTGATAACCATAGAGTGTATGACAGGGTGGGGGCTGTGTAAAATGGAACTTAAGGCACAATCACTAAATGTCATCCTAATTATTGGTAAAGTTAAAAGTTTTTCACCTGATAATTTAAGTGACCTGATTGCTCACATTGCCTGTGAACAAGTCTGACATGCACTGAGGAGCCAAAACACTGAACGCTTTATAGTCCACTAATGATATTTTAATGGTGATTCTGTACTGAACCAGATGCCAATGAAATGATGTCAGTATTGGAGTCATATGTTCAAATTTGTGTTTGTAGCCTTAGATTATGGCATTGCAGCAGTCTAATCTGCTAAAATTAGTTGAAAGGTATTTGTGTAGTTGCTTTAATACAACTTTTCTAAAGTAAGAATGTAAAGTTGATCTTAAAGCTGTATTTGGTGGATCCTGGTTCTTATTTAACAAAGGTGAAATTACTGCAAGCTTGAGAGAAACAGTGAGAATGCTCTTGTAAAGGCAGTTATTAATAATGGTGTCTTAGTCATTTCTAATCCATGGAAAATGGATTTGAAAATCTGGGAGCCTATCCCAGCGTCATCAGGCAAAGGTGGGGTACACCCCTGACAGGTTGTCAGTTCATTACAGGGCTGACATATAGAGACAAACAACCATCGACACTCAAATCCACACCTACGGGCAATTTAGAGTGACCAATTAAACTGACCCCCTGTTTGCATGTTTTTGGACTGTGGGAGGAAGCCGGAGTACCCAGAGAGAACCCACGCAGACACAAGGAGAACATGCAAACTCTGAACAGGACCGCCTTCTTGCTGCGAGGCAACAGTGCCATCCACTGCACCACTGCGCCACCCTGTCTCTTACATGAGACACTTAATGTTGAAAGAACATTCCACATTCATCACGTTTGATTGTAGAGAGAAAACCATGAGGAATGGATTTGGAAGGATTAGCCAATTTAGCAACTGAAGAGAATAGTAAATTAGCATTATTCTGATTATTGTTTATTAATTGAGAAATCTAGGACAGTCTGGCAGATTGCATAACTTTTTTGTTTTCATAGTAATATGCACTGTTTAGCCTTTAAAGTTGCAGTTGTAATATTGTTTTTTTGTCTTCATCTGCCGTTAGCTCCTTTTCACTTATTCTCCAAGGTGCTTTGGTCCATTATCTTTATAGCTGAATGTGGGGAAATATTGTTAATGATCTGAAAAGGTAACACCAGATACATTTTCTATATAACATGATGACACGATGGGTAAAGTTCAATTAAAATGATTCCTAAACATACTGCATAAGCTGTATTAGTCAAAATGTACCATTTGTTTAGGTGTCTAAACAAAAAGAATTCTGTTGCTCAAATGGGCAAATTATGTAAAACCAAAAAAAACAATATTGTTTGAGACTGCCGCATTTAAACCTGCTGATATTGCAATGTCAACACCTTTGAAGAAGACAGCGGCAGTTGTATGAAGGTGGGTGGACCCGGTGACATGTATTTGAAATCAAGTGACTCAAATTATTGTACATCTGACTCATAACTTCTATCAACATTAATACTAAAATCAATTTAATTGTTAATTTTGTCAAGATTTTTCACAAAAACTCACTGAATATTTACAAGAAAGCCCTGTTTTACATTAAAAGGTTGATTGACAATGATGAAAAAGGAAAAAAATCGACAAGACCTAGTATTCAGAAGTTTTCATAGCTCAAGTAATAATCACAGAGAGTTAAAGTGGAAGATACTGTCAAGCAAGAAAGCAAGGACCCCTCCCCATCCCTCTTTCTATATACTATGATACTATGACACTGTACTCAAACACTGTAGTTTGAGTACAGTGTAGTTAATTGCAATTAGCAGGAGATGTTTCGATTAGTTTCTTATGACCAGGTTTCTCTATGTATCATACAGTTCAGTTTGTGAATAGGCAGAAATAATGGCAGGGTGAGATGGTAAAGGTAACCATAAAGGTACCAGACATTTAGATGTCTCAGATTCTTAATTTGATACCGTTATCTATCATTCATTATTACTTCAATTGCAGCACCTGGCTTTGAGCCAGGGTGGGCCTGTGGGCCCATAAGTCATAAAGAAATGTCTCTAAGTTTTATACAACTTAAAAGTTAAGTTTTAATACTTAAAATTAAAGAATCAAGGAAATAAATCTATCTCAGTCAAAACTCAGTCTTATGAAAATATCTCTTTAGTCAGAACTGAAAGCAATATTGGGACATCATTAAAGTGTCTAAAAGTTTAATGATTTTTTTTCAATAATAATACTAATAATATGATACATATTTTGCAGATGAACATGCAGTTTTTACTCATTTTATATTTAAATGTTTTACAGAGAACACATTCCTTCGAGAGATAAAGAGAACATTTATTCCATTTATCCAACACTTTTAACTTGTTGCCCAAGGCTGGGGCTGGTCAAGAAACAAGACAAACTTGAAACAAGCAAAAACCAAGGCCTTACAGCACAGGAGGTACAAATCCAAAGGTCCAGAAGAAGAACACTATTCAACCTAACACCTCACCAGAGATAACCAGAGGAAAGATGGAGAGAAAAAGTGAGGGTTAAACTCAATCTTGAACATTTTCAGCTCTCCTAATACTCACTGTGCGTACAAGATACAAGCACATACAGGTAAATTCCTCATTGTTAAGGTATAACGATCCTCTTGCTCGCTGAGTTGCCACTAACCTTGGAAGGGGCTCTCCTCCACTGTGGTCCGTCACAAGGTTTCCTCCATTTTCTATGCCCTCTTGTGGTGAGAGGGTGGTTTACCTTCTGGGTATTTCTAACCTTTCAATAACTTCTCAGCTCAATCAAGTCAAAGAAGAGCTGGCAGTTTAAAATATAACTTAAATTCTGTCTTGGCTACATACAAACAATAACATTAATTTAACAAGTTAACAGGCGTGCCTCAGTAGATAGCTCTGATACCTCACAGCAACAAGTGCTGGGGTCTCCCCGTTACAGCCACTATCCAAGAAAAGGTTGTGTTTGATTGTTTTTCCTTTTTTGATAAACAAGTGATCCCGTAAAAAAAAACAAAAAACGTGCACTCAAAGCAATCTGCACCAAGAGAGCGCAAACCTCCACCAAGGCCCAACAGTCTCATTACATGTAAAAATGTGGATCCACCAAAACAACAGGTTCTTCAGGTTCTTCAGGTTCAACAGGTTCTTCCCTGGCCCACTCCCCATCCTCCCAGCAAGTTTTGTTAAAATCCATCCAGTACCTGTGTGTAATCCAGCAAACAGGAAAAACAAGCAAACGTAAAAAAAAAAATTACCTCCTTGGCAGAGTAATATATAGACAAAAAAATAAAACTGCAAATGTAATAGAGCTCAATTGCTGTGATGTTACATTCAGTTGAAATGGCCTGGTAGACATCTGTAGGCGAATAGCAGTCCTTCAGGTGGGAAATTATGGTTTCATTCTGGAATTATTAAATGTTAATAGTGACCTGCAGTATCACTCTAACACGTCTCTACCTGCAGTTTAGCTTCGACACGCACAGACCACCAACACCAAGGCTTTTCAGATGTCGCCTGATAAGGACTGTGTGGACAGTATAACATCCCACCAGTTATTATCGTTATCATTATATTACATTTGATGACATTTTACTGTCTCCCTCAGACTAAATTCATTAATTTTCTGTTTGGCCCATTAGATTTTGTAATAAATACCTGTGTGAGTTTGAGGGACCCTTGGGATTATGTCAGGCAACATCTGGTGAAACGTGATAGTTTATCAGCAACTGACACGTCAAGGCCTTAAAACGTAAACTGTACATTCATTTAAACATTTAGATTTACACTGTTTGTGTATTTATGTAATAGATCTGGTCTTGAAGGAAGTAACAAACTGTAACTCTAAATGGAAAATCTTGACCTCCAGCATAACAGTTGGTGTTTTCACTGGAACACAAGCACAGGTTGGACTATTCTGCAACCGAATGTTGCACAGAATAGATTAACAATGAAACACAGTGGGACCAGCTGAAAGTAAACTTTTAGCTTATTCAGAAATGCTTAGAGGCATCCACATACACCAAAATGTCTCCAGTGTAATTATATTGTAACAGTTGGATCCAAAATACCAATATCTGAGAATTACTAGTCCAAAGAAGAGATAAATATTGTACCTGTGCAATCTGTCTACACAACACTTCCTCCTCTCAGTGTCTACCATTGTCAGGGTGTCCATACACAGACATACACACATATGGTATGACATCTCATTTTCAAACACACACACATACAAGGCAATTACACAAAAACCCATTCACTTTCTCATTCTCATTTTTTCAAAGAGCAAAAACACTGTTATTTCAGTTAGTTTGAGTGACCACAGTTAGTGAATTTCAGAGCACTACTGTTGGTAAGAGTGACTCCGTGGTTGAATTTAACTTAAAGTTCCAATATCTTAGCACTTACACTTGTAACTACGTTTATGTGTGTCTATTCAAACTTCTAACACCTCTGTTATAGCATGAACAAAAAAATTATCAAATGGATTTTCTGTCACTTCACTCAGTGTCTCTTTCTCTTCCTCCCACACACAGTTCAACTTGGCTGACTTTGACTTTGACTTGCTACTTTCCTTACACTCGCCTCAGTCGCACACCTGGAAACTGTGGAAAGGGGCGAGCAATTTGGGGCCGGGCTTATTCAATGTTTTAGCTCTACGACTATTTGTTACACAGTTATCACATAGAAACTACGGTAGCTAGTTTCTGTCTAGTTTCAGAATCTGAGGCCTTCTTGTGTTGAGAGGAAAAGAAAGGAGACAGTAAAACATTTCAGGTTCTAACAGCTTTCATTGCATACCTTATAGTTAGGTATTTTCTTAATATTGAACCTTTAAAGTGTTAAAATAAGAATGGCATCTAGTTGCCTTTAGTTTAATTTGGGAAACAAAGCATACCCTCAATTCGCAGCCTTTTTTTTTTTTAGCTAAAAGAATATTGAAAAGGAAACTGCGGTTGAAAAACATAATTTTTCAAATATTAGCATGTCTCTAAAATCTCCAGTTCCCTTTGTACTGCAGTTTTGTTTTTAGTGTTTTCATTCCTTTTGGGAGTTGCTGCCTCCGTGATACAGTTGTGCACAACCAGTGAAGTGATAATGACGAGGACCTTCACTGGTTTCACAATGGCACATAAGCTAGCTGTTTTCTCAAGAACACATAACACTGGTTCTGTGCACAGAACCTTTAACCATGTAGAGCCAGGTTACACACTGATAGTACACGGACTTGATGCCCATTCCAAAGCGACAACAGACTGTACAGTAACAATCCAAGTTTCGCATTTATTCCCGTTCCATTGAACCACCAGTGACCCAGAGGATTCGCACAAAGCAATCAAGAGTATTGTCCGTGAAGATTTTCAGCCATCCAGGACATCTTAATCTTGGAGTGTTTATTAGAGAGTCCAGTTGCTTCCTACTAAACACTCGAAAATCAAGTGTATTGCTCATGGACTGGGCAATTTATGCATGGATTGGTGTTTTTTTGTTGGACTTATTTACACTAGATTCACAAGAGGTTCATTTAGGGCCATGCGCCTGTAAAATGTGTTATAGAATTGCAATGTTATCTGCCCCATTATTGTTATAGCCATATTATTCACACATGGGGCTAGTGTATGGGAATAGTGCTAGGAATAATAGAAGTGGGGAGTGTTGTTACTTGGCAACCTCTGTGTGTCATTGCATCAGTCATTAGCGATAATGACGGACTGAAAAACGTGACTCGCCTCATTTTGATGTATGAGATGCAGAGTGCTGCTGCGCAAACAGCTCCTTGGTGTGGATGTCTAATCTGGTTTATACTGCTGATGCAAAAAAGAAATCTCTGGGTGGAGGATGATGGATCTGTGCTGATTAAAGGCCTATCACTCATTGCCATCATCCATGCGTCGCCACGCCTCGTGAAGTTTATACCAAAGGCTGCATTGTTCACACGCTCATTCAGCTCTTCAAAATCATTTCAGTCTTTCAACAGTAGACCTTATTGTCATACTTGATAGACAGAGAGCTGTACCATAATGTGCGGTTTGGTGCTGACAGAAATAAAGAAATGAATGAATGACGTGAATGCATGCAAACTGCCTCAATACCCTTCCAGTTTGAGAGGTTGCTTTCTGCTTCAGGCTCGTTCCCTCCCATGTTCCACAGCTTTTATATTCTTAATAAAGATAGAGAAAACAAGAGTCAAAGGTTTATTACTGCATACCTGAGGTGTAATGCCTGTGTCCCATACCATTCTGATTCAATCCTAAGGATATTTCACTTCTCATTCAGAAGGAGTTCATAGGTTGTCAACTATCTGCAAAGCAAAACAAAGGGAAAACAGAGAAGCTGGATGATTAGAATTTTGGGGTCTTGTGAGTGGTTTTTCTATTCATTAGATTTCATCTGCTAGCAATATCGCTGAGGCTTGATGCAGAAATGGCCTGGGCTTGGCCCTCATTTCCTGTATATATTGTAGAGTCAAGGCATGTCTCTTGTCCAGAACCCTGGAGAAATATCCTGCACCTAGGTTCATTCATTCATTTTCTACCGCTTATCCCGTTAGGGGTCGCGGGGGGGGCTGGAGCCTATCTCAGCATCTTGGGGCGAAGGCGGGGTACACGCTGGATGAGTCGCCAGTTCATCGCAGGGCTGACATATAGAGACAAACAACCATCCACACTCACATTCACACCTACGGGCAATTTAGAGTGACCAATTGACCTACCCCCAGATTTGCATGTTTTTGGATACTCCGGGTACTCCGGGTACTCCGGCTTCCTCCCACATCCTGCACCTAGGTTTCACCAAAAATCTTCCACCGTCCAGTGAAGCACTAGTAGACATTAAAATGCAGAAAGACACAGATATTTGCCATGCACTGCTTCAGAGATAGTTAGATCAGAGTAGTTTCTGGCACTTTCTTGGAAACAAAAACAAAACATACTGCCTCCTTTAAGATGTGGCTACATTAAACAATTGAAAGTATTAATCCGCAATTCTAGCTTGGGCCAATTGGTTTTCTGTGTTATTACTTTTAAATAAACCGTTCTCTGTCGTTGAATGTTTGAATAGACAGATTAAAAGCAAAGGATGTGCTCCATTAGTTGCGGATAGACACTCCGGTCAGCCACAACAATTAAACCAGATGCCTGTTATTTCATTGGTCCCTCTCATGGACATACACATGGGCAGGGGACCTCTGACAGTGTCCGGTGGTACCTGGCTTTGGGACAGCAGTAGATCATTTAGGTCTTGTGGGACGGGACCTCTGTTCTGCCAGTGGCTCTGTCATATCCCACAAATACTGGACTGGATTAGGATCTATATCTATATAAATCAGCTGCCCCAGCTCGTTTTGAATGCAGAAATATTGGTTTTATTCGGTCATTTATTCATGCAAATGTCTATTCAAAGGCCGCTGTAAGCCATTATACAGCATCGAGAAAACGTCACTCAACCAAACACAGTTGCGAACCCCTGACGGCATCACGCCTGATGTGACAGTGTTTGGTACTGCAAGCTGTCAGTCATACAATACTTTACTAAACGTAATGGCTGAACTTTTTCACAATCCTGTAGCTACACATCTAGCGGAGTGAACAAAGTCATGGGGCATTACCATTTATGACCTGGGTTGGCAAAATAGGCACACAATGACAAGTTGAAAGGCTCTAATCATTTTAGAGGCATCCCATGTCAGAGTGATTTTTCAGGCGGTGACATTTATAGAGCATCATCGTCCAAGAGAGAAGGTTCTAAGATGCTCTCAGCCAAACAGATGACTTGTGCCACGAGGACACCAAGGCACTAGCTCAGCCCTAATGTGCTCAGCTGATTTAAGGTTTCAGCGGTCGACCTGTGCTGAGATGATTATGCAGGCAGCTACCCAGTCCCCAAGCACCACCATAAAGGGTACTGGAGGTGATCCATCATTCCACATTCAGCCATATGGATGAACTGGACAGATGAGTTTTTAACAGCTGCATGTTGATTGTGGGATCTCTCAAAAGCGGTTTGGGATCATTTCTATGCATCCAATCGGCAAAAAGGCTGAATGCTAAAGTTTCTAATCTCAGACTGAGTTTAGCTTTTACAGAGCACAGCTGCCATCAGCCTGTCTATGTGGAGAGCCTGACTGGCTCTCGCCAAAGGATTGCGTGCCGAGTCTCTGGGGAGAGAAGGCAATCAATTCAGGATTGACTCTCCCTCCTTTTCACTGATCCTCCTAGGCTCTGTCATGTAAAGTCATTTTCTTTGCCATGTATGTGTTTATTGAGCGTGCAGAGTTGCTGCTTGTTAGCCTGCAACAAATATCCCGAGACTTACGAGAGATCACCAGAGGTATTTTCAGTTGCTTGTTAAAGGAATCTTCATTTAGAAGACAAATGGTCGGGTGCTAAACGGTAGTGAATCTGTATCTGACAGAGCCTTTGTGCTCTGTCCTGAGCTGTTTGGTAAAGCTTACGTGCAATCTCATCTGGTCCAACACATCAAGGAAACCAGACTTCGAAC
>KV751315.1:717951-742639 GCA_001698575.1 Mola mola
TTTTCTACAGCTAAAAAAAATGTTTAACGAATTTGACCACAGAGTGAACAATGTGTAACTTGTAATTATACAGTAATACAACATAACTGTATTGTGGTAATTGTTGTAGATAATGTTTAATGTTTAATAGCAAAATGACCCAAGAGCAAAAATAAAGTAAAGTCCAATTTTCGGATCCCTGGAATTTTAATTTCGATCAGGTTTAGTGCTACCTTTTTTTTTTCAGTCTGCATTGATATATGAAAAAATCAATTAATTTTGTACTTTAAATCATCTGATCAATTTATTACCAATAAACATGGTGCACAATCAATAGATAGAGATTTATTTTGACAGCAGCTATTCAAAAAGCGCAACAACAGAAACACTATAGCTGTCCTCTGTCTTTTCAACCTTATTAGACTCATGTCCTCATTCCAAAGCATTTTATTATTGTGCTGTGGTGGCAGCTATGGCTGAATACAACCAATATCTCTAACGACATTCAAATGGACCATCGCTTCACGAGCTGAAACAAACAAACCATCAGCCATGTCGTCATTAGCAATTCACAGTTACATTACCTGTTGTGTAAGTGCTTCATGGCCTCTCTGCAGTGAACACTGCTTTACCAGCCCTAAACATTTCCACTGAACTAAGCAGCATTTTTTTTTAAGATCATTTAAACCTTGAGCTTTTGGAAAACACTGAAAGCTGTCTCTCTGATTTGTAGATACTGATGTTAAAGGCAACTTACTCCCTTATGGCTTCAGCTGGGGAACAACTTATAATATGATGCACAAAAAAAAGTGGAAAAAAAATAAGTGAGGAACAAATCTCTGCAAACTGAAGACATAAATCATACTGAGTAGGTACAAACCAGTCTCTCATTATATTATAACGATTATGACAAAACACTGCTACATTTTTCCTGGAAACTTAAAATTAGTATGCAATACATTTATATCCAAGTCATATTCTGTAGCATTAATGATGCTGACACCTTCAAAATGTTTCCTTAAGGTGGCAAAAAGCTTTAAGACACATAGTCCTCCACGCTGTCTCCAATGAATAATGGACTTGATTAACTGTTGCTGAATTGATCCTCGATTGGAAAAAAAGGTATAGTAATCAACCATCAAAGTATAAGCCTAAAAGTTAAATTAGCATTAAGTCTGTACTCGAAAGTGCGTTACTGAATAGAAGTGCCCTGAATTAAGACTCAGTTTAATTTACTTAAAACTTATATTTTTCAATATCATTAAGAAGTTGACAAATGTTGTGAGCGTAGAGCTCTCTTGTTGTCTTTTAACTGAACCGGGAACCGACACAAATTAAATCACAGATCTCCATTTGATTTGGTTTTGTTCCAAAGCTCTCTGTATTTGTTTTTAGACTTTTTTATAACATAAAGTGTATGAAAACATGGCCAAAAATAATCATTCTCTTACTGCGTTGCTTGCTGATGAATTATAGTGAAAAGAAATAATAAATACTCCCAGTTTAACTGGGGCCAACCTGAAATCTCTTTAACAGTGCCATATGTTGTGGAAATAAACATTTTCTTCCACCAATCTAGAATGCATAAAACTGCAGCTGCAGTCACATTTGACTGTTTTAGCTGTTATTATTAATTAATAGTTATTAACCACTGTTTGATTCGATCAAACATAAGCCTATATGTAGGGGGCATACATTCAATGGATATGAGCCTGTCTCCCTTTATTTCGACTGTAACTGTAAACCAGGAATAGTCAGCAAACGTGATTAAGATTCAGACCTTAAAAGGTTTAGTGTGCAGGATTTAGCGAGTTTAGTTTTGTCACTGCTGTGGAATCATGCTGGATGAAGAGTTGCAGTGATGACCCTGATTCTGATCGTGTCAGTAAAAGCTATAACAATTCTCAACTTCTTCATTGACTTAGTCCCCCACACTGTGACTTTGGCCTTGTTTCTCTGTAACTGACTTATTTCTGGGCTTCTGACTCTGTGGGGGGTTAAACGATTCTCCTGTCTTATGTGGAAACAAAGACATGTGTGAGTGCATGAAGAGGAAGGTCGTGATCATAACATAGTCTGTGTATTTGTGCCATCTCCTCTCCTTATAGAGATTAATGACCCACACACCCATTTAATCCTATGGAAGAACCATACAGTGTACCACAAATCACCATGTCTTTTAATGCAGGTGAGGGCAACCGATCCTCATTCTTTAGACGATGCAATGTGGATCAGCTCAATGGGTTGGGACCTCTAAATCAGAGGGCTGTCTGGCTGGAAGAGGCTCATGTTGATGTGACCAGAGTGGCTTCGATGATGTGATGATGCCTGATGTTCTTCTTAAAGTATTTATCAATGGTGTTACACCATAAAATAAATACTAGGATAGGACGGAGAGACTTTTTTTTAATTGTTAATGTCTCTATCTTTCTTTCTATAATACAGGCACGTTACAGACATTATTAACTGTGAAAGGAAATACCGTTAGAGGATTACTGGAGGAATAAATACAGATAGTGCAAATTGGTTTGTTGCTACTTAAGCACAGAGGAGGTACTCCTCATTCATAAAATATGGGGCTTTCATATTAACTTTATAATTCACAGTTCAAGAGTTAGCCTCAGGCTCCTCTGGCCTGTGATGGCTGCACTGGACTATCCAATGCATCAGGCTCTCTCGGTAATAGCATGAATCACAGCATGCAGTAAAAGTCCAGCCATGATGATCACTAACAATATTTAAAAGCCGTTGTGGTTTGTAAATAGAGACATTTTTATGCACAGTGTCTGATATAATGAATCATTAGTGAAAGAGGGAAATGTTTTATGGGCCAGGAGGAGCTCATTTTGCATTTGTACTTCGATAGATCTGGATCCAATAGCTTGGAGGAAAACTGATTAGCTGCGCAGCCTAGGTTACCATGGTGACATATCTTTAGTGAACATTAACGACCACCAAGAGGTGTCAGCCAAGGTTGATTCCCATCTAAGAAGCTTTTAAACTTCTGTACATTCTTTGGATTCTATTGACAACCTTCAAAAAGCAGTTTGAGACCTTCTGTTATGAATTGATTTCATTTAATGTCTTTAAGAGTCACAATCAAGGTCCCATACAGTACAGGACTGACAGTATGTGACCGTGAAAAACACAGTGGAAAACCTAGTACTACACATATGCTGGTGGTTGCCTACATACTACGCTTGATTGTGTAGTATCTAATATCATATTGATTAATGTTAAGCATAAGCAACTCACAGAGGCACCATTCCATTAGTTAAATCTAGAAATAATAATACAGCAAAATAAACAATATCATCCATATGATCCAGGATATTAAAACCTCCAAAGGGTGCAGGAAAAGGCTGATTACTGACTGGGAGTTTATTCAACATGGAACTAATGATGCATTATGTTCCTGTTTGTGTTTGTGCGTTTATCTCCACAACTCCATCGTGGTTTAGCAGCTGCTCTGAGGACAGACCTTCCGTTTCAACAAAACACTGTTTTTTCAGAAAAGGTATCTCTAGGCAGTGTGAAATCCCATATATTCTGAATAAATGTGTTTATGGACATACAGATAGCATGCAGCCGCATTCTCACCGCTGAATCTTTAGCTGGTTTAGACTATTTTAGGGGAAAAAAATATCTATTTTATTCTATTTTTTTCATCAATATTATAAGTTATATCTGCCAGCTCTTTCAAATGGAGCAACCCCACAGTACACAGTACACCCAAGATATACAATACAGTTTTTTATCATTTAAATGTATACATATTTCAGATTTTTATCTCATAACAGCGTACCTCTACTTTTTTTTTTTAATACACAGTGGTACTTTTCAGCAGACTAAGGTGCCAATGACAATGAAACACTAACAATGCTATCATTTTGTTTATCAGGTATCATTTTTACCATCCATTTGTCATCTACGTTTGTGTGTTAGCATGCTATTTGCTAAACATGAAGTAGACCTGGGGCAATGGGAATGTCAAAGAATGAAAAATGAAAAATACCTGTTCATTAAGAAAAGCAATCAAATCAAACAATGGAGTGCTGTGAAGGAGCACCACAATTATTACAATTCAGGCGCAGAAGAAGATGAATATCTTAACCGTATTTAGATGTTGAGACTTAATGAAAAACAAATGGCAAACTCATACGGTCCCTTTGCAAACTTCTGTAGCAAAATCTTAGAAATTTGGTCTATAATATAGAGCATTTTTTTTTTCTTTCTCTCTGTCTTTTTCTCTCTAATATTTGAGTTGTGAAAATAGACATGTATTGGAATGAATAACTGAGGATGCTGTAATGCTACCTGTCCATTTAGAGCGCCATAAACAGATAAGCACTTTGGTAAAAAGTGGTGAAAACCATCTCTCTGGCCATCTGCTGTGGGCATTCCCTCCACACCCTGCTGTTTGGGCACGAACAGGGACAGACTGAGGCCTAACTGAGACATTTCCTGCTTTCAGCTTGGCAGTACATCCTTGCCCCGGTTATTGATGGTCAGTGAGCGAAGCGACCACAAGGAAGTTGTACATATTTAACTTTCACTGCAGATATATACTGTATGTATATACTCATGCTTATACAAATATTTCCTTAAGCGTGCAAAGAAATATAAACATAGCCGTATGCAGAAAAAAAAAAGCCATCCTCTGTATGTCACTGTGCAAATGTGTCACATGAAAACCGAGTGTGACGGAAGTGTGAAAGGTGGCTCTAGTTCATTCATGCAGTCATTATGATTAATGGCAAAACTGTCTCTGTACAACAGTTATGGCTGAGTGCCTGCATATAAGATTATGTTCCACTATGTCATGG
Source organism: Mola mola (assembly GCA_001698575.1). Taxonomy (NCBI): domain Eukaryota; kingdom Metazoa; phylum Chordata; class Actinopteri; order Tetraodontiformes; family Molidae; genus Mola; species Mola mola. The sequence goes on from KV751315.1 coordinate 722,757, forward strand.
TGGTGAATTTAAAACTTACATAATACATCTCCATGTCATTTATAGCTAACATGTCCAACAGCCCTCGTGCTGCACAAATATTATATGGCAACGCAAACATTACAAGCAGGTCATCCATGAAGCTGCATGATGGTCCTGGCAGGAAATACCACAGGGGATATTAATGGTTGATGGGTAGAACTGCAAATAAGCTATTTATATCAATTGTCAGGTAAAATAGCCCATAAACCGACTTACAGCGACTTAATCTCTTGCCTAAATAATCGACCACTGTTTGATTTCCCCCTCGCTCTTAGATGCAGTCAGCTAGAGGTGCATTCCACAGCTTGCTTATGGCTTAAAACCATGTAATCTGCAATGCCAGAGACAGAGCCAGCGTTTACCTCTCAGCCAGGCTGTAGGATGGTCAGGGGGCCTCGGATTCAATCTGAGCTCACTGAGGCCCAAAGCTGTAATTACACATGAGCAGATGGCCTTGCTAGAGGACTCTCCTCCCTCAATCCTTTCTTTACTAGACCTACTCCCTGCAGCGAATAGAGCTCCTGCCGTCCTTCAAAGCATTGTTACACATGTATTACCGCTCTGAGTAAATGGAGGAGGGAGCTGCTGGATTGCTTCACAGATAGTCGACTGTGTTGCCAGGGAGTCAAGAGCTCCATCACTAAAACAACAAAACCAACGCCCCCCCACAGCTAACAATCTCTGAGCAGAGTTTAAAGCTATATGAGTCCTGGAGTTGTGTATGGTGTCACTTTGCTTATGCACCCAAAGCAATGTTGTCCCTTAACCTGAGCAGTCTCCTGCTGGAAAACATTTACCTTTACTAAGATCTAAATGAACTTCACACTTACTGACTGCAGCAGTAAGTAAACAGCGCAGTGTAGAACAGTGCAGTGGGTGTTTTATGAGAGACTTTCTGTGGAGTCTCACGAGATAAAGATGGGAGTGGGATAGATGCTTGCTGCGCTGGCCGTGTCCTTTGTTCTCTCTTTTAAATTGTGATTTATGAAGAGGATGCGATACAAATGATACCCCTCTTGTGTTTTGGCTGTGTATCAGCGGCCCAGTGCAGACAGTAGCAGAAACATATTCCAGGCCAGTTTTGGATATTCTTCAGGTAATGTATGACAAAAACAGGGAAAAATTTTTATTAACCGTTTAACTGAAGATTCAAGCAACCTATAGAGGCGCCACACAAATGAGTCAGGGGTCCTGGGGCTTTGAAGCAAGAGAGAGATTGTAGCTATTTACTGTTTCAGGGGCTCTTTTCTTTGCTTTTTTTTTTTTTCTTTTTTTTTTCATGCCCGATAGATAGGACAGCTTCGGGCTTTAAAAATGTAATGATTTGTCATCTGAAAGGGACATTGTTGCCATTGAGCGATATGGTGACCAGATTCTAGATACAGACGTCTCCTTTTAATCAAAAACTGCAAAATGAAACTGTGTGCAGTCGGCTGAAAACTACACCCCGATGACTGTATCGCTGAAAGGAAATAAATTATGTCTCCTCCTCCCCCCCGCTTGTCATGTGTGTTTGCTATAAAAGTGTCAACTGGCAGAACCAATTACAGCATTGTTTGTGCCAACTCCATGCTAACGCTTGGCTGCTCAGTGTCATGCTTCAGTTCAGCAGCTCATCTACAGCGTCCTCGTTACACAGGTCGCTGCAGCAGTCTGATGGCTCCGTGATGCAACCTTGTGCCTCTGAGGTGAGGCCTTACTTAGCGCTCAACAAGTATAGCGTAGCCTCTGTGCCGTAATGGGTGGCTCTAACTTCCCCGCTGTGGCTGCAGACCTCTGTTTCCTCTGTTTAATGGCAGGATCCACTGAGACACATAGAGCTGTAATTACACTCAGCCAGATTAGTTTGGGAGAGAGTGTAGAGCAAGTTGACACCCAAAGGACACACTAAAGCACAAGCAATATACAGTATGTAGTTCATGGGGACATAAGCACTATATAGTTGACGTGGAGACAAGTATAGTGCCTCCACATGCATGTCAAAAAAGGTAACCTTTCAGCACAGACCGTATGGCATGCACACACAAACACACACACAGCCATGCAGTGCTGATGATTTATCAAAGCTTAGAGAGGAGGAGAGGCGAGGCAGCAGACAGCAGTGATGGAGAGCTGGGCTGAAGTGGAGCTCAGAAGCTGTCACGCTGGTGCTGGACAGCATGTAGGGGAACCAGTTGGGATACTCTGCTATCAAGAAACAAACAGAGAAGCTTTTCTTCCTGTTTCTGCAGATTAAGAAGAATAAAACTCCACAGTACAGCGGCTAAGTCACAAATTCTAACATTTCTCATGCAATGAATCACAGAGAGGGTCCTGCAGGGACGTGGAGGTTACAACACTGATTTGAAGAGGTTTTCACAGGTGTTAAAATGAAGCTGTAGCAAAAGTTCACGGAAGGAGACGCCTCTTTTGCATGCTTAAGCCTTGAGTTTGTTTCTCCAAAACCATTCTGTCACCTACCAAGATAACTGACTTGCTTTATCTCAACAAAAAGTCAAAGAAAGGAGAACATTGCGGTTACAACTTTACCAAAGAGTGGGAGTAACATAACATGCATGAGAATAATGGGCCTTATGTCTAACCTTAGTCCCACATCACTCCATCCTCAGAGAGCAGCAGCAAAAGTCACATATAAACAAGAGATCAAGTTACAAGTAGGTATAATAATAGGAGAGGTGGAAAGAGAGGCGAAGCGCTATTGGAAATCCTTGTACAACAATGGAACCAATAAATACTAATATGGGTCCCAAACTTAATAAAAATGGAGTATGAATGTGATATATTAATTGGGAATACATCCCACTTTTATATTTGAGATGATATCTTTAATATAGAGAAGCTATATTTTCTTCATACCAAAAAAAGATCAAGTAATCTTCTAAGTTTGGCATTTATAATACTTGTATATTTGCATTTGTTTGCTGAGGTATTATTGTGAAGAAGGCACATTGATCTAACTCAGTTTGAACACCAAAAACCCAGATAATTCATGTACAATATCAAACCGGTTGCCTCACTGCTTAGCACATGACCACAAAGAGTGAATATGGTTGCCAATGTCAGGATTACAGGCACAGAGTAGAGATTCACTGGCCTCCATAATGGCCCATTTAGGCCTTGACATGGTTCTTTCTAGATGACCTCAACTCAGATTCAAACTGAGCAGTAATCAATCCATCCTCACATCGCAGCAGATAAAAAGCACAGGTGTTGTTCCTCTGTGCCTGATTATACAGGCTCACTGTCAAATCTTATTGGCTCGCAGATGTTGACTTGCACACAAGTCCTTTCGGCATCTATAAGGTGTTACATGGCATTGTCGAATTGTTGGTGGAAAGACTTGTTCATATGGTAAGACTGTGTAGAAATCTTTTTCTCCAAAATGATGAAAAGAAAAATGATTTTAAAGTCATTATTATTGTTATTATTATAAGTGTAATGAATAAATTAGAAACTTTCTTTGTATTTTGACTTACTGTCACAAAATAATGACTATATAATAATTGTCTCAGTATTTTAACCTTATATCTCAAATAATGACTCTAACTTTAAAGATACTCCTTTAAGAGCACTGCGGAAGCGTCTCATATTGAGAAAATAGATCATTATTATTCCTGAATTATATTATTCAGAAATGTTCTCATTATTATGACTCTTTATAGTTGTTATAATGAGTTTTTTTTATGGGCTCCCAAAGATTTGAGGGAGGTCTCAAAATGAATAAAATTCATGAATAAAAGAATAACATGGTGCGCTATATTGTACATTTAAAAATATAGACGTTCCATGAATATCATTGTGTTAGCAAATATTCCCCCTTCCAAATATCCCTCACCTCTAAACCCGGTCTGCTGCTGGACTGACGTGGGAATTTATACAATTACAATTGCATGAAGTAATTTCTCATATCAGTCACACGCGAACCACTTGGGTAATTAAATCTAAGTGGAATGTACAAGGACCCGCTTCACATAGATATTAGGGTTAGTGCAAACTGTTCATCAAAGTATTGATGATAAATACAGTCGTCTTGTTTATTTAGAAGGTCATAAAGTGTCAGAAAAATGCATTGAACATCAAGTCAACGGGGTAATCAAAATATCATATGTATACCGCCTGAACCATATTCTGAATGCAAACTAAACTGTTAGACTATAAAATGACTTTTGCTATCGGCATTACTTTCCTCTTGTATTTTCTACTGCTGAAGGAAAGTGCTGTATATATAGTACCCCTTCATATGTATGCTGTGGTTTCATCTAGTTCTGTTTTGTGTTTCTTGATTAGAGTACCTTAAACTGCATAGAACTCAAGTTCTATTTTCTTGCATATTGCATTATATCAATGGTATTACTTTCAGCAGCAATCTAAGGTGGAAATCAAATTTATATCAGATTTGCAAATGTGTCCAGGAGGTTTAGCTCTACGACCTGACTAGAAAATATCTTGCACGTCCCCTCGAGGGGAGCTTCATCAATCTTCCCCTGAAAAAATAACAGCCCTCTGCTGTGAAGGACAGAGAGGTCCAAGTTCGGTGCTGCTGAGCGGTAACACATACATACAGAACAGCTGGCTATATTCCATTGCCCACAGTTGGATGTGCTCCTGTGGTCCACAACCATAATGTAGGCACATCCTCCCCTTGTTCGGCTTTGTTTTGTCCTCCTGTCATGTGCTCAATTAGCTGCACCTGGAATCCGTGCAAGCCTTATGTATTAATACTTTCAGCAAAAGGATCATCAGTAAGACATTCAGCTGCCTTTAGAGGCTTAATGCCCACACATACTGTACACACAATAAGAGAGGACCATGAGGTTAACAATGGGGTCATCATCTCACCATAAATGATATCAGCCAGCTCATCCTCAGAGATCATAATTTACCCACTATCAGCTTGTAAAATGATGCATGAAAGATCCCAGAGGAGTTAACAATATGCAAATAAGAGGTCAAAGTTTTTGGAAGTCAGCGATGATGCAATTTTGCATCTGGCAGTGCCGCTACGGCTCCACTGTAGGACGAGTCAGGGAGAGATGTGAGATGGCTTTCTTGAAATTCTATTTCACAAAATGTCAAAATACTGCATTAAGGTATTTAAGCTTTGTTGTTGATCCTATTCTGCTCTCGTTTCAGCATTGAAAGTAACGTACAGTGTAAGGCATGATGTTCTGTTTTCTCTGCAAATTGTACTCTTGCACATTGACATTTTAGTTGTCAGTAAGCAGGAAAAGTGCAGGTAAAAGACATTTCAGTAAAAAATGACTCAACTACATCAACTTATTTCATCCCTTTGTGCTTTCAGTTCACTTAGCCTAATGTACAGTATAGTTACCATACAACTGGTCTATATAGAGGGGCATTTATACTGTACACTTATACCTACCTGAATAAAAGGATGTTAAAAATAGAATTTATTGTTCAGAAACAATTTTGAAAGATTCTACACATTATATTGTAAAGTGCACAATATGAAATCAGTTATTAAATCCCTTTGGTGAAACATGTCACAATGTATTTCTGACATGAGCAGTGAGCTCATGTCAAGAGTGAAAGTATTTCAGTGAAATCCCACAATCCAGGACTGAAAGTATCCCCCCTATTCAATCCTTTTATCTAACGTTGTGTGTCTTTTAAATTGTTCCACATCTTCATTTCTCTCCAACATTTTCTTCTGCAGATCTCTTCTCGTCTTTAAATTTCTTCTTCAGAACTGGAACACAGCTGCAAATAAAAGACAGTGAAAGCTACAAATGGCCCTACTTTGTCTGGCTCCATTATGTCCTGGTTGGATCCACTGTGCTGTCTGATCAAAGACCGACTTTCACTCATCTGCTTTTGAGGAACAGTAGTTTATCATCATCTGTCTGTGGCTTAAGTTGTTTTTTTTATGTTTAGCACGCAGAATTACAATGTCTTGTTTAAGTATCTGTAGGTGTTGCTGAAAGCATCAAAAGCGAAAGATGTGCAGACATCACCATGAAAATCCTTGTGATAAGTAGGAAATCAGGTTTGTAACTTTTTCAATTCCCCAACATAGACTGTCTCCTACCCTAGACACATATAAATAATGCCTTGTCCTTGTGACACTGGAGTTAAAACTAAGCTTTGCTTGAATCTGTGCTTTAGGTTAGCAGCTTGTCATATAACAACTTGAACTGGGAGAAGGAACATGCCGGATTAAAATCAGAATATCTTCACTTCTGATGCATCAGTTGTGGTCATTTTCTTCAGTTGCTGGCATTTGTTACTCAGACAATGACTTAGTGGCATCATACTAAATTGGAGTCTTTCAACCAGTGAGCGTCATTCTTACACTGAAGGCAGCCAATTTCTGATTGTGTCCTACTTGCTGCAAGACAACAATATGAACTGACAACATATCATCACCAAAATGTAATGAGTTCCTCCTTGGCCCGTTTCCTATCCTTCCAACAAGTTTTGTTGCAATACATCCAGTAGTTTTTGTGTAACCTTGCAAACAGAATGACCAACGCAATGGGACCAAACCAGAACCTTCTTAGCAATGGTAATATGTTTCTATGACTCTGAATTAAAAGAACCCATTTACTCCTATTAAAGTGATTCAAAATGGCTCAGATGTTTTAACACAGTTGCACATATTTTATGCACATTGATGAAAAGTAGACTTTTTTTACAATATCTCACTAAATATATTTACATGACATACAATTCGCCATCAGTGCAATACATAGGAATGTTGCATATTTACCAAATGTTAAACTCTTTCCTTTATGAAGAAAAATAATTCCAGTGACAGAAGCTCATATAACTAATGTGTAAAGTAACATGTGCAACTTTCATATTGGTTAACAGCTTCACAAAAAAATAAAAAAAATAAAATCTTAGTACCACCCTAATATTAATCAAATATCATAAGCATTGAAAAAGTAATAGATCACATGTACATATATATTTTCATACATGTAATGGATTGCTTTTGTACAAATATTTTATATAACTTTGGCAGTTTTTCCAGGAACAAAGTTATTGGAAAAATATGAAACAATAATATCAAACTGTCTGCAATGTCATGTAAGCTTGCCTTCCAAAGCTCATGTTCACAGTGGTCTTTCAGAAAGGCTGGAAGCTGATGGCCGAAAAGAACAAACAAAAAGCCAAAGTAAAAGAAAAGATTTCCGTCCTTTCTGCTTAGAGTGTAAGCACTGGAGGCCATCGTCATTGTTGTCATGGTTATAAAATTACAAACACCTATAAGGTTTACATAGCAGTCATCGCCATTTAAAAAAACATGGTCTATTTTCAGGTGCACTTAAAATACAAACAGTTTGAAGGCAAGGGGACAGGACCCTGCTCGGTGGTCACTGTGGACTCATGGGACAGACATGACCGAGAAGAGGACATGCACAACAGTGCTGTGTGGAAGAACGTGAAGCCAAAAAACGAGGGTGCAAAATGAACGACTTTGCGACAATTGAAAACGCCACACGGTCAGAAAAATGACTTACACCGGACAAAAAAATCTAGCAAATTTCAAACGTACTAGTTCACCATAATTCATATATGTTGATTTTGTTCTTTTTTTTCCACTGGTATGGCACTTTATTGGAACAAATCCCTGTTCAAAAAGACTAAATGTTGTTACAAAAGGTATTTCATGTCTCATTAACATAACTCATAGATAATAGTACTTAATAGTAAGCATACGGTAAGTAAACACTTGTACATACTGTAGTTTTAAAATGAACATTCCAACAGATGTTTTACACACATGCACAAAAACAAACAAACAAACAAACAAACACAACTCTCTCTCTCTCTCTCTTTCTTGCTGTCTTGTTGCCTTGGCCACATTCTGGCCTCCATCTTTGGACCATCTCATTCTCCAGCTTTTTTTTCAGAAAGAACAACTGCTGCTACTGGTCTGGCTCCTGTCTTTCCTTCTTTGCTCTCACTTAAGACAACACAATACTGCATTTTCGATCCACATTACGACACTTCTTCGGTTGAGCGTGTGTCCGTCTTGAGACGCACAAACTCTTTGGCCACCTCATCGTGGGTCCTTTGTGAGAGTATCCTCATGATGGTGAGGCCAGTTTCATCCATGGAGATGCTCTTCATCAGGGGGTAGCAGGCGGAGCAGCTGCCCTTGTCCGCCAGCTCTCGGAGCTGGATGACCGTCATGCCAACGATGCGGTCCTCACGGGCAAAGCAGTAGTCCTTTACTGAGACGTGCAACTCGTAGGCCTCTGGACCATGTTCATTACTAAGAACACTGGGAGAAAACAACACAGATATTTCAGAAAGGTCTGAGCCAGGAGTTCAGACACTGTGAGTCCAAGGTCACTTAACTTGACTTTGATGTACTTTATGACAATGTATTGTTCACACTTAATGAACATGCTCTGTATCTCAGAGGAGGTATTTTTCAACCTAGGATCATCCTAGGTCTAAATCTTTACAAATGACATCTACTTGAGCATAATGTTCAGTGGGTAGAACCATTGTGGAACCAAGAAATGCACATAAGCACACAGAATTATGGACAGTGAGGACTGTTTTCACCAAGAGACTCCAGCTGGTTGATATTTCCACATGTATGTGTGATGAGAAAATTCTGTCATGCTTTGCAAATGAGACAATCAGTGTTTTAGGCTGTTTCCCGATTATCCCGAACATCTTAACTGCTTCTTGAAGTAAAAATGACTGAAACAATGTGAAACCACAGAATATGTACGCTGGTGTTGCTTCAACTCTTCACACTTATTACTTTATGGCCCTGACTTGGATAATGTCAAAGGGGAGGAAGTCTATACATTGCTTCAGCAGTCACTTGATCACCTTCACTGGTTCCAATGCAGAGAGCAGAATTGCTGCTATAGTAGCAATTAACTTATGTTCCACATCAAATTCATACGACAGCATTTAGCAGCAGGCTGGCTTTGTTCACGTAGAATGTCACGTGTAACCTGGAGGTGAAAACAATGGTTGCTACTGCTAGCAGAGCAACAGCAGGACCTGAAGGCCTTGCTGCATCATTTAGGTTGCATTAAATGATAAATGAGAGCACTTTAGCGTTGCTTTAGAACATAATGATCCTGGAACAAGCACTGTGCGTCCCCTGAACTTCACAGTGCATCGATTTGAAGTGACATCAGCCTAATGTGCTCTTGATTGGAACAAAGAAAAACGATACAAAGATGTTAGAGTTTCTTCTCACTCAGGCATTTCTACTATTTATTGCCAGGTTTAAAACAACCTACAGCGATTTGATAAACGAAGAGAGCGAATTTATTTAAAATTATTTATTTGATTTAAAAATATTAAGATTTTGTTTAAAGTTCAGAAAGTTCAAAGAATAAGGGCACATAATAAATGAACTGAACCATGATTTTTGTGATCTGTTACACCCCTTGGAAAGACTGATAAACAATAATGAATAATCGTCAATTCAATACTATAGTATGTGCTTTTAAAAACTGCAACCGTAATTCTTCATCTGTAACTCAAAAGCAGGAAGCACAATTACTCACTATTGGAATGTTTCATTGTACTTTGGTGACCAATTATTGTTCTTGGTCTTGGTGCTGAACTTGCGCTTCTTGTCAGCCAGGTGTGGCCCCAGGGCGTTGACCTCCACAAATGGCCGGAACATGGCGTTGGTTTGCCAGATGACGTTGTTCACAGCGACCACTGGGAAATGCAAAGAAATGAATCATCAGCAACTTTATGGACATTAGTCTATTTAGACATCAAATCCATATCAGACACTAATGCTGTATTTCTGGCTCTATTTCATAGTATATTTATGTTTTTTTAATGTAAAAAAAAATATATGAAAGTAAAAAAACAATAGTTAGATAGCAGAAATATTTCCACGTATCTGCAACATCTAAACATCTTTGGATGACAGACCCAGTGAATCAAACTGCAAAATTTATTTTACATCATTCTGCACTGACATTAAAGAAAACAAATACAAAAACAAAGCAAAAACACGCAGGCCAGGAATCACATTATCATGTTAAATCTGCCGGTTGATTACAGCCAATACAGTGCAATATATTGAAGAAAAATTTTAAAAATAAATAAAGCTACCTGATGGTGAATGTCAGAGGGAACTTTTGAGTATGTCTGTTTTGGTGATATTTGAAGAAAAGACGGTGATTGTATAAGTCAGTTGCGTTCATCCTCTGGGGATCATGAATACATGTCCAAAGTCTTTATCCTTGGAATAGATCTTACGATAATTCAGTCTGGACCATTTACTGTATATACAGATAGATGAGCTACACAAAATGCAATGACAAAACACCTCAACGGAGTAATAAGTTATGGCACTGCATGGACATTAGTCTTTACTACTGATTGTTGAGCTGTGTGCAGGCGGGTATACAGTAGATAACCATAACATATCATAAGATCCATAAGTGTGAGTGTATTATGAGCGCTGATATGGTGCAACAGAGAGCAATGGGTGTTTATTGTGTAGATAAACAGGAATATGAATGAATTATATATTATGAATGCCGCCATAATGCGTTATACACATTACTTTCACACATGATGTTAGCTTTGCCCTCCATAGAGCAAATATAATCAAATACAAATATTATTAAATAACAAATGTGACTGGCTTTGTTGAATCAACAAATGCAAAAATAACAATGAATTAAAAAACCCCAAAACAAACTATGACCATGTTGTGATTTGTTGCTTTATTTATCCACATAATTACTTTAATTATGTCATCAGTCATCTTCATGATGTTAATTCCTTTTTTTTTTTTTCTCCAAAGTCAACTCCAGGACTATAAAATAATGCTGTTAATGACCAAGCAGCACTACGAGCTACATACGATAAATAGGATGAGCCAACAATGAGATTTTGAATGTTTATGTATGCACATTTTTAATAGAAATGACTAAACACAGGCCTGGGTAAATGACAATCTCACCCCTTACGCTGACTTTGTGCTCTCCAGTGCCGGGGTGAGAGATGAGGTTCACTTGGATTGACACCTCCCCCACCGATCCATTGGGTGACTGACCTGGACGTACCGAACAAAACAGATAAGAATTGGAATGAGGCCTTGGTTAAGTCTGAGAGAATAGAGGTGTGGCAGGAAGGAAGCCAAACAGAGAGAAAACAGAGAGATCAGGAATGAGAAATAAAAGAAAGACGGAGAGAGCGAGAGAGAGGATGAAAGGACGGAATCCAAAACTGTGGGCGCAGCTCTTTTTTGCAGTGGAGGCATTCAGGACACCATCCAAAAAAGAGGTGCATAATCACTTCACTGTTTGTAAAAGCTCAAAAGCGAAACTAAACCCACGAAGACCAGCAGGAGAGTGGGCATGATTTTATCCTGTGGCAGCTTAGTAGAAGCAGAGCTACGGTTTCCTTTAGCTTGAGGCTGAACAAGAACAAGAATGAAAAAAAAAAGCATGCAAAGATCTGCCAGGTTTGAAGTCCATGCCTGAAGCAGATGGTGTGAAGGGATCACTAAATAAATTATATGTTACATAATGACATTGTCAAACCATTGAACTCGACAGAAAAACAAACAAAATATTAGCCCCCGAGTGCATGCAGACAAGTGGTAAATCAAAGCAAAACTACACATCGCAGAGGGGACAAGAGGGACCAAAAACATGAACTGTAAAAGAGGCAACAGTTTTGGGCATCACAGCCTGTGCACTTGCATCTGTCTTACAGTTTCAGTCATACAGTGCAATGTTGTTGCCAGGAAACAATTAGAATTGATTGGTGACCAGGTGTCTGACGAAGGGAGTGCTGCCCATTTCATCCGCCCGTGTTCTTCTTCCAAGCAGATGTTGGACACTGAGAGGCAGGCGGCATTGTGGCTAATGAAGGGGGCATGTTGATCCAATAGCTAATCAATATGTACCAAACATGCAGTGCCCATTATAGCTGGTAATGAAGTAACAAGCCTCCTGATTTATTGTAATGACACACCGAGAGGCGGGGGGGTTGCCGCTGAACAATTAAACAGTGGACTGGTAGGAATTAAATAGAGGAAAAGCCACAACACATTTCCTTCAGCTATCAGCTGAAATACCATGATGAATAATTCTGTATGCTTTCTGATTGGAGTCGGAGAGCGCCCTCATTAAATAATAAACAAGCACATAAAGAGCAGACAGTAGGTGGGGCCGTTTGAGGGACATGAGAGAGCACAAAGTGCAAATGAGATTTGTTTTACATAAGGACGATAAAGGAAGGCAGAAGTCTATGAGGGGGGTCAGCAGATTAAGTGAGAAAAATGCTAATAAAAGGGAAAGATAAGAAAGGTGTGTAGTAGCAGCCATCAATTGTTGCACAGGTTTCACTGAATCTATCTCTTTTACTCAAGTCAGTAAAGCAAAATGCCGCCCTAAATCCACACGAAGTGACAGAGATTGTTTTAAAAGTTGAATGCTGTGAAACAGTCGCATTGATTTGCTCTGTGAAGAGGAAGATTATTTTAGTACTGTAATTCCACTGAAACACAAAGCAAGGAATCAACCTCACGGACAGAAATGCACATGTGCTTCATAGCCCACACTGGGCGGGAATATACCAGTACATGTCATGAACTGAATGTGTCGCCACCGGGGCGCAGGGCTCGGGTGATTAATGTAACAGTGTCCACCGTGCTACATCAAAAGTCAGAACATCCGCACGTTCATTACTGATCTAATGCACATCAACTACCTCCACTTTCAGACATCATATAAGATCACTTGGACAGCAAGCGACACCATGTCGTCGCTCTCTATCTGAAGGAGTAGGCAAGGATGGGATGGAGTGATGGAGGAGGAGGAGAAACCTCAAAATAACATACAATGGAACGACTTGCGTCTACACCCATCGGCCAGTCAGCGCAGGGAAGAGCTCTGGCTGGGCCTGCCGCCTGCTTCTGCAGCGTTCCGCACGAATGAACATACTGAGGAAATCAGGAGCTTAATGCTCCCACACCTTTCTGCACCGACTTCCCTCCCGAATCTCTCTGGACACCGGAAGGTGTTTCCACCTTGATACAGAGAAACACAGAGTGGGAGGGGGATCCGGTTGCATACAGAGACAGATGACAGAGCAACATAAAGTGGGTCAGTGATGATGAGGTGAAATGAGGGAGGAGACACAAGAGGGAATTTGTACATTTACAACAAACATCTTGACACTGTTTTCATGTGTGTCTGTAGACACTCATGAAACAAAGAAAAGTGCAAGGGGATTCGTGACATTAATATTGCCCGTACATATTACTTGTGGAACGTCACACAAAGGTTGCTGAGACTGAAGACAAAACAGAACAAAGCTGGCGTTAATGCGAGCAGCAACTGGAGTGCCATCATCTTCAATCCGTCCTAAATAGCAACAGGAGCAGCGGGTGATTTGATGGATATAATGCTTTCATAATTATTGAGAGTATATGGTTATAGCAGTCGTGTGATGTAGCAGAGTTGATCCAGTTCAAATTCATCAGCTTGTGTCTGGAGTAGGTGCTAAAGTGCACAACAGTATCAATATTGTTTGCTTGTTTCACACCCTTTCGGACTCTTTCACCAGCTTAGTGCCCGTAAGCATTACTCGGTCGTGCCTGCTTTTGGTCTTCGTGTTCCACAGTTACGGGACACAGCTCGGAACCCAAACGTTGTTCATCATTTGAACGCTACAATGATTCCCCCGCCTTGACTTAATAATGCCTGGCATTGGTGTGTTCCTTACCTTGAGAGGTTTGGGTGCATATATATTTCTTGATCAAGGCATCTGTAGGTTGAGTGTAAAGGTTGAGAGCATATTTGAGGGATTTCATGTCAGGGCTCTTTTCCAGGAAGTTTTTCTTCAGCCCGTTTCCTCCAGCATGGAAATATTGCTGCAAAAAAAAAAAATCAAAGAGCAGTTATGATTTGTGTAACTTTTATTTTCAAAGGTAAGAAGAAACTTCATGGAAAGTAGGTTTATAAGTGGAAGCAGGTTAAAGTGGGCACTGAGAATACCCCAGGATTATACGGACAGTATGCATTTTGCAGAGTGGAAATATAAGGAGAACAGACAAGAGACTGCAGTAGCTGCCACTTTTCCCGCTAATTACCATGCATTTAAACTTGAAACCCATGATTGGATGGTTAATGTACGTTTGTGCTGATAAGCCTGCGGACAGACAAGGTTTGCATTCGTTTCAAACGCTGTCACCACTCCTACATGTGGAGGGCTGGAGGCTGGCCAGTGACAGATCTTCCTAATAAAGGAAGCGTTGCTGAAGACATGTGAATGTAAGCACTGGAGACAGATTTATAAATCATCTATAAGCTCAATTCTTTTGAGCTTGTCATTTATTTGGCTAGACTTGCAATAGAACACATAGTAATAGCGTAGCATCAGTTGATTTAATCCAGGTTAAAAAAAAAATTCCATTTATGGAGGCTCAGAAATTATGAAATAGAAATAATTCTAAATAAAGCATAGATATATAGTATTAACACATTATATGTAGCTCCCAGTTAACATGTGAGCCATATCATCTTCATCGCAGACACAAGATGACACCCCTCTGGGTGTTTGCCTTGTGACAAAATATGACCAACACGTGCCTCTTGTCAACTATACATAATCTGGCACACACAAGGGTGAGACATGGATGGATCTTATTAAGAGAAGAGAAATAAAAGAACATTTGCACACTAAACCTGTAAATATGTATAACCAATGCAAAATATCTTCATCTTCTTCTAACTTAATCAAAGAAATTGCATCTGCTACATTTTTTATGTGGATTTAGCTGATAAATTACAGGATGCAGCTGTACGTTGAATTATGCAGCTACACTGAACTAGCATATATATACTGTGTAACTACATTACTATGAGTTATTAGTTCAGTATTAAAATATTCATGTTTTTTTTTCATGCTTTTGTCTTGCTTTTGGGGCATTTTTTAGCTGTTAAATTTTCAAAATGTGGTGGCAACACCTCTCTATTCTATCTTCCTTATTCATCTCATTTCTTTCTCATGCTGCTATTCAAAAAAAAGTCTTTCTGTGTTTATTTCTTCTCTATCCTTGATTCTCATTAGGTCTTTATATGTTTTGATAAACGATGTGAGACTCTGCATCAGTTATTCTGTAATATGTAATATAGAATGCAGGTATCCATCTGCACCGCAGTTCTTAAGATGATCAGCCAACTCTCCTGAGGTATTACTGAGCTGTGTTAATTGACTGTTACTGATGAAAAAAAAAAAAACTACAACATGACTGATCTAAATGCGGACGTAGTTTCCTTGGGGACAGTAAAATCAATTAGTTTTCTTTGCACTTTGTGATAAACCGTTTCCCCAGCCCAAACTCACAATAACCATTCCCATGTCCCTGTAGAAATTAGGCTCAGTCTTGGTAGTCTTCCATATCCCCCTACAACAAACTGTTTTGTGGTAGTAAATTAACAATGCTGCATTTCCCACTTTGTTTTGCTGAGAGGCTTTGGGCACATATCCATACTCCGTATTAAAAGCATTTTCTCACAGAGCTGCAGAGGAGCAGTATGCCATGTGCATTCAAAACTAAAACAGTATTGTATTCTGAGCATTTAAATTAATTTATTAATTAAATAATTTTGTTGCAAATTGTTGTCTCCCATTAGAGATATTCTGGATGATACGAGTGTTATCTTTTCTTAATTTTTAAAGGATGACACTAATTCACAATTGAGACACAGACCTTTTCCAGCATTCCAATATTAATGCTGGCCGTACTTAAGATATATGTTCTGAAAATCAGAGGAATCGGTGGGGTTGGTACCAGGACTTGCGTCACAGCGCCCCAGTTCACATTTTCACGTGAAATTCCAAATCTCTTTTGCTTTATGTCTAATTTGGCTTTATTTTATGGTATGGGTCAAGGTTTGTCTCTGGTTTATACGGCCAGCAGTATGATCAACATAAAACTCACCTTGATGGTGGGAAGCACAAGGTCCATGGCTGCACATTGTCGAGGAGTCAGACTTCTGGCTTCCTCTCGTATGACATGCTCCTGGAAATATACCGCAGGAAAGGCACAACTATTAACAAGAATCAATTTCAAAAGATCATTCTCAGATGGTTTTGCAGCATTATGTTAATGACTTTATTGAGCCATTGTACTCAAACATTTGCTATTATTCTAACCGTCGGTTATAATATTACAAGTTGACACGGGTTTCTGCCTCACACTCACCCTAAAAATGAGTTTTTGGTATTGAAATTTAAATAACTACTGTAACAATTCTTTTTTGTTGCTGTTGTTGTTTTTTTTCTCCAGTGTTTCGTTATCATGATAAAGACAAAATGGAATTAATGCATAAAGAAAAGCATCTCTGGTGGAACTACATCAACAGATACAGGCACTATTACAGATATTGGTCCTAATCTACATGGTTTTTATATCTCGGTGAACTTTCGCTTGATCTTAGTCGCAACGATTTATTCAACTGCACTCTAGGAGGTGTGAAAAAGGCTGCAGATGAAACATTCTGATACCACTTTTGTATTCACAATGCTATACCAATCGAATGTACATTCAGTCGGTTTTGAACTGATTTTAAATAGCTAGTAAAAGATGGAAAATATTGTCTAATCATCATGGTGACTGTTTGTGATGCAAACACTGTGATGCTGCTAAAAAACTAAGGAGAAAACACTTTTCTCCTATGATGCAGATACGGACATTGCTTTAAGTGCAGATAAACACATTAAATCCTCATCCGTAACATAACTGCTTAGGTAGGTAAGTGCAGTGCCGAAAAAACTGACTATTCATCTCAGTCGTTAGAGAGTTTTGCTCCAATATTTGTACAGCAATATTAGCTGTTCTGCTTCACAATGTTTGACTGAAAAAAAAAAAACCTAAAAATGTATGAAGCCTGAAATGTAACTGTGCTGCTTTATCAGGAGATACAGTGACCTAAACAGGCAGAGGGTAAGAACTAAAGAAATGAGACATTTGTCATGAAGAAAAAGACTGCTAACTGCTAGGCTAATTAATGTTATGTAAAATGTCATAGGCTTAAGTTTATAAAGGTGAATAGCAAAAAATATATATGATCCATCATACATTTACCACTGGAAATTTGTATAAATATAGCAGGCCAACCAGGACAAGCCCGCCCGAATGCATGGGAAAACCCATGTTTTCAGAGCCTGAATTATGCTGGGTTGTTTTCTTCAGCCTCCAGCAAGTTTGCCCACTAGATGTGTACTTTCTTCACAGAATGAGTTGTTGCCACTAGAACCTCATGGGTGCCCAGCCTCTTCTCATCACCAGCAGACACCCTTAAACCTACTGCCTTGGCCAGGATCATGCTGTCTCCCTCAACCAGTTTTATGGAGAATGGCACCAAGTTTGATCGTGGATGGACGGAATACTGAAGCTCCAACTCTGAACTCTACCTTTGCAGGTCTCTGGGAGGCATGATAGATTTCCTGGTTTACTGTGTCTACTCCCTGGTCCTTAAGGTGTCAAGAGATTTAAAACCTATTTTTGATCCCAGTTTTTCGTCTTTCTACGAGTGCTCGCTCTCGTTAGGACATTTGCTAGCCTCCTGGACCTTTAGCTGGTGTGTGGATTTGGTGCTTCAGTCTTCATTTAAATAGAAAATGACACAGGAGTGATCCGTGTTTCACAAATTGCACCTGTCCTGGCTCGACTTCCCAATAAACTGGAAGAAGAGCAGCCCTCACCCTCTCTAACAGGTGGAATGCAGGTGTGACATTTTTCACTTGCATTTCACTGTCAGGATGAGAATTATTCTTGGGGACAGCGGCAGATGCAAAACATGAACCTTCCTCTGGTTCACCAGTACTACGCTTCCCTAACATGGGGAAATGTGACGGCAGACTCTTCTAGTCTGGCTCCTGAGATGGACAGGTTGGAACAAGGCACGTTGTCATACCAAAGTTATTCGTCAGAGCAGAGCAGCCATTTATTGGGCTCCATTCACTGTAGAGTATGGGGCAGAGCCTGTGTGAGTCAGAATGTAAGGCTACATTATTCTAATCCTTATTCTATAAGCAGTGACGGGAGCCCTCTAACATTGGACCCTGCTGCTCATCCCCTACTCGATAAAGAGGTAGCATCATAGCTAATGGAGGTTTCGTAGCTGTATATGCGCTGGGAGCTTTTGTAACTGATTGCGTTAAATGTAGAAATAAAATCATCTGGTGCTGACTGCAGGCCTCTACATCATGGGAGAAGTTGTAATATGAGCAAAAGCATGCCGTACCATATGGCAAAGCATAAGTATTATGCCAATCGGAGAATGTATTCCTACTGGTGACCAGAATAGTATCAGTTAGAATCGTAAACAATCGTTTTAATGCACATGAAGGTAGAAATACACCAATCTGTTTACTGTACTGTAATAGTAGCAGGACTTTCTCTCAAAGTACCTTCTCTCGGTGCGACTGTCATACCACAAGTGTTATTGAAACCACAGTGCAACCGCTGATCCATTCCGGTGCCTCACTACATTAGAGCTCAAGGGATTAAACATCCTCCAGCAACATGAGCGATTAGATACCAGCCTGGATAGTGTTGCACTGAGTTGCAGAAGCATACAATAGCTTGCATGACTCACCTTCCAAATTACATAATGCATTTATCCACATAAAACACATAAGAGCACAAATAGGCACAATTGCTAATTAATTATACTGGTACATTTAATCAAAATATCTATTATGTAATTGGTATTTTTGGAAGCTTTTCATGTTGTTATATATGTATGACATTTAGTTTGGCTAGCTTTTTCAAGCATTTAGAAATTATTTACAAGGTCTTTAGTGAGTTTTCTGGAATTCATTTAACCAGTGTATATCTGTATCAACCATAAGACTCAGATGTACTGTTAATGCTTCAAAACACACTCTAATCCATGTTTAATATAATAAGAGACGTCAGTGTACGTGCTGGCATAATGCATTTTTTACTGAGATGACAATGTGCAAACTGAGCTTTGAGAAGTCCCTTTAGAATGTGGCGTAGTATTCGGAAGTTATAGGGTTTGTGTGCTAACAATAGCACCAGTTGCCTTGATTTCATCCAAAATTTACCTTCAGTTTTGACAGCTGTCCCAAGTCCTTTGCAGCGTTGAAAATCATCTGCGCTCCTTGCTGTTAGAGAGGCACACATTTTTTTTATTAATACAAGGAAAGCAATGTTGGAAGCACTCAATACATGATGATAAAAAATATGTTATGGGAACAAATTAAAATCTTAAAAATAAATGTGTGTCAGTGTGCGTTCAAAGCTGCACAAGTGGCAGAGAGAGGAAAATGTCAATAGAAACAAAAAAAAAGTGACTCAGAGTGCTGAGATTTAGGAATTTCACGCTGTTTGTGATCATTTTTGTTATGGACACAGAGCTGAATAGATGGAATAAAAAAAGAAAAAGACACAGGTGGAAAATAAGAGGATGGTCGAGGTCAGCCCCAGAGATGAAAAGAGTGAAAAAAAAAAAGGGAAAAAGGGACAATTAATTAAACTCACACTCTGGTCATTTAGTGGAGGCAGAACAATCATTCTCTCGATGGTGTTCAGCACGATTTTCCACAGCTCTTTTAAGACTCGTTTCAGCACCGTCTTTTCACAAATCTTGGCAAATAACATTAAACTGCAAAGAAGAGCATTTGTCAGGTCAACAGTTGAAAAGACGCGTGTTAAACTGAACAGACGTGGCTGAAGGCTGCAGGTGATGACGTCTTCATGACAAGCAGTTAAAAACACCTGTGATTCCTAGAGTGAAAGCAGAAGCTTCGTGCCTTAATCTCACCCTATTTTTCCGAGCGGGGTCTCAGAGGCAGGAGGAAGGATTTGGTTTTCCCATATCATTAAGAGGATTCCCTGT
>KV751315.1:742739-778092 GCA_001698575.1 Mola mola
AAGATCTTTTGGTTGAATTTATAGACAAACATTCACAGTTATTGATAGCCTCTCTCTTTATTCCTAACTTCAAATTGAAAATTATAGTAGAAAAATACATTGCTTTTTAATTCTAGTGAGAATTTTATTTTGCATAAATTCATCAAACCTTAGCTGGATTTAGAGAAAAACATTCTGAAAATTAAAATCAAAAGGAATTAGCCTTAACAATACCTTTAGAATTAAAGTTGTGCTCTTCTGACCGCAGCAGTCACCAGAATAAACTCTGTATGTTCCTCCAAACTACAGGCGCTGTATGCTGCAATTTCTATAATATCTTATCAAGTTCAGATTGCATCTTGTGAGATGACTCATCTGAGGATGGTATGTGGTATCACTGTTCTGATTGTCAACAAACAAGCTCATTTAATCGACTGTTGAGACATTTCCCAGTTCTCTTCGTGCCAACCAAGCTGACATATTTAAGGAGACGTCAGATGTCATGTTTTTTTTTCTTTTACATAGTTGGACCTTGAGTACTGTTGTTGCCACACAAAATAAAAAATTAAAAAAATAAACATTGAAATTTATTTTTTTTTAAAAAGTAGTTGATATTGGAGTTTTGGGACCTAATGTGGCCTGAAACCCTAAAGCTGATGCCCAGGTTAGTGAGTTGGACAGTGCATCCATGTCTCTACATGAATACGGTCCTCAGATTTACAAATGGCTGGTCTTTAGTTGATTGTTTTCAATTGTTGGCCCTTATTGAAGACCCAAAGTTCAAACCACTTTACATGTTACAGGCTTAACTCTGACCTTGAATTCAGTATATACTCACTTTTTATCCAAAAGATCCATGAGAGGCCGGAGGACAGTCTCTGCATCCATGGCAGCGTTGCTCCCTTTGACTGGACCTTTCATCTGAACCAGCTCCTGGTTCATCTGCTTCACACAGTCCTCGATGACAGGTCTGAAACTGTGAGGTGGAGGAGAAAGATCCTTGAAATCTTTTCCTAACAGGCCCATAAATTAGGCTCCTGAAGTGATGCATCTTTAAGGAGTTGCTAGCTCACTCCTGCTGGATCTATTAATTTCTAAAAAGGTGTCTTTGTTCATGTTGAAATGTTTAGCAACACACTGCATTCACTAAGTACGGTACACAGGAGGGCTTCAGTCAACTGTACTCTCAGTATGCGTCTGCCAATAACTAAGCAGGACAATTAGTCTTACAAATCAAAAAAACAAATAGAGATGCTAACCTTAAAAACAAAAAATCTGATCTCATTCAGTGAGATTAATGCTCACCTGGAGCCAAATACTCCACTTAGTTCATCCAGCACCGTGTTGAGCTTATTCTGCAGCTCCTTCAGCAGATCACTGGCCTCTGCGTCCAGCTGTCAGCAGGAGAAAAATAGTTACTACATCATTACGCTCCATACTCACACTGCTTAGACCTCTGAATCTGTGCCTCAGTGGGGTGGGGGGGGCACCAGAGGAGCAACCTGCCTCACCACTGGCCTCCTAATTCAGCCTACCATATGTGTCGAGTGGCGCTCTGAGTACAAACGGACGGCTCAGCTCAGAGCACAGCGATCATGACTGCTTGCAGAGTCACGAGGCATGGTGTCAGCAAAGAAGAAAGCTGGGTGGTGGTCTCTCAAAAGGGAATCTTTTTGTGTACTACTACACAGATTTCAGTAAGGATTAAAGATAGATATCATAAACATAAGTCTAGAAAGTTTCTGATTCTGAAATCCTCTGCCTGTCTTTTAGAAATGCAGGGAAAAACAGTGATTCACTACCAAATTCAATGTGCAATTTTCCTACAATTTGTTTATTATGCAGGAGAAGAACAGGGACTATACTTGGCTACAAGCCTCGCAAATCCATCTATTATGATTTTAAACATCAAAACTAATTAATATACTTACATATCAGACATGACTTTCAATTATCAATTTTCAGTACGAGTCCAGACAAACATTTGGTAAAATTGGTTCACAACATGTACGGCATGTGTTGGGTTTCTGAGGGGGCTATATTTATGCATATGCATGCGAAAGGTTGTGCAAACATTGGCGTTCATCTGATATTTTGGGCATGTTCTGAGAAAATGCATGTGGATATGAATATTTGTGCTGTGTGTGCACGTTGTGTGTCAGCAACTGCAACGTATGAGTGCACCTGTGCAACTGTTTGTCTCACCGCTTATGAATCAGGTTCGCCATGTACAAATGTACAATTATTGATGTTTTGGATGAGGGTTGGAAGACACATGCTGTTCAGAGCTTGACATGGATGCGTGGGGCCAGGCACCGCACCACATGCTCAAACGATCGGCACATTAGACCCGATAAGCTTAGCCATGGAGCTGCTCATCTCGCACATTGTAGTGGCGGATGGCTCAGCTGGAAAGCGGATATGTAAACTGAACCTTATATAGATATTGTCATTTCTGCAGACATGCCTCTGCTAGATTTATGTGTGCGTCTGTTTGCTCACCAGCGCATGTGTTCATATATTTGTCATCTCAATGAAAAGAGCTGCACCATGTTAGATTTTTCTGTCACAGACGAAATTACCCATAGAGGTTATATTTGTTATTTTACTGTTTGAGTAACGGATAACATCTCTCATAGTGATAGAAGTAAAACGCTGTAGGCCTTGGTCTTTTATCAGCTCCTCTTGGCCTGGGGAAAGTTTCAGACAGGCCTCTAATCTACAGCCTGACAGCCATTGAAATTGAGATTCTGTTTGCATTGTTGTTATTTTCTCAAGAAAACTGAGTCTGAATGGGAATACTGGCGCAGGAAATTCAAACGTTTGTTCAATAAATCAAGACATCTCTCACCTCGTGAGAAGAGAAAAAAATACATTTGACGCTTTGTGGTTCCTGATGTCAAATAACTGATTGAAACAGAGGACTGCAAGAAAAATTGCAATTTAAAGTTTATCACAGACTTATCTAAATAAAAAATAAATAAATAAAACATAAAGGAAGTTTTGTGTTTGAAATGACCATACATCTCCTGAAATGCTATGTTAAACACAGACTTTTGGATTAAATAGGATATAATGTGTTGTTGAGAAAAATAACCAATGAATGTTATTTATAAAGATCCCACGAACAGACCTGCAGCTTTACAGCTTTCACTGTGCACTGTCAGAAACTAGTTTAAGTTGTCATTTTGTGTAATTGGAGTGTGATAACATTTGAAATGATTTTGGAAAATCCTGGCTCCTGGCTCCACCGTGGTAGCCAGTTTCACTTGACATGGATGAGCACCCGGAGTTTACCAACTGTGCTCTGACTGAGGCCTATCGACAGCAGCCCAGCTTTGCTTCTCTTTGCCTGTTTCAACAGTGCCTACAATATGGCAGGCCGTTATTTTGAAACATACTCTGTCTAAACATGGATGAGTACGCAAAGGTCTAATAAACCAACGGCTCCAAAATGAGAAAAGATTATTAACAAACATGGCTGACGCCCAAAATAAAGCTTGATACCAATCTGGGCAGTCAGTCTATGATGATTCCATAAATGTGGGCAATGCAAGAGATTATTGCTAATCTCTGTCACTGGTAATGCTATGATAACAGCTCTGGGTAATTACTTTGGCTCTCTGGGAGATAATTGCTGATTGGGACCTCTTTTATAATGAGTACAATAATGTGCAAAGAGGAAACTAATGGAAAAAAAACTTTCACCTGAAATACACCTTAGCTTTACAATTAGTAATCAAGAGAAGTGACTTAAGGAATGACTAACGATAAACTTAATTGCCCATGAACAATGAATATCTATAATTTTACATCCTTGATAGAATGTGGGGACTTTTGATGTCATTATTGTTTTAAACAAAAATGCTCTGGGAGTGATCCGGGTCTATATCTCAGTTGTGGGGAGTTGTGGGGTAGCAGCACCTCAGCTGAGGGCACAGCTGTAGAGATTCGTAGCAGTTTGGGAAGCTCATTAAATGCAGCCTGAAATATCCTGTCTAAAGCATTCTTCAGCTGCAGCCTGGAGAAACAAGAGAGATGATCAAAACCATAGCCAGCCATTTGGTGATAATGCTCTTTGCATTGGGGAGGAGACGAGGTGGGG
Source organism: Mola mola (assembly GCA_001698575.1). Classification (NCBI taxonomy): domain Eukaryota; kingdom Metazoa; phylum Chordata; class Actinopteri; order Tetraodontiformes; family Molidae; genus Mola; species Mola mola. Next base: position 746,824 of record KV751315.1, read on the forward strand.
GGGGGGTTAAATAAAAAATAAACTAAAATAAAAATCACACTTCTAAATTACACATAAATAGAAGTGGCAGAGGGGGAAAACAAAAAGCTAAAAATAAAGATGGGATTGGGTGGGTTAAGCTACTATCCCCAGAGTGCCGGGAATGGTGAGCTTGAGCAGCCTGCCCAGAGGCGTGATGGGTATTTCAGATTCCGTATGCTCTGTGGCACATGCTGCTGGAAGGGTGAGGGGGCGTAGGGTGAGAAGCATAGGAGCGTGAGGGGTGGCGGGGAAGCACAGTGGGGCGGGGTGCTTTTGACGTATCATTCGAAAAATGGTGGGAAGGGGTGTTGAGGAGTCCTATTGCACACACCTTACAGAAGGACACAACCCCCACTTCCTGGAGACAGAGAGAGAGAGTACAGGAAGGAAACAAGGGGAAACAGAAGACACAATGACAAAACGCAAGGCAGGACAAGCGTTAGATACTGAAGAGAAACATGCATACAGTACAAGTCATAAGAGGCCATTGCTGCTGCTTCTCATGTTAGACTGGCAGGGACAACAATTCAGCTGTGTTTCAAATCCAGCACACACACTTAGAGAGGTTGTAATGCAATATTACAAATGGCAACCGTATTATGCACAAGGGGGATCAGAGGAGGGGTAATAATGATGAGATACGAATTAAGTCACTGAAGAACTGTAGAGGTTGAATAGGTGATATTAGCGAGTTTAACTACGTGTCAGATGAGCCTCTTAGATGTCACACAGAACAGAGGGGAACATTACAGCACATTGTTGTTGAGGTCAATTCACTTTAACTTCATATAAATGTCATCTGAAAATGTAATTTACATAGTCATGACACAGCATGTATTTCACAGCAGAATGATGACCTGACCATGGAGGATTAGGCCTCCATGTTAGCGGGAAATCAACACCGCCGAAGTGTCCTTTAGCAAGAAACCAAATCCTTTGGAACCCAGAGGTCGCTGTTCTTTAGATAACCTTGGGATGTGACTTTCCGGTGGATTTATAATTTGGCAGTTATATGCAAAAAGTTGAGAAAACTCAAAGTGAACTGCCACAAACATTTGGGACATACACTTCAGTAGGAACCAACCTGTTTGCCACCCATGGACTCAAACATTTTCTCCAGTTGGACACGGAGCTGCTGAATGTTGTTGAGGATGATGCAGGGCTGTGGAAAGAAAATAAATAATACGGACACAGTCTTTTTCCATGTGTGAAAAACACAGAATATAAACTGTATATATTAATGTCATTGGCATCCTATAAAACCCATACTGGATTCAATTTCATATCTTTTTAACAATTATTGACATCATAACATTACAATCTGTGCATTTAATTGAAAATGCATTGCAAAAACGTCAGATGGTTTAACACAATAAAGACCATCAGTTTTGTTGCCTTGACACATGATCTATACAAAGATGCACGGTGTCGGTGCAACATCGACAGTGGGGAGGGAAACGCAGGTCCGGAGGGAGCGAGGGAGAGTTTGCACTGGATATGTATTATTGATTCTCAGCTCCACAACAAGTTTAACAGATTATGGATATTAATCACGCTGGGTTTCATGGACAATGCAAGTTATTCCTTAGAGTTTTCAGTCACATATTATGTACATTGTGCGCGTAAAAAACAACTGACAAACATACAATACCCAAAATTACGATAGTGGTAATGGGTAGTAGTAAAATGTTCATTCTGCACCCCACAAGAGAGGGATGATTCGTGTTTCTGCATTCACAAAACAGTAAATAGTGTCTTTGCAGCAGCGCGTAATTATATTTATGATCATATTTGTACAGTCGTGATAAGATTTTCTGGGAAAAAAAAAAACAACAAAAAACAAAAAATGATGTCGATCACTATCACGCTCATTGACTAGATTATCTATGAGTTAAGTGTGAAGGGCAGCTATGATATCAGCAGTCCTGCAGACACAAATGAGTAAAAGAAAAAAAAGAGTTTCACAGTTGTATAATTATTGGTATATAGCATCCACTGTTGTAATGATATTGAAGAGGGCAATGCGAAGTATATTTGCAGACATTGTCGACATTATATTTTTGTATTCACATCAGTACTTCATGTTTGCAAACCTAGGCCCCCTTTTTGAGTGGTTTCTAAACGTGTGAAGTCTCACCGAGTCCTAAAATAGACATGAATTTTTTCTCGCAATAAAGAAGACATTTATTACTGTGAATTCTCTAATTTATGATTTTTTTCTCAAAATATTTTACACTATTACTTCACATGACTTTGAGGGCCCCGCATTTAAAAACTCATGTCCATACTGTGAGCTTTGATGCACAATGTGCAAGCTAAACCTTCTTTCTTAGTGTGACAAATGTGGAGTTGATTGGGGTTCCATCATTTTGGGAATAAATAAGCCTCCTGTGCCAACTCTGCTCCCAAGCCGGAGAAGACACTGTGTCAAACTGAAAGAGTTTCTGTGTCCTTGACCACTATTCAGGATTACCACGTCAGCCATGTTGAATACTTTTTATTCAACATAGTTGATTGACATGGTTGACGCAAATTGTCAAGTTTAAGGGGTCGAATACTATTGCTCACTTTAAACTATGTTTCAGCTTGTTGGTGTCAAAGATGTAGGTCAGGTACTGTTTATGTGACAGTGTGGCAAATTAGGTTCTATTTGGGGTCATCCTGGTCCTCTGCACCTTCATCTGCCTCTTATTTTCTGTTTTCTGTTTTCCATCATTTCTCTTTTCTGTGCCGTTTCAAGGAAGGACAGTTCATGTTTTCTCTGGGTCACTTGTAATGAGCCTGTCAACACTGTAAAGAAACATCTGCCCGCTCTGCTCATAGTCTCTGTACTTTAAAGACCAGCAAGGATAATGAGGACACTCAGAAGGCTCTGCATTTAATCATCCGTCACATTAAAGAATGGACAGCCCAGTATATACAGAAGACTTTTTCCCTATCAACGTGGGACTGTGAGATGAATGATTGCAATTTGGTTAATAGAGACGCTGTTAAGTGCATTGAAGGAAACAAGGGCAGAACAGACTGCGATCTGAAACTCTGCATGGTTTCATTGCAAACCACTGTTAGATACCATCATCCTGCAAACACCATCACCCGCAGTAACATATTTGTATTTTGATGAAAAATGTAACCTCAGCTATTAACATTTGCAGATTTTATGTGATCACTTACCACATTCTCCTTATTCAAATGCAGAGGAAAATCCTTGGATACTATAGCAGCATACTGCAGAAGAACTTTGTTGATAGTCTGCAGGGGGAAAAGACATCATTTTCATTTTTAGTTTTGACTCTAACTGAATCAGTTTCTGAAAAAAAGAAAGATTAAAAAAAGTCACAATTTCAATTAACCAAATAACAACAAACAAAATACATAAGCCAATGATAGGCACACTCTAAATGTGATTTATTATATTGCACTGTATACAGGGATAACTGTGGGGCCTTTTTTTAAAGCACCTGACCTTTGCAAAGCGACACATAAAGTGAGCCAGAGCCTGTGGATTTGGACATTCCAGCTTCTTGATGATCTCAAAACTCTGGTTTAGCTGAGTGAACACATCCACCACTGAACAGGAAAAGAGGGCGTGCTCCGAAGTCTGCTGGAACTGTGGCAGGAAAGATAAAAGGATGAGAGGGATTGGAGGTGGTGGAGGGATCGGGAGACAGACAAAGGAATGAAAAGAAAGCGAGACGCAGAGTCCCAGGTTGCGAGCACTTCAGAACCGTGAGACATTATTTTGGACAGTAAACACAGCAGATACAATATTACAACAAGTGCTGAATCTAAAAGTTCACACATTAATAAATGATTAACTGATTAACCAATTAGGCTAACAGATGTTTGTCACTACATTTCAAGTGACATGAGAGTAGTAGTGCTGCATAAGAAAGTAATAATGTAGTACAGTAACTTTAACATGGCAATAGCACGGCTCAAAACCAGCCTTATTACTGTTTGTAATTAACAGACATGTCAGACATGCACCGACTCTTAACTGGTGAGAGTTCAGTGTTCTGGATGTTGGTCAGTGTTACATATGGGTGATGTATCTTCATTTCCTTCGAATGTACAAAAATGATAAATCGCATCATGTACACAAGCGCTGGAATGTCGAACTGGCAGAGTCATTTGGAGTCAGAGTCAGTGCAGTAGACACCAGGTAGTTATTGAAATTCCACTCATACACCTGCCTGACTCAATCACAAGCAGGACTCATCTATTAATCAGGACATTTCACCTGCTTTTTAAAGCAACATCAGAAAAGCAAGGACTTCACCATACATCAGCACCCCAAGTAGGAAGTAAAATGTCAGAATCTTTATGAACATTTTATTTGATGTTAACTTTGGGTTTTAGTTTGACCCATATGATAGTGTGATGTGAGGGGTTTTCAAATCATACTGCAGACCGCCAGCATGGTCGATCAATATGGTTTAGCTTCATTTTAGGGAGTTCTGATGTCTTTATATACAGTTTGTGGCTGCCAATGTTGAGCAGCACTGCAATAACTCTCACAATACACCACAACACAGCACAAAGGTGAAGCATCAGCCTGTAGCAGGACTAAATCTTCACACCTATACCTAACAAATGCTGGCATAGTTGGTTGGATAACATTTTACCGGTTTAAGCATGTACAACACTTTCTGTGCTAATCAAGTTTTACATTCCCCTGTTACTGCCTAATGTCCCTCTGTGCTTTTTATTGCCATGAGGAGCTTTACTGTGAAATCCCCTCTGTCCCCCTTCATCGGCAGGTAAATTCAGTCTTAGCAGGCTGTCCTTGTTAATAAGAAAGCCTTCTAAAATGAACTGGTAGATGAAATATACCCTGAGAAATAATTAAATGCAGTACAGAGCCCTGAATAATTTCTATGTACTCACTCCATCCTTCTTATCCCTTTCCAGTGCTCCATTGAGGAAATCCATGGCAACGTCTTCGTTCTCATCAAGCCACTGAATGACAAATGGCTCAAACCACCTAAGAAAAAAACAACAACATTCTAGTATTGAAGAAAAAAAAAAAAATCATAGTTGAGAGTAGTTTAGAGCATTGTGGTCCACTACTTTTTATCTGATCTGTTTGGAGCAGCAGATGATTCAGGGAAGACTCTACAAGACCAAGTGCTTTTTATCTATTTGAAACATTTTAGGAAAACCACTTTATTTAAGGGAGATCAATATAAACGATTGTGTTACACTCGAAAATGTGCACGTTTCAGCGTGTTTTTGGCCATGACTGCACTTCATGCAGGAACTGATATCAGGTTTCAGTTTGTGGACAGAGGACGACCAAGGACAGAATAGGCAGGGACAGATGAGCCAGATATTGAAGTACATTTGCTAGTTGAATAGTAATGCTATTGTGTTTGTTTCACTTCGCCATTTCCACCTTTAAAAGAATGCCAGAATTTGTCATCAGAGCCACGGATGTCCCCAAATAACAGTCTCTTTTCTGGCTGAGGGCATCTGCTACGGAAGGGAAAGCCAATAAATTAGGAGAGGGGGTGACAGAGAAGGAGATGAGAGACAGGCAGACAGAAGAGAGGGACTTTGTATGATGTGTATGCAGCCGGATAAATCAATCCTGTTGGAGATGGTGTTGGTGAGTGACAGTGCTGGAGAGGGGGGAGGGTGAGTCATTACTCTGATAGACTGGCAGGATGAGAGCACTGCGTTCCCTGCTTGCATCACATGTGCTTTTTAATGCAGCCAGCCCTGCTCTGCTGCACATGATTAGGCATGCACGATGGCAAAGAGGGATACGCCGAAAGCTAAACAAAAACATGCTTCTGGGCCATGAATTTGTCCCGTCATTTTTGTGTAAAATTTGTAGGGACAAACTGCCAGCAGGGATTATTTGAATATGACATTTTTACAGATTTCATGTGATTGATAGTCCTCTACATGTTTATGTGTTACGGAAATACGCTTTTTTTTCATCGCTGCATAATCTATAAAAAATATATTTTTTATAGACAGAAAATGCTTTTATACATTAAAAAATGTCTTGGTCCCTCTTTGGTCTTTGATGTTTTTCAAATGACAGTAACACAAATGTCTTATATGGCACAAAGGCGTGTGAAGATGAGAGCACACTTACAGAGAATACTCGGGCGAAACACCCTTAAAGGCCGGCAGGTCACGAACGTACTCATTGTGGAACCACTTGACTTTGAAGTGAAGATTCATGTATTCAGTACTTTTGCATAGTCGGTGCTTGTCATGCTCTGTAATGCAGATTAAAACATAAGAAGCACACCTTAGCATACATGCTTTCAATCCACTAAATCCACTTGATTCACCAAAGGCAGCACTTAAACCAAGAGTCTCGCACATAGAAACTAGGCAGACAACAGAGCATTAAACTGTGGGGCAGCAACATCAAATATTCAGCCTATAATATTATATACATATACTGTATACACACACACCCACCCACACACACACACTCACACACACTTACAGAAATGTACGACTGTATAAATACCCGAGAAGCAGTGGTTACTTTCAATATAAAATCTTGAGAGGCTCTATTATGAACAGCCTTAAGCTACGGAAGAAGAAGAAAATATATCAAGCCAATGAATGAGTCTTCCTCCCATCACAAGAACTAGAGGACTTGAATGACTGCAAACACACTGGAGCTAAAATGTTATTAGATTTTCTCATCAACTCATATGGCTGCTGAGTCATTTGTGTCAAACTCACTATAGACATTTCAGAACAATGAAATATTTCAATTGGATCCACTGGAGGAGAGATGGATGGTAACAGCATTAGAGAGAGACTGAAATAAAGAGAGCTGATGAGATATAAGACAAAGGAGAAAAAAAACAAACAAACAGAAGAAAAGTTCTACAGCTGCAGCATTGGGTAAACTAAATTAGCTTTGATTTCTGGATATGAGACAGTGGCACTAAGGAGGAGGAGAAACAGACTGAAGGAAATGTCAGCTTAGAAGCTTCACAGGTGCAACCATTGTATCATAGAAGCAAGCGAGAGAATCATCATTGCAACAAAGATAACAGAAACTAAGGAGAAACTAAGATCAGAGAGTCAACATGGCATGCAAAAGAGACTGTGCTTTCCCAAACAGGAAGTCTATAGGTGTCACAATGCTGTGAAACAAGGCACAGAGTTTTTTCTGAGCTAAATGCTGATATCTGCACGCTAACATGCTCATGATGACCAAAGGTTGATGTTGGGCAGCTATCACGTTTACTAGATTTCCATCACAGTCATAATGACAACTGAGTTAAGAAATAAAAAGATACTTGATTGAGATATTCCCTCCGGACCGAAGTGTTCAATGAACTGACATTGCCACCCATTGAACCGCCGTACATGGCATAACATGACAGCATCGGTGCTTTGTTGAAATGTTTAAACGGCCCTGTGGCCAGGCAACTAATGACTGTGGCATGTCAGTGGCAATGGTGGAAGGTGGTTATGCAGACAGCCTGGCTAATTTAGACACGGGAGAGCACAAAGCCCATTTCCCACCAACGGCAAACACTGAGTCTACTGAGCCGTGACAATGATTTCCCTCTAGCTTGAAAGATACGATTCCATGAACTCTATACCACAGAAGTGGTTGTCAGATATCTTGTGTAACGTTTGGCGATGAAGGTAAACTTTCGTTAGTGTCAAACACAAAGCCTTCGTCAACTGCAGTGAACAATCCCCTAGTAAATGCTGTATTGCATCACAAACCTTCCAAACTGGTTCCTTACCCGAGGCAACTCACCCTGCTTTCCATTTCCCTCACTTCATCCTGCCTGAGTGAATCTTTCTGTCTCGATTTCTCTCTTAACCGCTTTCTGAGACTCTTCAGTGTCGCACTTTTTCCTCAAACTTTTGTCTCTCATTTACAGTTTTGTTTTGTGTACTTTTAACTTAATTTAGTTCGTAAATAGCCATACACACTGGCAGAGTATTTACATTTATTATTATTACGCAGCTGTTAGTTTTCCAAACAAAATGGCATGTTTTGAAGCTTTAGCTTTTAGCTTTTGAGTCAGGTGTGATTTCCAATCTAATTCAGCCATACGTCTGAAGGCAAAATTTGATTTTATCTGCGCAAAAACATACTTGCGCAATTAATACAAGGCCAAGAAAGCAGGGAATTTGAAGGAGTATGGCTCTTAAATTTCATAGCGAATCTTTTTAAAGAGTAACACAGAAAAACACATACATTCACAGATACATTCATGTCACATCAAAGACATGATTAAATCCATGCACTGCACCTGAGCTGTCGCGCCTTAATCCTGATAAGAACCTCTGTGCTTAACGTCTGCCAGCCTGCATTCCCCTCTAAGCTCAGAAGAAAATATTTACATTTGTTTAATTAAGTACCATGGGCTATTCAATTGCACAGTGCAACATTTGAAATGTTAGAAATGGAAAAGAAACTTCTGGGGTTTTTTTAAATAACTGCACAAACAGCATGTACTGTATGTGGCTGCAATTACAAAAAAACAAATATTGTTAAGTGTGAAGTCTCAGATTCATAACATTAGTAAATGAAGAAAAGTTCAGCACTTGATAGCACAAAACAGTGCATCACCAAGGGTCATTAAAAATTGACTGGTTTTAACACTTTCAACATGGGAACGTGTTTATAATACACAGTATAATAAGGGAAAGTTATGTAACATTTGCCAGGTAACAGTGTGCTAGAATTATAAGATTGATTATCAACACAGTATTCTGGCAACGCAATCAGAGAAGTGGTGGGAAATACATCACAAAACAGTTCGCAAGTAACTTCTAATGTCCCCTTTTGGGTTATCTTGATGAACTTTTAATTATTATCTTGTACAGTTGTAGATTTAAGGTTACAGACAACCACTGCAAACTTTGTAGACATGCCTACAAAAATATAAATACACACACAATCATTTTCTCCTTTTCTCCACTGGCACAGTGACTGCCCAAGGCATGCATATGTGTAACTTGCACATATATATATGATCTTTTAATAGATCCCAAGAGCAAACTATTTACAGAGCCATGCAGTAAAAATGGAAGGGCTCGCTGCTTTTACCGATGCCTAACCTTCATGGTCAGCGTGGTTTTGATTGCTGAGGGATGTGAGATTTCACTTGGTCAATTCACAGAGGGAGCAGGAAGTTTAAGCATTCTGAATATTTGCTGTCAAGCAATATTTAAACAAAAGCATCCGCTGTGGCAGTGCCGCTTGAACTGAACTTACTGGCACCACAAAGCAGCTTATACACATATAGGCTGGAGAAACACACAAGCAAAATTGTCAATCTTTTAATAATCCTCTCAATCTCTAAACTGGGCTAAACATTCACATACACACACACACACACTGTCACATACTCACTGCTACCTACAGGAAGCAGATGGACATTATTTGAGAGACAGAAGAGGTCAGTAGGTGTTTTATTTGGTGCTGCTGGCCTGGTTCTGCTGGCTTGTTGATGTACAGTATGTGTTTTGTTTTGTCGGGTGTGCGTGTGCGACAATATTCCAATATTACAATTATAAATAGTCTTTATTGAATTATCAAGGTAATATGTTTCCACTGCCCAAAAAAGGATGTTTTGCTTCCAGAGTTCACACTATTTTTATATAGTAAAATAAGTTAGGCGCTTGTGAATTCATGAAGACATCTACTATTGTGTTGTCCAACAGTTATTTTACAAGAGATAAAATCTGTAATAATAACACACTGTAACGACAACTGTGCAGATATTAGAGAGTGTGACTAAAATTATGCAGTCATTCTGCCAGTGGCTTCATAGGATGAAGTACATGCAAGCTGAAAATGTACATCTTTTAGAGATCATTCACATTCTATGTACAAGTTTATTTTGCTTGTGTGGTAATGTGTCTAAATGTCGAGTAAAGACATTTTTGGAGCAACAGGAGGAGAATGCAACATTGTCTTGTAGCTCATAATTGCCGATGCATTGGCTAATAAACAGAAACGGATTGGAGCATGAGGTTCTATTTTATTTGTAGCACCATCCATTTACTAAATGGAATGGATGAGGCAAATCTGTGTTAAAAGCTTCAACATCTGCAGTATGATGGCAGCAATATCTGCCAGGAGTTAAATGAGTATTACGTTCCTGAAAAGTTTTTAGCTTACGAAGCTCAAGCTCACATCCTCATCCTAGAAAATGAGAGGACCAAAAGACAGAGTAGGCTTCTTTGCACACACTGAATGAAAAAAAAAAATGATATCACTTTCATTCACTGGGTCCAGTGAGGGGTTTCTGAAGGAATGGGAGGCAGTGTTTTAAAAACAGTGACACAAAACATATAGAGGATGCCCAAATTAATCTTTTTTGTTTGTTTTTAAATAATGGTTTTAATTTCTTCCTATTGACAGAATGCTTTCTGTTTGAGCCTGTGAATGATGTGTTTTGAAAATATCAAGAATGGAGAGTCTCAAGTAATCAAGAAAAACTGTAATGCCACCATTCACAATTTCACTTCCATGGTAGTAATTATTTATAAAGCTCAGGTGCCAGATTTTTCCAGATGGGCAATCTGTCATTATGGAAGGTAAGTCGATTATTTTTTATTTTATGTTTATTTATGCTGTTTATGCAAATCTGGCCTCCTGGATCCTAAATGTGGTGTCACATGGATTGTCACATTAAAAATGTAACATGCAGTGAATGTGCTGTTCTTTAAGCGTGGCAAATAGCAAACAGCAGTACAATTAAATGTATTTCATCTGTTCATATATGGCATTTCTGGGTAGCTCTGTTTGATGAAAAGCACTTTGGAGCAACACAACAACAGAGAGGTTGGTGCAAAGCGGAACCACAAAGTGAGGTCTTCTGGAACATTATGCAATGAAAATCTGAGAACCAGAAATGTTTTTATGGCAGCCATTTATATGTGAAGTACACCACCTCTTTAACAAACAAAACTAAATTTAAAGGAATCATAGGAATATTTAATCTGTAAAAAATTGCATTTGTTTCCACAGTTTTTACTTTTAAGGGTACAACAACAGGCCTCCGAAACACAACTATGCCAGTCTTTTATCCACTTCAAACGGCACAGTCATAAGCCTGTGTTGTCCTGGTTTATGCACTGCAAAACCATGGATGAAACAGTTAGCAATATCTGGATACAGTTGACACAAACAGTTCAGACATTTCCATGAAATAATCACTCTCTCTCTACATCACCGAATCTTTTCCCATCATCCCCTCTATAGACAGTAGCTCAAGCCAAAAAAAATGACAGAAGCAGGCCGATACAACAGCTTTTATAGTAAGCAGCAATATAATGAGATACAGCACAATTAGGTCTTGAACTGATTTAGATTGTGTTGAAGAAGCAACTTATCCAGCTTATCTTTCAAACTCCAAAATGGTTCATTTTCTTTTAATGCATTCACGCAAATGCTTTGTTTGACCTTGTTGCTCCACATCTCCAACCAGGCCTTTTTTATTACAGGCCATTGTGATTAACACAGCTGCTGGAAAAAAAAAGTGGCTGAGATAATTAATAACACACCTTTCATAATCCCCCCCTCCAGGAACCGCCACTTTACCGTGGTGGAGGGGTTTGGGTGCCCTAATAATCCTCGGAGCCATGTTGTCGGGGGCTGTTTGCCCCTGGTAGGGTCACCCAAGGCAAATTGGTCCTAGGTGAGGGGCCAGACAAAGCGCGGTTCAAAAGACTTCTATGAGGGTGATAAACAAGGACTTGTGTACCCTGCCCGGAGGGGTACTGGGACCCCGCCCTGGAGCCAGGCCTGGGGAAGGGGTCTGTAGGTGAGCGCCTGGTGGCCAGGCCTTTGTCCATGGGCTCGGGCTCAGCCCGAAAAGGAGACATGGGTCTGTCCTCACGTGGGCCCACCACCCACAGGAGGAGCCATAGAGGTCCGGTGCTATGTGGATCGGGTGGCAGCCAAAAGCAGGAGCCTTGGCGGTCCGATCCCCAGTTGCTGAAGCTGGCTATTGGAACATGGAGCAAGTGATTGAGAGACGGATTGGGGCAGCGTCAGCAGTGATGCGGACGCTAAAGCGGTCTGTTGCGGTGAGTTGAGCCAGAAGGCAAAGCTTTCAATTTTCAGGTCAATCTACGTCCCAACTCTCACCTATGGTCATGAGCTCTGGGTAGTGACCGAAAAAATTAGATTGCGAATGCAAGCGGCCGAAATGAGCTTCCTTTCCAGGGTGGCTGGGCTCAGCCTTAGAGATAGGGTGAGGAGCTCAGACATCCGGGAGGAGCTCAGAGTAGAGCCACTGCTCCTCTGCGTTTAGAGGAGCCAGTTGAGGAGGTTCGGGCATCTGGTCAGGATGCCTCCTGGACGTCACCTCGGGGAGGTGTTTTGGGCATGCCCATCCGGGAAGAGACCCTGGGGCAGACCAAGGACACGCTGGAGAGATTATATCTCTCAGCTGGCTTGGGAACGTCTTGGTGTCCCCCTGGAGGAGTTGGTGGAAGTGGCCGGGGAGAGGAGCGTCTGGATCCCCCTGCTCAAACTGTTGCCCCCGCGGATAAGCGGCAGAAAACGAAAGAAAAACAACACCTTTCGTACTCGTATTTCAATCCACTTTACTTTTCCTATCATGTATGGACATGATCAAGGACTGCAATCAAGCCATTTAAAGGAAGTCCCCCTGTGTGCACATCTGTGCATGTACTGTGCACCCTTCTGCATGTGTGTCTATGCCTCTGTGCCTTGCTGGTGGTAAACAGTGCGGGCTGTCCTGAGGGAGGAGTAGACTCAAAGTCCCTGGTGAGGATGTCATCTTGTCTGACTTAGCCCACAGGGACAGACATATTCACAGGAGATTCACTCACTCTCTGCCTCATTGATTTAAATGCCATGAATATGATGATGAACTGCAGTGGTTCGCAACAGCATTTCCATCCTCTAATTACCCTTTAGTGAATTTATCTATAGGAGTGGTGTGGTTAGACAGTATCACTCGAGACAACAGGCTGAATGACCAGAGTGCCAGTCAAGGCCGCCAGTATACATAGTTTTCTCTCTGACATAATTCCTTCATCTTGGCTTCTAACACAGTTCTGTCAAAGGGCCTCCTAAGCTGTATCACAGGGACCTACTGACACAGCTCTGCAATAATACCGGGTCCTACAGAGACACTAACTATGTTTGATGTGACTCAAACACACAGTATAATGTATTAGGACAGTGCCAAACTATGACTTAGTCTACCCGTCTGGATGAGTATAGGGTATCTCCGCCAAGGTAATTTTAGTTCAGTACACTGATAGTCAATGTGCATGTTTATCAACTTTATTTTCCCCATTTCATGAAAGCGAATATTCCAAAATAACATTATGGAATGGGAACTTAAAGGAACTACATATAAAATACAATGTGATGCACAGAGAATAAGTGTGCAGCACTGTGCTGAGAACTGCAAAAAAACAAGAAAAAAAAAACAACAAAAAACAAAAAAAGGGGGTTAGAGACTAACAACTGCATCCTACCTTATCAAAATCACACTACAGGACAACACCCAACCTTTAGCCATGTCCTGCACGTGTATACAAAGTTTTTCCACGGAAATAAAACTCCCCCTTGAAGAGGTGCTCTAATTGAGACACAATTAAAACATCGTGAAGGAGTGAAACTATTCCAACAGGCAGAAGATGAATTACTGGTCTGCTGGAGCACTGGCTCTTTAATGAACTGCTCCAGAGACCACAGCCGTTGAACAGCTATACAGTGAGTATACAGCAAGTAAACACAGAGGTCTAATCTTCTTAAGTTCTAGAAATGGCACTACAAGTCTACTCTTGATAAGGAATCCTTACTAAATCACAGTGATATTATTAGTAATTCACTCATTCATTCACTCGGTGTTGGCTGATGAAGAGGATTTCCTCTTTGATCATATACCTGCTTTTATCTTATGGTATGGTTTGGAAAGTAGACTCCACACTCCCTTACAACCTCACTCCGTCTCTTCTCTCCCTTTACATACAGAGATTCTCTGAGATGCTAAAATTAGCAGTCTCCATTTCTGCAGCAGCACCAGAGGCTTCCAAGCAGGAAGCAGAGGATGAATCAAAGACTTCATTAAGTAATGCACATGCACTGTGCACGCACACACACCAACACACAATCCTCTTTTATTTTTATTCATTCCTTCTTACTTACGTACACAACTGAACGTTCGCACACACACAGTGACAAAGACAGACAAAGCAGGGCATTCTGGCCCACCTCCTTCAGGGTGTCTCCATCAGCAGCCCTGCCAGTTTTGCGTGCCATCTTATGTAAAAAGGTCACTCTGACTTGCATTTGTATAACTGAAAATAACAGACAGCAACATGGACTGTAAATGCACAGAGAGTAGCATAAGTATGGAAATATGCACACACACACACACACACACACACACACACAGCAGGATAAAATATATGTCCAGCATGCAGAGATTAAAAATATGAGCTTGGTATGTACACTTTTCTGCGGTTTTCCTACTGAAAATCACATACGCACACATACAACAAGGATGTTTAACTGTATGATGGAGACAAAACATCAAATCATAAGTGACCCTACCAAAGCAATCAATTTCTGGCAATCCTCTGACAGTTTCTAGCTGTGAATGTGCAGCTGAATGATTTGGTTGTGGCTGATTTTAGATGAAAGCAATTAGCAAATTATTACATTAATGAAATACCCTGTGCTTTCACTGCATTCCTTTAACTTTTTATTTTCAACAGGGTGTGGTGTCTTTTTTAGTAAACAAGTGGCACAGACAAATATGTAAAGATGTACCAGATATAGGCACGGATCTATAACCAAGCAAAGCAAGTTCTACTTATTTCTTCATTCATTTGGGTTATATTATCTTAAGCAACAGATATTATGAGGAATTTAAAAATCTCTATATTTGCCACACTTCTCACTGAAACTAGAGGTTCCATCCAATACAATATTAGAGGTGCGAAGTTCCCTTGGCAATTCATTAAGTTGAAAAGAAAAACTCATTTGCCGGTTCCTGCTGGTTCGTAGAGATTCGTTGCTTTTGGCTGCCTCTTATGATTGCTGATGAACTTTGTGGACTGCTGTTTACGCAAAAGAGGTATACCTGATTAGACAATTTGATTAAAACACATCAATTTGGGAAAACTGGAATAAGCATTCTTTATTCTATCATCATAGAATAAAACATTAATCTTGAAAATATTCTGTAGATGAATCGGTTACAACCCCCCTGCAACATGGACGATTAAAGATCTGGTGATACTCAGTGTGTTAAGTATTTAAAATGAGTGGAACCATGCTTGTTACACAGCATCTGTGTATTCTGATTCACTCCCATGTTTAGTGGAGAAGATTGTTAGACATTAATCTCCAGCATTTTAAAGGTAAGCGCATACCCATACACGCACACATCGGATATACAGAATCAATCAATAAAAATGGGCATTGCTTTTTGAGTAGCAACTGGCACCATCTGTTTTTTTTATGTGGTTTTATGATCTCTACAGTAAAACACATTATGTGATTTACAATGTCCATGCTTGTGCCACAGTTTTCTGATAGTTTATGAGCTAACCAACTTTCCTTCTTCCAAATACAATCAGCCAAACCTAGAACTGTGACAGTTGGTAGGACTAACCGAAAATGAGCAATATTTCATACAGTGTGCTCCTTTGAGGAACTTGACGGTTCTCCTACCACGTGTCGCTGTGGGTGGAAAGTGACGTACTGACAAGATGAGGCAGAGCATGGTTCAGGCTCAAGGAGCGAGAAAAGGGGGTATATGTGACTAAGGGCATTCCTTGATTCTTGTGTCCTTTTTTAACACAGACCCTCGGGCACACACACACTGCCCAAACCTGCTGTGACAGCAGTCAGTAATACCCTAGGTGATCACATGCCCAGCTGCCCTGACTCAGATATGCACACATATGTGCAAAGCCACCATCGGCTTCTCTGACTCTCTCCATCTCTAAATTGTCACTAGGTCTCCGGGTGAAGGAATTTCCCTTGCGTTGATGAAGTTTTAATAGCACGATATGCGATATTATTGCAAACCACCCAATTTTTTTCTAAAGAGTATCCTACAGCGATGACATTTAAACAGTGTTTCTTCTGTCTTATACTCGCTTACACATCTTTTAAAAAGATGGATGAGTTTTAAAAACATTTATCCTTTAAGTAAAAGCAGAACATGGTGCGTCAAAGGTGTGCAATAAGAACGGGCTACGCCCACGCTATTTTCCCTTACAAAAATAAGGTCCAAGCTTATACGTACCAATTTAATTAAAAAAAAACAAAAACAAGAAAAAGTAAATACATAGGATTGCTTGTTAAATCTTTTAATGCAAAATAATAACTCATCTTAAGAAAGTGGAGAAAGAATTGCCTACATTTTTTTCAAAGGAACAATAAAAAAATGAAATACAAAGCACTGAATATGATAAAACATGCTGTAGCCTAAAGGAAAATGTCTTTTATACCTGGATTGTTACAATGTTTTTCGGTGTGAGGAAAGCCAACATATAGACCTCAGGTTTCAGAGAAGAGAGCAGAGGAGTGACAATTGGTGGGCAACTTTGGAGGGCAGAAGAGATCTGCCCTGATTGTCTGAGCTCCGCATCACCTCAAATTCTCTTGGGTATGGTCGCGGCAGCAGGGGTGGTTTGGTTGTTGACTTCACATGCTCCCAGAGGCTCAACGTTACATTTGGTTAGGCCACCAGTGCAGCCTCCACCGCTCCCGTCCAAACATGAGGTAAGGTAACTTGAAATCACATGTGATAGTGACAGAAAGTGACCATCCACCGTGGTTGGCTTTTTAAAGGGCAATTACGAATTTTTGCGATTATCACGACAACCCTAATTGTCATGGGGTATTAATTCTACATAATATGATACTGTTCAGTCTTTGATCCAGAGACAAATAATGTGTTGATTAATATTAAACTGATGAGCCAAAAATGCACACAATTTACATTAATCTAAAATAGAATAATAAAAATTCTTGATTTTAATTTTTGTAATGTGTACATTTATGCTGATGACCCTCTAGTCTGCGTTTATTCATAAATAGACATAAAACATTTGTAGGAATGGTTGATGATTCAAAAACATGATATTTTTCAGTGAAAAATTACCCAGATACCCTCTTTTGCTGCATTAAAAAAAAGGGGAAAAAAAAGCATGTACTTAGAATTTATACATCTGGCTTTTTAATCAAAGCTATTTGGACTGTTCTCATTTCTTGAAACAGATTACTGCAAACTGCCAAACTAATAGTTTATAGTAGTTTAGTAGTATAGTATTATAGTATGCCAGTGGTGTGGATTTTGTGAAAAAATTGAGAGACAGTTTCAGAGGGTATTCCATTTTCAGATAATGAAACATAGTGGATGGATGTACCATTTTTAAAATGCTTTTTCTTTTTAGGGCAAAGGAAGGAGATGGCAAATCAAGTTACAACATCCTATTTACGACAAAAATTAAAGGGAGTCTGAAAACATTTAAATATGCATATGCAACTGTTTTTATTTTTGCCTCCTTTATTTTCAGTCATTACATTGTTAGCGTTACAAGAACATGGTGAACGTGTAAAATGATGCAGGTGTAATAGTAACAAGCGAGGATTAGAGCTTTACAGCTGCTCATTATCTCACTGCAGAAACACACATCCATCCTTGTTCACACACCTTCGAATCTACGCGTCTCATTAAAATTTGATGAATGGGCACATTTATACAAAGTCAATATACATTCTGTATATGCACTCTTCTCAAAAACAGATCATACCTCAGAATCTATATGTGTGCTATGTGCATGTGTGCCCATTCAGATCTGCAGCGTCATCACCTGGTTGCCATGGCAACTGAAGCTGGTTTAGCATGTAGAAAGCAGCAGGTATGCACTGTGTGGAGGACACATTACCGAAAAGCTTTAAAGAGCATTCCCAATTAATGTACTTAGCCACTGCCTTCTCCATCCGAATTCATCCAAAAAGTTGATTCCAACATCGCAGAAACTAAGTGTTTTTTCCAGAGAAAGTCTGAAAATTCAGCAACCAAACCCAGGAGTTAACCATTTATTTTCTGTGGGTATCATATTTAATCATTTCTGAGTAACTGCAGCTCAAAAACCCTTATTACTTTTTAGACACGTGACTGTGGCAAACCAGACAAGTTCTATTTCAGAGCACCCGGCATTGTCTGCGGTACCCTGCTTACTCTTGCACACTCTAAGCGCTCACACACAAACCTGCTCACTCACAGTTGTTTAAAATTTACTTCACAGCCCAGGCCCCATTAACTCCCTCTTGCATTATACTATTAAATCATATATCCTGATATCCTGCCCCCACCTTAAAAAGAGCTCAATAACCTCCAAGAGGCATCTGCAGTCTTTTCCGATTGAACTGGGGATAGAGGGTGTGGGGATTGAAATCAAAACCCTTGTTAAATCGAGGCACATCCGTCTTCCTGCCAACAGGGCAGATCAAAGATGTTTTTGCTGCCTTTAAAAACAAAAATGTATGCTAAAGTATTTGGACACTATATGCCTATCCTATTTTGTGGTATTTTTACTTTACTTTAAATTAGTCCCAACATGGCTGCTATGGGTTTATTTATTTACACTCTTGATCACTTAGTGATAATGAAAAGAACAGATTTATTTCGTCAGTTAATGCTAGGTTACAGGTGGTAAATCATTTTTTTCCTGTAGCCAAACTTCTTCTATATTTTGTACTATACAGTAATGAAATATATTATAGAGATAGATTGATAATTACATAGATCAACATTGTTTCAATCATGAAATAACATGAATAAAGGAAAAAAAAATGTCTTTGAACCATTTGCAATGCTGGGCAAATGGGCAACTGTTTGAGTCACTATACTGTAGAGAGCATCTACTGAGGGAAATAGGTCAAAAATTTGTACACCCTAAATTCATGGGTCTAAAACATGCATGTCTGCATCTTCTCCTCTAATAAACTGTGTATCTGTATATTATTATTATAATATGTCTAGTAAATTTTGATGTTTTAATATTTCACAGATAAACAAATACAGATAAAGGTTTTATTGTTATTTTGTACTTGCACATGGGAATACCAACATCTGGTCAGGTTTTAATATATGCCACTGCTAAATTGTTTATCTTGATTAAAAGTTGCAGTTCCTCTGTAATAATCAATGGAGTGAAATTAGGGAAGTGTAATCTAGAGAGGCGGCAGAGCCAATGAACAACACTGTGACACCAGTCAATATACAGCGCTCACATACAAAGAGGTATACAACACTTATTCCACAGGTATAAGAAAGCAACAACTAACTGCAGTATGTTGTTGATCTGCAACTTTAACTCACTTTCGTATGCAAACACACACACACACACACACACACAAGTCTTTGAGCAAATGTCTAATCAGTTAGCTTCACTGACCTTCCATTGCATACTTCATATCCAGGGCGAAGAGGGCCCACATGATCTCAGCGCTGATTTTACCCACACACAGCTCCTGTGGAAACCTGGTGTGGAATTAAAAGGGATTCCAGTCAGAGTCGTTTCCGTGAGATGACACGCTCGACTGGGTGGCCTGATGGCTTGGCCCAGCCGGAATCTCTAACAAAGAGATTTGCAAGGAGACAGGGTTAGTGAATATCATTATCTAATAACCCCCGTCATCATTCCGAAAACTGGCAGAACAGACATGCAAGCAGAGGGGCCTACAGATGAGGAAAAAAAAAAAAAAAAAAAATCCTGGAGGAAATGACTCAGGTAAGTGGAGAGTCAGAGGGAGGGTGGCATCCTATTTGGCAAGTAATATGCTATTTTGAATGCCTATAGATTTTCAGTCAACACTTGAATGTGAGATGTCAATGGTTTAATCATTCGTGTCTTCAGACAGTGAAGGAAGGACATTTATAGATGGCAGGGCCTTGGTCTGCGAAAGGTCAATTTATCTGGAAATGTTTTACTTTTGCAGGAGACCACCCAGTTTTCAACAACAAACTCATTTACCAAACCATTTCTTTTAGTAACAGTGATCTGCTGCTCAGCTGGGCGCACTTTCCTCTCCCCAACCTTCAGCACATCCTTTAACAGAAACAAGAAACACTGAGAGGAGATTTGCTCCCTCACTAGCAACTGAAAAGAAAAAGGAAGAATCCCACAAACAATTGTTCCCTTTTATCTCTGCCAATCTCAGAATCTCTTTCCACAAATTTGGTTTTTCTTAAGTGTGGTTATCGACCCAGGCGAAGCAGAAAAGGAAAGCATTTCATGGCAAAAATAATGATGACACTACAGCTACTGTAAAACCCTTTAGATGGTTTACAATCTACATCTGTGGTGTGTAAATAAATCAAGTTGCTTACTTTACAATTAACATAAGTATTTGTGAAAATAACCTCTAAAGCTTATTATCCTTAACAAAATCAAACTGCCACATCCATTTTCATATTTCAAATCATAAAATGAATTCAGCAAATTAACCTGTCGACCAAAAATGTTATTATCCTCCATGAGCAGCTCACATTATTTTAGGTAACAAGTCCACTCATGGGTAGTGAAAAAGCATGTGACTTGCTGACCAGGGGAACATGGTGGAAATGGGCATGAATATTGCAAATCTATCATTAGACAGTGTAGGAAAGAAAGCTCAGGGCATAAACAGAGCATTAATAAGCGTCGTAAATCAGCAAGAAGAAGGAGAAAGTGGGAGAATGTGTGAGAGGCTGTGTATGAGCAAGACAGAACAAGAGGGGGAAAAAAAGCCTCATCTCATTTCTTCCGAGGCGAGCTCTGTTCCATTTTCTACAGGTCGTGTAATTTGTTTGATTTTATTAGCAAAATTGTCGGAGGGGGACAAACACAAACATCTCGCACCTCCCTCAAAACCATCACCACAAGCAGCTCTCCATGCCTTCGTTTTTTTTTCACTCAATATCTCATCTATTATATAATTCATAGCGCTGTGTTCCCATTTTATCCATTCATACCATGGCTCAGCATGCAAACAAAGTATTCTTACTGCTCGCTTCTCTAACCGCCTTCTTGCATAACACTGTGCTCATTCGTGTTTCTACAATTAGCAGACACATTTTTTCACCTTGACAGGATAGGCAACTTATTTTTTTTTTTTTTATCCCTTAAACTGTGTAAATAAAAGAGAGAATAAAATGAGAGGATCTCTCTCCTTCATGTATTAAACTACTAACAATTTTTAGGTGATTTAAATAATGAAACTAAACTAAAATTGAAACTCGGTTTCACAAGATACGTTACACAGGTTTTCATGATGGCGATTTAAGTAGAAAAACAAAAACAAAATTGAAACATTTAGATTCAAAAACATTTACACGCAAATACTTTACTGTAAACACAAAACTCAACAACATGTGTGTAGTGAGAATACTGTAAAAGGTGGCATAGCAACCAATTAAGCTTTAGATGATGTATATGATCAGACTGCCTTGTGGTGTAATGAGGAAGTACATACTGGTTAATGACTGGGGTGTACGCCGTCCGGTCCTCATCAATTACAGACACCATGAGAGTGATGAGTTTTGGCCAGAAGTCCAGGTTCTTTATTGATGGACCCTGCTCCTCTCGGGGAATGTCCTGCTTCCGGCTCTACAGGGAAAGAAATTGTGACGGTGAGAGAGAATACAGTGAGATGACGGTGTGGTACTCGATGTGTTGATAAGATAAAATGAAAAATGTACATACATCAGTGTTATAAGATCTTTCTTTCTAAAATGAGAGAAACTTTGAGTTTTTACTAGTTTTACCAAAGTACTACCTAAATTGAGTGAGAGTTAGAGCATGTACTGCAGCCCACCACCAGACCAATAAGCAGGCAGTAACAAAGCTCTGACTCTGCTGTTTGGGATTTCTCATGTCTTCCATCTTTATAGTTGATGTACACACTGGTTGTTCTTCTATTCTCGAAAAAGCAGCTGATCAACAAGTGTTTGCCACAGAATTCTGGCATCTGTTGCTTTAAATCGCACTTTTGTTACAATAGGTGTCACCAAATCAACTGGGGCGGAAATCTTTCAACTTTAGCAAGTAAATGTTATCGCCCTGCAGAAATGTGTTTGTTGCAGAAATCCCTGGGTGAGAGGTGTTGAATTTTAAACCTCTCACTGACTCCACCATCTGTTCGCCCCACAATGAGTGCAATCAAACCGACCCACAATCAGCAAGGAAATGTCCCGATGCCTTTCATTCTGACACAAAATGGAAAACACATAGCTGAGTGCAACTACTGCTAAGACCTCTGCCACACTGGTAAATGTGCATCCTACACACAGATTATTAAAAACAAGCACCCAAAGGCTTATATACATTGACAGTGACAAATACATTGTGGACTACGGGGGCCATGTCCTCCGCAAAGGTAGGAATACACATTCCCTCATGTGACTCTGGCTTAAACAAAATGAAGGTTGAATAGAAAATTGTGCAAAAATGAAACATGTTCAGATCATTTATTTAATAATTCAGGTGGAATTATCTAGCAACTTTAAGGTTACTGACTGTGGCACAACACACGGAAATGATGTCATGATGATGATGTTGTAGCGAGAGCAAGGCAAATGGAAATACCTCATCAGTCCATGAATGAATTCTAAAGCTTAGTATCTAATCAATGCATACAATAATCAGCTTGCACTCGTTGTTTCAAATATCCAGTGGTGCGAGCCAGGATGTTGTGATGTCGCATGTCTTGCTGACGTTTTCAGTAAGAGGAGATGCGGATTTTAATATCACGAGAACAAGAAACACAGACAAGGCTTGCAGATGACTCTGTGACAGTCAATCATATTACTTCTTTAATCGTTCATGTTTTTGCCTGCTGAAGTTAAGACTATCATCCTGTGCGTCATGGTCATGGAAACAGATTACTTCTCATTCCGAGCCAGCATCAAATTGATCAAAGGCTTATACATTTGTAATTTGCATATTCACTTATGAATGCATATTAACTTGGGTCCACATGGACCCAAAAAATGAAATCATCTACAATATTTGCCAGTGGAACTGGTGAAGAATGGTAATTGCTCAGTGCGATCATAAGTGCAGACTTGCTTGATCCATTAATCTAGAAATTCAAAATACTGAAAGAACAGACGATTACTAGTGAAAAGAAAATAAGCTTTTTATTATTTCTACATTTTCTGTTTATTATCTATTTGTTTAAATCAAAGCAACAAGAAACATTTTGGTCTCTAACTCTAACTTGACTTAGTTCATGAAATAAAAACTTCAGTTTATGAAATTAGAACAGTGATGCTGACATAAGAGAGAAAGGTAGTTTGAGAGGGCTTCTGCATACAGCAAGGTAGAAGAGTGAAGACTGCAACCGTGTCTCTGTAGGGGGTGAGTCAACTATGCAAAACCCATCTGTGTGTGTATTCTCTCTGTGCATGCGTAAATGCATGCACGTGCATGACTGTATGCTTCTATGAAGGGCAAAGAAGGTTGTGTCATCCCTGTTAAATTGGATGCGGTACACATCCCACTGAAACATACATGTAATGCGTACTCACTTTGCTCATCTGCATTCACCTCGAGCAGAAACAAACACATTGTTAAAGCTGATTAAGTAGCCTGCTGTCTTTTCACATTCAACAGCATTCTCGTAAGCTTCGCTCTCAGCCCCACCAGTAGGCATGTGCAGTAAAATAGGAGCAAAGCATAGATCCACTGCTTCCACTGCTTAGAGTGCTGGTGTTGATGGTGTTGGCGAGGCGGGGGGGCACTAGCAGAAGTATTCACAGTAGCATCTCACTCCTAGGTAGTGGTTTATGTTTATCTGTTACCACTTTGGATCCCAGCGTGGTAGAAATCAGCATTATCATACAACTGGCTCCTCATCATTCTCACAATGTGGCATAAATTAGAGGCTCTGATTCAAGGGGTTTCTCAGAGAACACGATCCAGCTCCCGAGAGAAAACCTCTTGATGAAACTGATGCTGCTGAAATGAATTTTAAAGCTCAGTGAAAACAGGCTGAATGTGTGCATACTGTACGGACAGCAAAGACAAGAAATTTAGAAAACAAACGGTGACTCATCAACATGCAGTGAGACCTGACTTGTTTGTTTGGGCATCACTGACAAATACGTGATAATGTCAGTGAAAGAGATGAACTCAAACAGGTTTGAGTGGCCGGCTGAGTATCACCTGAAGAAGTCTCACGGTTTCTCTGTGCAGTGGATCCCTGCTTGTGCATGCCTGTCAACATCCCTCTTCAAAACCAGATGGCTTCTAATCATTTGTCTACTTATGCATTAACATTTGAATAATGCATAACCATGGGTGCATATTTATGTTTCTTTGAAAGGTGCATTTGCATGTTACCAGGCATTTCTGGGGCGTGCGCCATGATTGCCACTCCACTTCCCTCAGCCAGATTGGAAAATTATGGTTACTTTTTCTTCTGCCCTCTTTCCTGTATTTCAAAATCCTTCCTTTTCTGCCAAGACTTAAGAAACCGCTAAGCTAGATGCCCCCCCCCCCCCAAGTTATTTTACGGCACAGCAGAAGCGCAGAGCTTTGTTGCTGTGTTACGCAAGATGCCACCGTCTCAGCTCTTGTGTCACCACGCTCAGTCACTGTTAGCGACTGCAGAATTGGGGTCTGTAATGTGTTCTATCTGCTGGGCCAGAGGCTACCGCGCACATCTGAACGGTATCATTTGGAGTCACAGTGAGGTTTGCATCTCTCTACTGCCATGAGGGAAAAAAACAATGAAGAGGCTGTTTATGATGGACGGAGATGTAATTAGGGAATGTGTCTATCTCTCTGCTTTGGTAATTGCTTACAACCCAGCAGGCTGTTTTAACAAAGGAATCATGTTATTCAACTTTTGAGCTGATTGCACCAACAAACTCAAAAGACAATTTTTTTTTTTTTTCATGTGGGGGCCATTCTCTTTGTGAAGTAAACCATAAAATAATCAGGCAGAGCTGCTTGTTACCTGATTATTACTCAGGCGGCCCCACAAACGTTAAATGAAATGTAATAATACGCGTTTCTGACAATATTCCTCCAGCTGCTGAAAGCGTCCTTATAATACATTATATAATAATAATAAGAGTAATCTTTCATGTAGAAGTGTGTGATATGTTATATTGACAGCTATTGCAATGAAATTCACAATTAGTGGGATTTACCATTTTTGCATCATGTTAAAAAAAAAAAAAAAACCTACTAAAATAACACGGTGATGCAATATTTCCGGTTTGAACCAAACAAACATGTTTTCTTCTATCTGGAAATCAATATTATTTTTTTTCGCCAGAGCATCTTTGTAGCGTTCTAGTGCTTTATTATTATGCTGTTTTGTCACATATTTTGCTAGTATCAAATAAATGAACCCTCTTGAGTTTTGTATTTTGCACTCACCCATACTGCAATGATTCACATCCGTACTTTTATACAGTGTCCGATTTTATACAGTGACAGATTTTATACAATGTCGTCCATGATGAACATTTTTTTTTTTTTTCGTGTTCATACATTATCTAAAGCAGCTCTAAACAGGTCAGATTATGATCTACATCATGTAAGGGCTGCCAGGTACTTGTTTTTTATTTTTTATGGCTCTTAACCAGAGTCTTTCATGCAAAGTTTGCAATAACCATTTTATTTTTTTTTTTAATCGTCAGCTGTCAGTCACGAGATACAGCTGAATGATTTCCGATCATCTTGGATTGGATTTAGATTTTCCTGGTATTGTCACACATGAACACAAAGTGGATTAAGCTAAAAGGAAACTACATGGTCAGGTTTATGAGAGGCTTAAGGTGATACGTGATGAAAGTGGCGACACAGTTGGTGACAGCTGCTGTTTTATTTGTTTGAACTCGCTGTAATAGAGGTGGGTTCTTCAAGTATTCTCCAATATTAATTCAAGCTCGCTATATCAGAGAGCTAAAACAGCTGACTTCGTGCAATGATGCAGGTAATTTCTAAAGACTCTAGTAAAAGTAAGGTATCTATTTATTATTGGAAATCCGTCTGAGTAATTACTAGATGTTGTGTAGTTGCCAGATTAAATGTGATTGCATGAGCAAGCAGAACAGGTGTGATGAGAGTGGCTCTTCAATTTTTGTTCAATCATCAAATCAAGATTCACAATGCAGAGTGTGTTAACAAAGATCCTTTATCACAATAAACCTAGTCTGATTTAATTAACCTTCTTGCCATTATTCGGTTTTTTAAAATCAATAATCATTCGTTCTTTTTGGTTTAACAGTTTGTTTAGACTGCATGGTTTACTTATGGCTTTCAGGCCCAGGGACTCCATATCACAGCACAGTGGCATGAATGAAAGAAACACTACAGCTGAAGAAGTGGCAAACAAATCCCACACTGAAAAAGGGAAAAACAAGCACATTTTTACAAAGGCAGTTTGCGTCATTATCCAGTGTTACACATTTGTTGCAAGATGTAGAAATGTTACTTCAGGCATACACAGACCAGCAGGTGGTTCTTTTTGATGTCAAGAATGATTCGAGATGAGTGACAAACACTAAGGCGGGATTTTGACTTATCAAAACTCAACAGGACAAGGATACATGTAAAACCCCCAGAGGTGTGCCTGCCTTCCTGTTCAAATCATTTAAGAATGATTGTGCCTGTCTGACAGTTTTTCAGCAGACCAGCAACCCAATTATCAACACGTTTTAATGCACGGACACTGCTGCCATGGAAGGCAATGAATAATTTTGACAGGCGCAGCAGGCCTTACTTTGACTATACTCCAACACTATGCACCCTTTCTCCTTCTGAATCTTCCTCTCTTCTGGATTTTTTGACACAAATGCACTCAACAGTTGTAGTACAGTAACTCAACCTGAATATCAGCTAAACCATGTGTCTGATTTAGTCAATGCTTCAAGATGCATGAGAACAAACTCATTAAGTGTAAAGTGACATAAGCATTAATGTGCGCATACAGACATCTAAACCTTTTGGTGATTATTCACTTTGTGCATGAATTTTCCAAAGACTACATGTGTGCTTATGCAGCATTAGAGGCCAAAAGGGTGTGAGAGCTGCTCACCTGGTCCAGGAGTTGGTTGTACAGTTCATGACAGTTGTCAAAAATGTACTTGTATGTTGAGTCGAGGCACGCTTTCACACAGTCCTTCACTACCATACTGGCTCTGGGTGGGCTCTGGAGCTCTTGTACCTTTGTACACATACAGGCACACACAAGCAGTAATGTAATGTGTGCTAGCAGGGTGAGGTGTTCTTGCGGGTTTTAGAGCATTTTATTTGACATAAAAGCATTTAAATCAATGAAGGAATGTCTTTAATGCATTTGTAAGTAGAGTACAATCGTTCAGGTGACAAATAACGTAACAATATTATATTACATGTCTGAAATATTAATCTCAAGATATCACGTCCTTGAAAAAAAAATAAAATAGCAGCCTATCTATTATGCATATCATACAGACATGCGACCAGGCTGGCATGTGCAGTATATCGCATTGTAACACTGTGTGTGAGCAATGATATGCACACAGTAAAGCTCTGCATGGGCGTGGCACAGAGTGAAAGCTTTGATAACCTAAAGTGACAGTTTTCATTCCTTTGCTCACAGCTGCCATCCTAGCCATGCCTCAGCGCCCCGGTGTTATACACCCCCATTCCGCCAAAAGAGAGCTTGAATTGAGCTTTTCATACAGCAGATGACAAGTCAAGCCGAGGCCCTCTGGGCCAGATGGAGGGAGAGGGAATGAGACGAAGTTGGAAGCATTTTTAAACAAAGGCTCGCTGTGGCACGCAGGTCAACACACATCAAACAAAAAACACCACGCTGCATCAGCCTGCAGTCAAGGTAATTGGGCAACAATAAATAATTTTGATTTGAATGACTGGCAACACAGAGGAGGGACAAAGTGTTAGGAATTCTGACACTGAATTGAGTTCACCTAAATGACCAAAAATCAATGTGGGTTCATGATCATAAGGGAAAGTTGGGAGATTTTACTGCTGTGTCCAGAACTGAAGGTGACACAGTCCTGCACAGCACATCTGTCATCAAAGCTTATGAATAAAAAGCGTTTTAGTCCTAGAAAAAAGCTGCAATGCTCATGTTTCTTTTTTTCTTTTTTCAACACACATACATACAGAAGTTACCTTCATCCTGAAGAAGGTGATGCTGGTCAGTAGATCAACAGTTGACTTGAGATCTTGGAGACGCTCTGAGTTTCCTGCTGGGAAATTATCCTGGAATAAGAGAGAGAGAAACACCCATGAGAGAGGACATCTTTACACATACACACACACACACACACACACACACACACACACACTATATCACATCACATCATTTTGTCCAAAACATTGAAATTGATTACAGACCAACGCCCAGCAATCATAGTGGAATGACCATCTGTCTAATCGTTTAGTGGACAAGGGAGGTCTCGCAGATGAAAACCTCTATTTTGGGCCCATGAAGTCATCAGGCTGTGCACAGGACCGTGACAGAGAGCATATAAAGCCCTGACAGCCCTGAAGACAGGCATCACTGCCTCATACATTATCCTATTCCTCTTACTCTCTCACTGCTCTAATAAGAATTAGCCTGTTTATTTATTTCTCCTCTACCTTGCTAAAAAATGCAGCGGAGAGATTTCGTTAGCAAAAAATCTGAGATTGAGGCCCATCAGCAGGGGCAAAACAACCGCATAAACAACATAAACAGATACACAAAGACCTGGAAACTGGTCTGTTAACACTTTACAGACAGCCAGCTGTCCCCTCACACCTGAAAGTACATTTCTCTCGATCCATGTTTAATGGGCACAGTCGACTTGAAAGGTGAAAGGCCTCCTATGGCTTATGGCTTCCTATTCAACCTTGAATGGCACTTCCTGAAATTGTTACGCTAGAAAGGACCCCAAGAGTGCTTCAAAATGCTTTTTATCTATTTATTTTGGATAAGAACTGCAACTGTTGTAGAATTAGATTATGCCTGTGTGTGATTTTGCTGTCAAAAAAAGCAAAATTCTGAAAAAATTAAGACAGCTAATCCACAAAAGGTTCCAGCATTTCTCAAATAATGTCAAACTAATCTCAGCTTTCTTGGCTTTCCAGTAGAAGGAATAACACCTTTATCTAGGAGAGCAAAAGCCCTCATTAAAGAGGTTAAACTGCACAAAAAATACAGTTTTTGAGACTGTCAGTCTGCCTTTCACTGATAGTGGAGTTCTGGCCCACTGAGCCTACTATGAGGTTCAGAAAAATAAATGAGTTTTTCAAATTGCAAACACGATCTTATATTGTTTATTCTCTATGTTTGAAAATGGAAAAGACTGCGACTTAGTGTGGCATTTCAAATTTCAAAATGTTAATTAAGGGATTCTCTGATATCAAAAGGTAATCTAGCTGTGCAATTACAGTGACTGTATTCCAGTAAAGTCAAGTGCTCAGTGACACTCATGATAGTTGTTGCAAAGGTCGAGAGGTCGACAAAACCAAATGAAATGTGATCTGAGCTACTGAATTCTAATAATTGTGATATTCCACAGCTTTTGGATTGTGAATAGCAAGGAAGCACAGAAATGAGGGCTTGGCATTATGGCCTTAGAATAATGTCCTAATATTTTAATTCCATATCATGATACATGGTAAATATCACAATATTTGTCATCAACAAATAATTTCGTAATGACTGATGATACTGTGATAAAAAAATAACACAATGAGATTTTTTAATAAATAATTACCAGTGAAGTGGATTTAATAACTGAACTGGGTAAAGGCAAAAAAGGCAACCCCCATTAAATATTATGATTTACTGATATCCAGAATCCAATTCCTAATGGAAATGTATTCATAGGTGTGTAATGGAAGGATCGACTAAATGAGATTTATTTTAAACATAAGTTGCACCATCAGGTGGGTACCAATATTTGCTTGTACTGTTTATCTTAAAAACAGCATGCTGTTTAGAACCAGTGAAGCATTACTAACTAAACTTACTGTTTCTGATTAACAAACAATATGATTAATCCAGTGCCTTACTTTACAGGTAGACAGTGTAAAGGAGAAATGTCCAGCCACTGTGTCTCAACACACAGGACCAGAAATGAGACACTTCAACAGCAGAAAAACAGTGGATCTTTTTTCCCTTGAAAAAGGCACACGTACTAAAACAGCAAAGCATCCATCTCGTAGTCAGAGGTAGAGATAACATCAGTCCTGTCTTCCAAAGATGACAAAACGTCCATTATGAGATGAGATGAGGAGTGATGCTGATGAGCTTTTAGTTCTCTGTCTGTTCAACTCATCATTGAATAATATATTGGACCGGTGCCTAATGCAAAAGTCCAAAGAAGTGACTGCCTGCGATCAACAATTAAACAAAAAACGTGCAGCACATTCCCCTTTTAACATACGTATGTATAATACATTTAACTCCTCATGTAGAAGTCTGTTTACATGATGTTACGTTGGGTTCACAAGTTCAAATATAAACAACTGTAACTGTTATAGTTAGTGGCTCGTTGCAGATTACAGAAGCGGCATAGTGGCTAAAAAAAAAAAAAACTTGGTGCAGGTAATCATGAGGAAAAAAGAGATCAGCAGAAAAGCAGTCAGCCACTGTCGGCCACAGAACCACACGGCTGCCAGGGAAACAAAGCACCAGTCACCCTAAAGTCCACACCTCCTGGGCAAGGCCATGTGCCATAGACAATGTGCTAGTTCAGGGTTTCACACACACACAGATACATGCTGTATATATATGTATGTGTATATTAGATAAATTTTGATTCGTATTTGAGGTCTGTGTCCCTTCACCAAGTTGTATAATTCGTATTCAACCCATCAGGGTTCGCAGATTGGCAGGGAGCTTTCTTCTGCACTCTAACAGGTAACACTCGCTTCTCTCTTATGTTTGAATTATAACATCCATCAGGAGTTTTAAAGAGCTGGCTCTGGATTATGCAGGTTTTCTCGGCAAGGAACGTTATCCCAGATATTCACAAGTATGGAGATGTAGCTTTGTTCCCTAAACATTCCCTTAATCCAGAAAATCTAAAATGATTTTTTGTCCGAGGTTGACAGATTGTGATTTCTGAATTATCTTGCCAATGTTATAAAGGATATTAGCCTAAAAGTAGGCTTAACTGTTTTGTTAATGGTCAGTATTACCAAATATGAAGTTATCCTGCTGTGGAGAGCTACAGTGTGGAATACCTTCTTTTTCTGGAGGAAAAAAAGGAAACTGCT
>KV751315.1:778104-818879 GCA_001698575.1 Mola mola
GCTGTTTCCAGTAATATTTCCTCCTTAGACCTGCTCAAACACTGTGTACAGTTCTATTTTGAGAGAATAGTGCACGACTCCCATGGGTGCTAACTGAACAAACAGCACTTTATATCAAACTGTCCAAACTAAGTGAGCATCACAAATCCCTCACTGCGTGCTGTGAATACTGAGATTTCATGTGTAGCACAGGGAGCCTGTAAATCCCAGCTGGGATTTACTGACTGCACAAGGTGTCACCATGTATCAGGGCTGTGAGAAAACAAAAAAAGTTTAAAGGGGAAAAAAAAGCATATGTAGCAAAATGTAGAGCAACAGCTGCACCCTGCTGGTTCAAGTCCGCTGGTTTAAAAGAGCAAACTCAGAATCTCCTCAGAACATACAGCTATGAGGGGGAGTAGATCTGAATCTCACTATGTTCCAAAAGTGCCAGGCCTGCTCTGTGGGACAGAGTGAGAGAGTGAGAGAACAAAAGAGTGTGCGTTTGAGTCGTGTGTGTGTGTGTGTGTGTGTGTGTGTGTGTGCATGCACATGAACCACTGGTCTGTGGCAGCTCTGACAGCAGAGCAGCAGGGCAGTGCTGGCAGGTGAAGCCAGTGTGATATTCTGTGACTGCTCCCAGTGTGCGTGTCATCTGCACGCAGCCAGGCCATCTGAAGATAAAAGAGGCGTGCTGCTTAACCCTCTCTCCCTCCTCTGTCGTCTGCCCACCACACATTCCTTTCTATCGCCATCTCTTTCTCCTTCCTTTCTACACCCACCTTTCTCTCCTTCTTTTTCCAAACCCCGTCTCATCCACCTCACTCTCTCTGTTCATTTCACCTACATTTAGTCCCTCTTTATCCCCCCACCTCCTTGCTGGATTTTCATGCTGTCTCACTCGAACCGTCTTCCTTTCTCTGTATTGCTATCCTTCTCTAATCCTGTCTTTTGTTTCCCGAATAGGCGGACAGCAGGATCTGCTGCTAACGGGGCGTGCCTCGGTAATCACGTGTAGCTTCGCATAGGACAGGGGAGCTAAAGCAATCACCTGCTCAGCAACACACAGCCTTCTGTGTCATGTAAAAGGTGTGAGGGACATCGTTCAGTTACAGGTCACTGTGTCCTGCCACCAGCTGGGTGAGAACTGTGGAAATGTGTGTGTGCTCAGGTGCATATCTCTGTGCGGATGTCTGCACATATGGGAGATTGTGTGCAGAAGGCGTGGCTGTGTGAGCATGTGTGCACCTGTGTGCTTGCATGTATATGCAGAGGGCCAGTGAACGATTGTGTGTGATGGTTTTGTGCTAACAGGATAAGCTCTGCTGGGATTGTTCTGAAAGATTATGCAGTGTGTGTGAGGATTTCAGAGTATAATACAGCAACACCTTCTGATGAAGATCTTAATCTGTTAGAGATGAGTTTCTGATTCCAGTTTCTTCTTCTTATCAGCGTTGTTTAAATTAATTGAAATCATGCATTTCATGTGTTCTTTTTAATCTAATATTTTTTTCTTTATGGTGGAATAGCAGTGTTTTTGATTTTGCTTTCTTATTGATCTTTATTCTTTAGTGGGTCATTTATGGAAGAGGATTAGGGCCACATGTGTAAGAGGAATGTGAAATAAAAAGGTCTGACATTTTTCTCAGATTTTTGACTTTAAACTCCGAATTTATTATTTCAAGAAAGGTAGGGTTTCTCAAAATTTGGAAGAAAAGGATTTAGAAGAAAAAAGTCAGAATTTTGCAAAACTTTATGAAGCAATCATGTTTTCTTTTATTTATTATTGCCTTAGTTTATATTCCATTTTAACTTATTAGAGAGTACTACACAAATAAGAAGTTACAACATCTATCCCTAAGAAGACCACAGGGAAAAGTGCAAAACATGTCAAGAGCCCATTACACAGACAGCATGCAGCCTACTGAGACCTCAAGCAGTGATAGACAGCAGATTATATCGTACACAGACTCCGATCCGAAGTAACAGGTCAGCCAGAAAATTCTTGATATACAGCAGAGCAGTGAAGCTCGCCAGCAGACGTTGCCTGCTGCTCATCATCATTCTATCACCAAACAAATGACCTGGAAGAATGCACTTATCATAAAACAAAAAGGCAGCTGATCAACTAGGTGGGGGAGGAAACGCTGTTACATCTGTTCGCAAACTATCTGCAATATATATATAATAAACTACTAAGCTGAACGGGTGAGGAAACATTTCACTATAATGTCGATTGAACAAATTTCACTGTGATGCCCAAATCAACACTGAGAATTCAAAAGTATACTAGAGTATATGTCCGTGATTACATTATTACATAACAAATTTAAAGTAATAAGCTCTAGCGATGGGCCACGTATCCTCACTGCACCGGGAGCTTAAAGACTTTAGCTGTTTCTCTCTCTCTCTCTCTCTCTCTCTCTCTCTCTCTGCACTCCCCTTTGTGCACTGTGCCTTTTTCTGCAGTACAATAAATACAAAGACGAGGCCTGACTATGGATGCTGCAGCTTACTCACTACTGATGATGATAGTATGTCTCTTAAGTTAAATAACACACATGCCACAGGCAGGCTAAATTGATGTAGTGCTCACCCCAAGTCTAACATGTGACGGTAGTGTTATACTCCACATAGAAAAATATTACACCGAGTTGTTTGTGAATTTTTGCAAAGTGATTCATACCCTTAAATCCATGAACCATTATAGGTGAGTCTATATATAGTGAGGATCACTATTTCTTGAGATGCTTAACGGACCCGTTGACACTGTAGGCTAATTATCAATATTTATATGCCTGGTTACTTAATGGTTATTTAATTAAATTCCTTTTTCTTTTTTTTTTACCATTTCCAATAGTATGTTGTTTTTTTTAGTTTACTTTCTAAATCACACTTTACATATATGTCCCATCATCAAATCTTTGAAGCCATATTCTGTATACTGTTAATGCTATGGCAACACAAGGGGCTCATGTGACATTATCAAATGTCATTTTGGTGTGACTTCATCCCATCTGAAATGGCATTTAGTCCATCTTAATACTGATATTTATCAGAACACCTCTACTTCTTGCATAATGTGCCTTGTGTGCTTAAAATGAAGCAAAAAATACACACTGAACTGTATCGAGGAAAGAATAAAATCCAGTCCGTAATCACATTAGGAGGCCAACTGGCACACATTTGGCTTTAACATATAAGTGTTAATGCCTTGCAGCTGGAAGCCGGATATAGTGAGTACACAGTGTATTGTAGGCAGAGTTGAATCAACCTTGAAGCCTATATCAACTGAACCAGGTGGCAGGTAGCTTAGACGAAAAAACTTTTGTCAAATGTCAGTTTTGAAGACTCTAAACGCCACACAGAGCACACTGAACGGCACGTTCAGATTCAGATTCAGATTCAGAATACTTTATTTATCCCCGGGGGAAATTGTTAAACATTGTTACATTAGGGACTTGATCCCGCAGTCAGTAGTTTATCCACAATAATGTTTATGAGATACAAACTTTTAAAGTGACAAAATTCACAAAACCAGACATAAACATGAACACAGGTGCAAACCTACCCGATATTTAGAGAGGTCAATCCTTAGTGAGTTATGCAGCTGGTCCAGTAATTTCACAAACTTCTCCCTCTGTCAGGATGAGAACGCCATGATTCAGTCTCAATTGTCAACACAGCTAAAGCGTTGTCGAAAAATTTAGCATTATTTTTAAAAGAAGTCATGGTTGAAACTCAGCATACTATCAGTATTACTTGATGCCTTATAACTTATTAAAGGTTCTGTAAGAACACACTGGCTGAGCTGTAGTTGGTTTCCAATACAAAACGTGCTTATGACAAGTAACAGAGAATGATGACAAAGAGAAACCATGTCAAGTGTTCAATAGCAGACTTTAAAAAAGCAATGAATAATAACCACATAACCAAATAAAACACACTTTTTAATTTTCACTTCTACATTTCACTGCTGTCTGAGATACTGATAGGTGCTATTACCCCAAAGTTCGATGCAGCAAATCGGTCAGAAGCAGACGCAGTGGTTGTGGTGGTGGTGGTGGTGTGTGCAAAGTAAGCATTAATGTTAGCAAGCAGGTTGCTCATCACCGCTGGCACACTGGGACACATGTATTTGGCCGACAGACAAGAGAAGTGCCTGCAGAGACAAAAAAACAAAACAAACAGTATAGTGAATTCAGTGGCAGTGCTGTAGTTATAGTTTTTTTGTGTGCTGCATCCAGATCTTAAGCTCACAGAAAATAATCAACCAATCTACATGTAAACAGAGAACATATTTCTTTTAAATATAAAACTGAAACAGAACCCTGCAGCTATCCATAACTTTGCACTGCAGTAAAAGTAACAGTAAAAAAAGTGAGTGATTAGCTCCTTCCACTAGCTTAGCATATTTATTGTTGTGATGGCAGTGTGAGTGTATAAGTAGTTTACTGCCCTGCTCCTGTTATAAAACTCCAATCACTACCTATGGCAGTGTTTAAGTCAAGAAGCTGCATAAGTACACGTAGATGCCACAAGCCAATGCATCACACGGGGGCTGGCATATAATCATACAGAAAAATAGAAATGTAACTGTTGGTGTGTATCAGTCAACACACTTGTTTGTTTCACTCTATAAAATAATACCACAGAGACAAACTCTGGCACAGAATGCACTCTTGCCAATTTAAGTGTTTTCCACTGAGGTGAATCCACATACGTCAACACAGCATAAACCAGAACACAACACTATGCAGCATGCCAAAAGAAACAAAAGCACATCTCTCTCCGGGCAGGGACAGAAACGTGGGCCTATGTATCATTGTAAACTTGATGGTTTCTGTTTGCTGTTTTCTCTCCATCGCTAATTTTTACTCACAGAAATTCATGTGATCATCTCTCTCTCTCTCTCTCTCTCTTTCCTTACAGACACATCCCCAACAGTGCTGGCCAGCAGTAATTAAGTGCTATGGCTTGAGAGGCCTGGTTTGAGCAGGCTCATCTTAATATTTCACACTAATACTTCACAAGCCATGTGTGAAGCGTGAACTACAAGCCACTGGTGCCTATAGTAAATACCAAAACGGGTCATTCTTAAAGCTCATAAAGACTGTTTTTGCACAAATAACACACATAAAAAATAAATGCGCACTAATCTCTGTTTGCTTCATTGCAGCAAACAGTATTATACACAAGGGCTTGTCTCAAAGCCTCGGGCATGAACAACAGGAACTAAACATATGAATGTATTGATGTTAATTTTTTGCAGTAAAGATGACTTGAGGGTAGAAAACGTAGGCAGAAATCCATATATAGTATAAAGCTTTTTTTTTTCTTTTCCTGATTTTTTTGAGCATGATAGATTTAGTCTACATTACAGTTAGAGTCGTATTTTACAATTGAAAATGATGTTCATTTTCAAGAACTGTTAAAACAGTCATAACATCAGTATCATTTTAATAGTATAATGCTATTCCGTGACTAATGTATTGTCATGCTGGATGTTGAGCTTTCACAGTCAACCATTGATTTACAAATCCAAAGTGTTAGAAAAGGTGCCGAGTTATGGAATGAATCCAGATTCCTTGGTACCGTCTTGATGAGTCACAAATAGAAACATAAACATGTTCTCATCGGGAGGCCTATTTAATTACACTGGTCTCAGCCTCCAAATTACCCAGGAGCACTCAGGGGTTCGGCGGGCAAAGAGAGCGATGCAAGGAGAGCGATGATGGTTTTACCAGCGGATGAGAAGTAATGCACACAAGCATCGTCTCAGATAGCTGAGAGAGCTGGCGAGGGAGGGGGTTGGGAGGAAGGCAGTGCTGACAGAGTGGGATGGAGAAAAACTAACACGAGGGAGGGGGGTGCTGTTAGGAGCAGGGGAGGGAGAGCGAGTCTACAGCTGCCCTGATTTATGCAGCCATCGTGTCGGGAGGGACTGGGAGTCAAGGTTCTGTTACGGAGAAAACAAAAAAGAAGGGCCCTCCATTAATTCCTACTTATTATGAAGCATAATAAGAGCTGCTATAAGAATTGTCAAACTTAAACAAGGTTTAAGTCTGAATCATTAACGTGACCTGAGGATGCTGGAAATGACCAGTTACTGCTTCACTTTCATGCACTTAAAAAACCTGGCATTCCCTCATATGCTGCTTCATGCTGTCACACCAAACACATAGAGGCTCCACACCAGCAGCAGAAAAACAAATGTCAAGAGCATTTAGCCTAGACACATTGGTATTGTTGCAGCTCCAATCTTATATGGGGCTCAACAGAAACTCAAGATCACATTTACCCTCTAAGTCAATTAGGAGGGGAACTAAGGAGCCGCTGTGGGGAATGTGGAGGTCATGAAAACACCCATTGAGTGTTTCCTGCCACCAAACTTTGTGCAGCCAACGGAAGAAGATGAAAACGGCACCATTTCTCAGTGTCCATTCATCTCAGGCCAGATTTATGGACATGAAAGCACAAGAGTGCGCTGTCCCTTCAATTAAATTTGCCAACACAATCTGTGTGTAATTAGCATCTGATTTACTAAGGCAGTAGCTAATTAGATTGCTAGTGGCAGGGACTGCACAAGTGTATTCAGCAAGGGAAAGAATGTTTCAAAAATTCCCCTTGTTGATACGAGTTGATACTTTAAACAGCAGCTCGGAATGAAATCACAAAGCTGCACAGTGTGTCTCATTATTACCTACTGAATTATTAAATTCAATAGAAGCAAGTAATGAACTTGATGCAAAGCTGCCACTTTTCTGTTTACAAAAATCTGCACTGAGATTTGAATGAAAATTGTTCCTTTTTTTGGGGGGGGTCAATGACAAAAGCATCTGTATCTGAATGAATATGATTATAAAACATGATGCAAATTAAAGCCCACAAAATTTAAAAATAAGGGCTGAAACGGATTTTAACAGTTAAGAAGTAGTGGAAACAGAACAGCATATTTTAATGTGTCCCACAAAACTTGGGACAATGTTTCAAATTAAGAAAATAGAACACAGAGAGCATATTATACAGTTTAGTGTAAAAAAGGTTATGTTTGTGGGGGCATTTGTCCATCTGTCTGTCTGTTAGCAGGATTACACAAAAACTACTTGACCAAATACTTTTTCATCAAAGTTTTGCCCTAAATTATAACTGATCAGGTTTTGGTGGCCACAGGTCAAAAAGCACGTTTTTTAGCCACAAATTCAGAAAAACCCAACAAACAAACAAACAAACAAAAAAATTGTTTTTCAATCTACTACTCCATGTTACCAGGGCACTTGCGATAACATTTTGAGCGTAGTTAGTGGTTAAAAGAGGAATTTATACCTGACATTCTTTCGTGGCCCCTGCCATTGCATTGTACAGTATAGCCTTGTCAAGCTTAACAGTCATAGAATGAACTTTGTACTGGAGTCATTTTCAAAAAAATGGCACAAGTGAAGTTTTAGACCCTGAAAGCTCTTATAGTTTGGAATCAGGAGTGTAGAAAATGTTACTATATGTACTATATGTAAACACTGCACTAAATGCACATAAAAACTGGAGACGTATATGAATTGAAGGGAGGTCCTCGTGAGATCACTATTGTCAGAAAGTTTGCTTGGTAATATTACAGTGAACATCTGACAGCTTACATATCGGGAGAGGGTACAATTTACATATTATCCACAAAACATGTCTACAGAAATCTCTAATGCACTTGAAGATTACTGTAATGCATGTACAGTAAGGCTTGGATGCATGATGCAGAGCTTTGTTGTGGTAATCAGTACATCAGCACTGCACTTTGTAACATGGTATTGCATGACCTTGATGTGTGTGTGTGTGTGTGTGTGTGTGTGTTAAAGAAGCGGATCAAAGAGAGAGAATAGAGATCAGAGAGGATAAGAGAGACGGATATAGAGGGAAACATCACTGTTTATGTGTGTCCATGATCAATGTGACCAAGGCAGGTTGGGAGTTTTTCCTGGAGCCCAGCAATTAATCAATCAACTTGGTAGCTCAATAGTCCTCAAGGCTCCGATTCTGCTGAGGAGACATCTTTACTACTCCTTTTCTCCTTCTCCTCTCCTTCTCTGTCCACTCTGCCGAACAAGACAGTGACAGATTGGTGAGGTGAAAGGCCATAGATCAGGGTGGTACTAACGTCATAGCCTGATAGATGGACTCCACTCCGTATCTCATGGCGAACTCATCCACTATCTCCTGGGACACGTCGTCAAAGTAGACCTTCCACGCCTCGTCCCCTTTCACCTGCGGGATCTTCACTACCCCGTTGTTCTTCGTCTCAGTCAGGTAGTGGAACAGGTTCTACGGGTGGCGCGAGAGATAAGACAGAGCAGGTAACGGGGATGGAGTACAGTGCCACATCAAGTCATAAAAGACATATTTTCTCATGTGAAGATTTAAACTCTTATCACACCTGGAGTCATCTCAAACTGCTGTAACTATGGATTGCTGAAAACTACTGTTAGGCTGCTTTCCACTGTAATCACAACAACATGTATTTTTTTTTTACTGACACTTACTTCCCTAAAGAATGTCACCGGAGCTGACAACTAATTACCTCGTGTAAACAGGTGTACTGGCCATGAGGAGGGACCACATTCTCTTCCCCTTTCATCTCCACGCTGATCTTGAGTCTGATGGCACCAGATACTGCAGACTTGTCAGTCCTCTTATCTGGAATGCACAGCCAAGATGGATTGGTATTGACTCAAAATAAACTGAAAAATAGTAACTACTAGTTATAACACAATCTAATCTTGCTATGATCACCTTTCTGAAACTTTGTCCAACATTTAAACTCCACAATATCTGTCCCAAATCCACCCACTACTGATCAAGTAAAGAAATAGTTCAAAAAAACATCAAACGCTAATTTCTAGAAGTTTCTTCTGGCCTTCAGTGACATGAAATGCTTAAAAAATGAAATAAAACACTAAACATTTATGAAAGTAAACACTTATGGCCTGACATCATGTCCTGTAGAGCACAGATGATACTGTTTATCCATTCCCACAGCTCAGGGCTGTTAATCTATTAGAAAATCAAACTAATATTTTCACATTACGGGCTGGATAAATGGAGTTTATTCAATGCACATTCTGTATATGCACAGGCACCATTGTTTCACAAGGACACACAAAGATGCAGGCTTCCACATTGGTGGAATTATTACTCCACAGCTACTGGGGGTTGTACGTAAAAAGCAACCCCCCCATGCTCTCACAATTCATTTGTACTGTTTCAGATGACTGGTGTTTCCCTCTACAGTCAGTTTGTCAGGAGACAGGCCAGTGTAAAATAATAACTTGACAACAGAGATCAGAGCTGTAAAGGCAGTGGCCAGGATTGAAGAGGAGCTGAAGAGGCTTAGAGAGGAGAGCAGCTGGAGAGGTGCACACCTACATCAGCAATGGCTTGTTCACACATTCATTGTGGACATTTAGAAAGGCAGAGAGCAGCAACAGTGGACATGGGGGGTGTCACCACTTTGCTGCTTTCAGCTTCAGAGGCAAACGAAGAAAGCATTCTCCAGTCATAATTGTTCAACAGGAGAATGAGCTCCCATTATGCCGCCGTTTAACTTCAATGCAGTACAGAGAGGCCTATGATGTATGACAGCAGCAACAGTGAAAGCACAAACTGAGCCACAGTTCTTGTGAAATGTGTCATAGTCAGGGCTGGGCACCACAATAAATACTTCTTTAATACTCACTCGTGCTTAATTTTAACTCTGTTGTCACAATGGAACATCTAAGGTCTGTCTCTCTGCCACAACAAGGCGGTGCAATCTCCACGCTGCCAACGCTGCAACAATCACTACATTTATCAATTTGTCAACTCAAACTGAACGAGAGAAGTTGGCTGTGAAAACTTTAAATTTGTTTGAATTGTACAAATATTTGTGCCTGTTATCAATATAACTCGAAAAGTTGTACGGATTTAGATGAAATTTGGTGTGTACCACCGATGTGACGAAAGGACCAAATGATGACAAACTTTTCATGATGATCAGGATCTGGATTTGGTTTCAGGATCTGGATCAATTTTCAAATATGGACATAACTCAAAAGCTCCTGGACATGTTTTCGTGAACCACGACCTTGTACATAAAACCTGTGTACATTTGTCTTACATAAACAAACAAATGATTAAACTTTAAGAGAGATCTGGTTCTCTCAGATCTGGATCTGGATTTCGGAGAGATCTGAAGCTGATCTGGATCCTGATCCTGGTACATCCTGGTACAATTACCTGGGTGCTATCCCTCACATCAGTATTTGAATTGTTTCTGTTTTCTTTAAGGGAAATTTCAGGTGGCTGGAAGAGCTTTGCACTTCACACGCACTTTAAGTGCTCTTTCTCTAGTTTATCAAGCAAAGTTCTGGTAAAACTGCTTGCATGCAGACATTAATGTCTCAGAGTTTAGACCACTTTTGTTAAAAAGACAAGATTAATTCCAAAACTCCGGTATCATGTCTGCACATTACTGACAAAAGAAAGTAAATACATACAGTAAACATTTTATCAGGATTAGTGCTCTTGCAAAAAGAGGTTTAGCGAGTGACGTACCGAGATTGTACCACACGTCCATCTCTCCGCTAAGAGTTCGGACCTCGATGATGGTCTGGCCCAGGAAGTCGTCTGACTCACGTTTGAAATGCTGCTTCACTCGTGACTTGATGTCATCGTCCTCATCCCACACGCGCACCTTGATACGATCAGTGGCATTGTGGCATTCGCTACAATTTGGAAGATGATTATGTCAGCTCAGAACAATCATAACAGCGCAAAAAACAAACAACAGCTCCAGCGTGTTGAGTGGCATGTCGTGAGTGTCAATTGAAAGACAGTCAAATGCACAATTCAAGCACACAAACAAAAACAGACACACGCTTTATACCCGTATACACACATACCCTTAAATATAGAACTCATTGGGCTGTGTGAGTGTGGAAAAAAGAATAGCTGCCCAAGATGACTGCATAACCTTTAGTCGTCATCCCAGTGTTTGTCTCGTTCCCAACGCACACTCCAACCAATAAAAGAGACCGTTCCACAAGAGTGACAGCATACTTTATCGTCCACAGTCAGGATTATTTATTTGTGAAAGTTTTATGGCCATGTCTCTGTTTCCCCTTGCATCAGTGCAGCTGACTGACTTATAATAATGACTCGGCTAAATAGAACAGCGGCTGCTGAAGCACTTTGCTTCAGATGGGGTCAGACCGTTCTAGAATTAAAAACCGACAGATCACATCTTGTTCTAATGACATCTTTGATGCGACAGCCAGAAAACAGTATCAGCAGTGTTTTTGGGTCTTTTTGTAACTAATCTCTTTCTGGGG
Source organism: Mola mola (assembly GCA_001698575.1). Taxonomy (NCBI): domain Eukaryota; kingdom Metazoa; phylum Chordata; class Actinopteri; order Tetraodontiformes; family Molidae; genus Mola; species Mola mola. Next base: position 789,438 of record KV751315.1, read on the forward strand.
AAAGCACTAGCTGCTGCTGCTGCTACTGGTCCTCTCGTCAGGGACTCTGCTCTCTGCCAAGCACACGGTAATGTATCGCTCTATTAATCTGCATCCCTATAGTAACAGTTAAGAGTTTCAGTGCAGCCACCCAGGAGTCCTATGACAGGTGTGGAGCCTTGTTTGTAACTGGCATAAGCATATACATAAAAAGTATTAATTCAGTGCTCTCACAAGTATTAAAAAAAATCACCTATACTTTATTAAAATCACTCCTTAAATCAATAAGAATTAAAACCGTGAGAGATACCTTCAAGAGGAATGATGTTAAGAGACTCTGTGTTCCCATTTCAGACACTGGATTGCACAGTTAAAGAACAAAGAACCAAAAACAAATGTCAGGCCAGACTTCAATAAGATTATTTAGGTCAAGAGAGGCTTAGTATCTGACACATGACATCATGAGGAATATTGGCAGGTGGTTTAGTAAACCTTTGCTCTCGCCTCAAGGACCGATGCGAGACGGTGTAGCCGTAGAACCACTGAGAACTGTCTTCGCCACACCGCATTTTTCTATTCAAACTGGTTTTATTTTTTAGAATTCCCCTCTAAACAAGTCAACTGCATTTTGGATGAATGTAGAAGGCCTTCTCGCAGGCTCTAATTTTCTAAACTCAATGTTTAAAGTAGTCTCTTGGAAAGTCATTACATCACCAAATCGCTTCCTATGGGATTTACCAGATAACGAACCAACTGATAAATAACTGTACACAGTTTTACTCACATCTGTGGGGAGAAAAATGACAGAAACAAATTAAGGCTATGCAGTGAGTGGTGATATTTCAATGAATGCTGACGGAGGAAAGAAGCCTTTAATTAAAAAAACAAAACAAAACACAGAAGCCTGGTCAGCATGATGGAGGGCCATAGAGGATGAGAAGACACACAAAGCACTAAAGCACAAAAGGATTTAAAGGCTTAAGACTTGTGGTTTTACGCTGATGGATGCCACCATTAAGCGCTTTTCAGCAGATTTTGCATCTTTGTAAGTCTCTGCAGTGCAGCTGCATAAATGATAGTAATTTCCTGGGCTATTAAGAGTCAGTGACTTAAAAAAAAAAAAAAAACCAAAACAAATTATTTTACTTATTTACTTGTGCCTTAAGGTGCTTGAACAGATGATACTTCTGTTCTTCGCAGGGATTATCTGAGGGCAAAGGTCAAATTAATAGAAAGCACTTACAAGTAAAACTTCTCGTCCCAGACCGGGTTGAGGTTGCCAAAGATGGTCTTCGTCCTGCGTTTGGTCTTTCCCACCTGGACGGTGACGTAGGGGTCGCTGGAGCCAGTCTTATCCTTGGCCTGTAAACCCTGTGCACTCATGACTAGAGACAAGACAGGGTTGGACAAGAGTTAGGGCTAATGTATGCACCACAAGAATCTTATTTGACCATTTTGTTTCCCTGTTCAGGTTTTATTATATTATTTTGGAAGTCACTTCAAAGATTAGTGGGAGAGATTTTACAGCAGATCTGAATCAAACTCTGTTTTGAGGTATTTCTGCTCGGCTGCTGGTGTTTGATTTGATTCGATTGTGTCTACACAATGAATGAAGGCCTTATCACTGCCTCCACTGCCTACAGCAACTTTGTGCACTTGCCAAACACGGAGGCAACTGCACAGCTCAGCTCACTGACACTTATTTTTCTGTTTCTGTGTACGGTATATGAAGGGTTGTCTGTATTTATGGTTTATGTATTCCTGGCTTCAGATAGTTCCCACCCCTGTGTGTGAGCCCACTGCTGCATCATGTCTGTGCTGAGCTCTGACTTGGCTTCAAAAAGGGATCTGTGACTCAGAATCATACTTCCACAAACAAGGAGGAGGTGCAGAGAGGCAGAGAGGGAGAGACAGTAGTATTTCACTGCACCACGAAAGGGAAAAAGGACATTAGGGCATTAAATATGCATAAGTGAGAGTCTAAATAATTCAGGGTACATATATACTTCGGCTCAATGCTGTCAGCTGGTGAGTTGGTGAGTTGGAGGTATTAGAGGTTGGCAGAGCAATGGCCTGCTCGCTCCAGGAGTGCTTATAGACAGGTCAGTGTGTTTAAAAAAAAAAAGTGTATGATCGATCATCCACGGTATTTAAAACCCTCAACAGCACTTTTTTTTTTTTTTTTTTACTTTACAACAATCTGTCTGTTTATGTACTAAAAAAGTATAATCCCTCTGAGAGAAAATTGACAAAAATCTACCACAATCCATGCTTATCGCCTTTTTGAATGCTGGATTTATGCTCAGTCTTACAGTCTGACTTCTGCATGTCTGAAAAAGCCATCAAATTAAAATAATTTACTGAGTCAATTTAAGGTCAGTGTTTCTCACAATTTTTTGCAACAAATGTTAGAAAATAAAGTTTTTCTAGTACAATATAATAGTGCTGCAGAGTCAGTGCCATTGCTGTGTATCTGATAAATGGTCGATAAATAATAACTCAATAACTGCTAATTTAAAAATGTTGAATAAAGAACTAACAAAATGACAGAGACCACCGTGCATCTTTCCAAATGCTCCTTACCCCCTTTTTCCCTATTTTCTTTTTTCTTACTTTTTCTTCTCTTAAAGTCCTCTGCCTCGCTACCTCCATCCATCTCCCTCTCTGTTTTTATTTCTCTTTGGTGTATTGACACTGGCAGAAATGCAAGGTGAGCAATAAATAAGCTGAACCTGACACAGTTACCACAGGGATCGATTGAAGTCCAGGGCTGAGGTTACAGAGCTATCTTCCTGACCTTTTTTCTAACATTAAACGCGAGAAAAAAAAAAAAAAAAAGAAAATAATGAAAAATGAAATAAAACAGGAAACTTGTAAGACTTCTCAGGGATGATATTATAGGTTGATGGTTTACAGAAACACTGGTAATTGAATTGTGGTGGTTCCACAGACATTCAATAATTGAAAGGACGGCACTGTGACTGAAATATTGTTCGTCCTGCTAAAATTGCCACAATGAATTGAGATGAAATGGACAAAATCAAAGGTTATAATGGTGTAATATGATGGTAACAAACATAAACAAGTAAACAAAGGAAAGCAGCAAGCACCAGGCTTCTGAAAGGCAAGCAAAATGTTTTGCAAAATTAGTAAGAACATTGCCTACTTTTTTCCATACTTTTGGGCTTGCCCTCTGGTAACTCTGTTTAACATGCCATTGGCATGAACTGAGGGAAACTCTGCAGATGTGTGCTCTTAGAGAAAGTAGCAATAAAGGGCTCAACATGATATTTCAGTGTGATAGCCCTAGACCCCTTGGGAACTGGGAATACATCTCAAAGTTTGTGAGTGTGTGAGGGTGGATATTGGGATGGGACCCTCAAACTGGTGATATGAACAACACTCCAATCACACCGGAGGGGTTTTGGCTATCAGCTAAAATTGATCAGGAGAATGGAAATGACAAAGAATACCAATTAATGGGATTGCGTGTGAAATAGCATGGAAAATTAGACTAAAATATGGACACGGAATTCACTTATATTCTTTCTTCTCTTAATAAGAATGACACTTGTTTCTACTTGTTTTCCATTAGAGTCTCTGAAAATAAAAGCTGCGGAATTCACAAATGCACCTAGTGATTCCACTATCCAAATAATAAAAAAAATTTAATGGTATGCACAAATCACATCTCTGAAAAGCCCAAATTATTTCCCCTGTGATGTTCTGTGTAGCGTGCCGTCAAACTGCACTAAAGGCCATGGCGCATTGATTGGCACTTCTGAGAGCTGAGAGGGCTTGATGTGCAGCTATGAGGGCTTCATTCCCAAAGTACAGCTAGCACATTAGTGAACTCAAATAAGACATGAAGACCTTAAGCAGCTGCAAGTACTCTCCCACGATAACAGTAAGTCACCATTGTCTCTTTGTTACTCCTTCGATGATGCTTTGTATCTGTTGTTACACTGCTGGAAACCCTTGTTTCATTGTTTCAACCTCATCTCTTTTGCTGCTTAAGTTGTGCTTTGCTTTCATTAGAGCTACATGTCACAAAGCTCTAATGAGAACAAATCCCATGTTATTAAATCAGTAGATCAGCAAAGAAATGCAAAGCTTCTTCATGATGAACGAAAAAAAAATAGAATTATCATAACTTTTATGGCATCATACAAAAAAAATGACTCCCAAAATGTCTAATTAAATGTGCATTGCTTTTTGTTGGTCAGTGTCAGAGGTTAAAGACCAGAATCTTGGGGTTAATGACAAATTACTGATAACAATGTTTGTTCTTTGAGATTAGCCTGACATGTGGTGGCAGTTTCTTTGATTTGGGATTAAAGGGTTATAGGTCATGGTCCAAAGGCCTAAAGGTCAGCAGTAGCAGCAGTATGACAATATCACAAGATAAAAAGCATTTATCACTGATCACTAATATGGGATTCAGAGCTTACAATAATTGAGCGATGGAAAGATTTATAATTAGTATTTTAGTGGGTACAGGCTGACCTATGATGCTGATTTTGGCAGACCACTTGGAGGTCCCATCCAGGACAGCCTGCTTGGCTGTCTTCAGATGGCTGTTAAACTCTTCTTTGGAGATGTGGAACATCTCCTGGATCACCTCAAACACTTCCGGGCGGTTCTTCTCCCGTATCTTCATGCGCTCCTTCATGGCCATGATAATATTCTGGGTCTTGTCCTCTGCACCGTGCTTGGAGCTCTTCTCCACTGCCCCTGAAGCAAAGGGTTTAAGGGCATGTTTAGGCACAATAGTCTATATATTTCAAATACGATATGACACATATGTGATATGTGTCTTACTTTTTAAAGTAAAGTTAGCTAATATTTTTTCCTCCTTCTCCAGTTGCACAACACTGTGTCGCACCCTTTAGCAACTCATCTAATCCCGACACACCATGAACAACAGCGCGATCATGTGGGGCAAATGAGATGAGAAATATATGTGTTAAAATGCGTTTCTTTGAGTGTGTGTCTGTAAGACAAAAGAGGCCAATGTGACGGTTAATTCTCTGTATCTGATCCAAGTATCATCTAACTGGAGAGCTTTTATTAGTGCAGATTAAAAATTGATAAAGATAAGTCACAGTCTGAACAATAAAACCTTGTTATGCTGGGTATGAAACTGTTATAAAACATTGAGTATTATAACACTGAGGGTGTAGCTAATCCAGTTAGAGTGTGTGAGGATTACAGCAAGGATCATCCTGACGCCTGTGTGTCACATTGTTCTTATTAGCCGACACTGTAACATCAGCGGTGTGCCTGATTGAAAAAGATGATTGGAGGCTATAATGAGTAGTGTGTATGCGAGGAGCATAAATGCACCATGTTACTGGGGGCAATCAGGGGATATGTTATATGTATCACAAAAATCCCCATAAAAGCATTCAAGTGTACTGTTTATGGTTTGATACAGAAATGTGGTAATATTTACAGAGAGAAACAAAGTAAACTAATACAGATGAGGTGCTACACCAAAACATTAACAACTATGTGTTTGTTTTAACATGTTTAATAATAAAACAAACATAATTTATGTAAAATCAGACTGTAATGGTTTTGTTATTATGATTATAAATGCTCTCCACACACATTCAAAATCATGAATATGTTTCTTTTGAATTTTTTGTTCCTTACTTTGTAGACAATCTGCGTTGAGCAGGTCCTGGCACTTCTCGTGGCATTTAACGCCACACTCTGAGCAGCGCATGCCTTGACGGGCGATGCCCCACAGCAGCCCCTCGCACTCATGGCAGTAGGTGGGGGCAGTTGCCGTCCACACCTCAAAGTTATGGGGTGTTGTGGATGAAATCGGGTAGATTAGGGCCTGGAGAGTCTTCTTGAAGACGTGCAATTTCTGTGAAAAAAAAAAAATAAAATAAAAGGCATTGGCCAAGTCATGTATAATGAGCAATAGAGACAATGGCAGAAAAAATCTCATGAGACAGTGACGCAGAGAAAGTAAGACATAATAACTTCAAAAGTTAAAACAGAAGAACTTTGTATTTAAATTGCTTCTCAGAAATACCGGTTTAATGTTCAGTGCTGACAAAAAAATTAACATTTTTTGCATTTGCTAAAGGATACAATTAGCTTTTCTGCCCACAAACCTCCAATTGCCCAATCAGGAGTCAATCAAAAGCTCGACTGTCAATCAAGAGCCCTTATCTTGTTTTTATGGCATAAAATAACCAGTTCAAATAATTGACAATAAAAATGAACACTTGAACAGACATCATTATGATGAGAACCACCTGACGATTAATTTGAGGTGTACTTTAAGTTATACGTTTGGTCCAAATCAAACCTTATATACTGTAATTAAGGAGGAAGGGAAATGTGCCGCAGCCAACCACTGAAAACACATCAAGATGTTTTAGTGTTACTTTTGGGGAGCTCTTTTGTCTTCCATAAAAATCCTGGCATTCATGTGGATGTAATTTGACATGCCCTACCCCCCTACACATTTAGACAGACCAAGTCCAGCTCCTCATTTCCACACTACTTCTAAGTGCTGGACTCCCTCCCTATACGAACAACATTCCCCATGACAAGATAAATACTAATGAGGAATGAGTAAAGGAAAATGACGAAGAGCCCAAGGCTTTATAATTGACCATTTCGCGCAACTGTAGTATTGACAGAACATAGGCCCCATCCTTCATCCTACAAGCCCCCAAATGATCTACTGTGATGTCCCAGTGCCAGGTACTGAAGGACACCCTCAGAGGGTCCCTGTCTATAAAATAGGTCAGAGCTTATTTGGTGGAACAATACAACATCAGGCTGGTGGTTTTACTATTTGCTGGTCAGTGTAAATTGACTAAACTTAGATATTGCAGACATCTTTTGAAGTGGTCTAAAATATTATATTGTTCCAATAAAAAAATGTAAGGCTCTTTTTTGACTCTTTTCAAATCACCTAATCAACAGAGAGGTCAGCTGTGTGTGAATAAATAACCCCTACATCTCATTAAGAATAAATTAACAGCATCCTTAGCCAAGAGGCTTTGTTGCCATTGAGGGGTCTACCGTCAAAAGCTCCTCCAGTCCAAATACTTAAGTCTACCAGTGGCCTGGCTAGACTGACTGCTGAGCAACAGAAGCCTCTTCAAACAATGCTTTACAGCAGCAGCCCTGCCATCCACAAGGCCTGGGAAATTGGCCTGGACATGCCAGTTCTTGAAGGCAGAATCAATGGATGCTGTAAATAAGGTTTCTAAAAGTGAGCATTATCCAGATTATCCTGTGTATTGACATTTGCTTTAGCGCCTGGACTGCAGCTCTGCTCATTCGGAAATAGCATACAGTCATAGACATGCATGCATGCCTACTACTGCATGGATGATTAAATGGCACCAGATGACAACACGGCTGTCTATTGTCAAATTTTACTGAAGCAACTCAGAGGTTTTCTGAACCCTGGAGGTGATTTAATGAAACACAGAGGGGGATGGAGAGATTTCATTTTTAAGCTTAGAATAATGTGATGAAGCAGATGTCTGCAGTTTATCCACAATTTAAAAACAATCAAGACCAGGGTCTCACCCAAATGCCTAAATTTAATAATCTAATACTGAAACCGCCCGAATTAGATGAGTGTGGGAAATCTCTCAATCCTTGATTTTTTTTTTTTCTTTATCAATGAACTGACTTGGCTACTAAATAAATCCGCATTTTCAGGCTCTATCTTACCAAGTTAATGTTTTGAATGGTGAAAACATCCTTAGCATTTTACAATTGATCCGTCTCTCTGTAGTCTGTTTCTGTCTCCCCTACCCCTGACATCACACCTCTCCCTGTGCAGCAGATGTGTGAACAGTGCTGCATGTGTGGGTCTCATGTGTTACACCGCGAGTTCACCCTGGTGATTTGGTGCAAGACGGTGCAGGAGCTGATTGACAGCCGCAGTCTCTGCCTGAGAGGAACATGGCAGGGGAGAATCAGATCTCACCTCCTCTCTTCAGCCACTTCTTTACGATTTCACCACCGATAGTCCTTGTCAACCCCACGCCTGACACCGACACCCTCCTCTATGAGCTCGAGCCTTCCACACATCTAACCTTTTATGTTAACTATGGGACCCTCTCTGGACTAACAAGGAAGCATAAAATACGGACGATTGCAAACCCAATGTAACATGTTTTACTGGTGCTAACAACCTGCCTGATGATATCTGAGCTGACTTAGAGCAACATATAATATTTCATTTTCCAGATACTCCTTGATCCATGTCAGATCATGGCTCTCATCTTCAGTTGTCCCTTTAGTTGTCTGGGCTATCGAGTTTATGTTGATGGTGACTGTGAAAAAAACTTGTGTCACATGCAGCCCAGAATATTGAGGAGACACACAGGCCATTAGCCAGCCCATACATAATTTTCCTTTCTGCTCTAAAAACCAGATACACGGGGAACACGGCACTGACAAAGCATATCACCAGGAGACGGAGACTTCCATACGTCGGCAACAGCGCATCAGGGCATTTTAATCGAATTAAAATGTATTAAGTTGTCAGGAGACGGAGACTTCCATACGTCGGAAACGGCGCATCAGGGCATTTTAATCGAATTAAAATGTATTAAGTTGAGAGAGAAAAGAAAAAGGAAAAGATTTGGCAGAGATGGGATAGGAGGAGGACCGAAGGACGAAGTAATCTAAATAGAAAAAAATCTCTCGGGGTCTGGAGAAAGAACGGTGCGACATGGCTGCGTAATCAGTTAAATCAGCTCTACAGGGGTCACGACTACATGTCACTCTTATCTCTGCTCATTCCTCATTACCATTCCCATCCATTCCTTTGTCCCCCTCTTCCCACAACTCATCTGCTGTCTTCAATGGCATATGGTCACTTAGTGCGTACTCCTGCAGCCCTCAAAGGAAAGCACTCTCCTGGATTCAATGTAGCAGATAAAACTCTGACATCTGCTCGTCCTACTTAACCAAGCCCGCGCAATTTGCAGCTTTGCTCAGAACTCAGATCCCCTCCACCAACTTTCCTCTCACACTCTGTCAGTGTTAGACACCCATTCCCAAAATTCAACTATTCCCTTCTGCTGCGACACAATCTTCAAATCCGAAGAACGTATCAGCGACCCATCGTACATCAATTAACCATCACATCATTCCTCCCTCATCTGGGACACGAGATGTTCATCCCTAAAGCCCCTTTAATCAACCCCATGGCTATTAGTAAGCAATCAAAACCATATAACTTTAGGGCATTTGGACATGTGGGCCATAAGGACCAAGTCATGCATGTGAAACAGATAAGTTAAAGACAACCACAAGGGCCAATTTTGTAAAAAATAAAATATTGTGGCATAAAGATAAGAGCTCATTTGAACCTTGGCAACTTTTAGGCGTACGCACCCCCATGCTGCACATCAGCACATACAAAATTGTCTGCTTGTTTGTCGTGCTGAGAAATGGCTCCCTCCTGCTGTTTGGCTCCTATAACAATGTCTTGCCTCCAGGATGGAAGAATGGCAAACAATTATTGTAGAGAGAGCTTTCGAGGTCAACACAAAAGTGTCTCGCACCATCGACCGAGACATTTTGGACTTTCTTTACAGCTCTGCCCTCCTTGCTGCACAGCGTCTGTTATTAATCGTAGGGCACTTATTTCTGAACTCAGCCAAATGATCAGACAGAATGAGCATAGAAAAAAGATCTAGAAGCCACGCAGACTTTTTTTTTAACAAACTGCAGCATGTATTAGAAACAAACAGACAGAGAGATGGTGGTGTGCTATATGTACATTTAAAGAAATAAGGCCGGGCTCTAATGCAATCAATCTAGTTTTTGTTTTTTTTTCATTTTGGAGCCCTGGCAACATGATTGTAGGCCCTGAAGTACAATGATTGCAACAGAGAGCAAAGCTATTAAAGTGTGTAATAAGAAGACATGTCCAGCATCGCTCTGCAGAAAGAGACCATTACCCACTAAGCCTGCACAATAAAACAGATAATAGTATGTAGGCATCACAGGCATGCTAGTACTCACCAAGTCCTCATTATTCAGTGTGGACCGGTTCACCAGAGCGAACGAGATGCCTGCCTTTCGAGCAGTGAGGGTCTGAAAGAAGAGAGATGATGAAAAGGAATAAATCCAACGACCCATTTAGCACTTATGCAGGTTTATGCAGCATCAAATGTATGGACTTATACACATATATACAGTAAAACCTCTTGAGAATGTATGGTAATGCATGGTACAATCATTTGTAAAGGAAAGAAAAGCAGCTATGAAGGAATACACTCAGAATTTGTATGGAGAAATTAGCTAACAATAACCTAAAACAAGAAGCGTCTCTAATGAGCATCAATCTGTTGCTCTGAAGCTGGAAGAAGAGAATCCAAAGTAAGCTTACCAAAGCCTGTGATTTTCCAGAAGCCCAAGAATGGATAGTGAAAGAAAATTAAGTAATTAAATTAGACAAAGAGTGAGACAGGTGAATGTTGAAAGCACAAACAGCAGAGGAATTGCATTTCTTATCCATACTGAGCACACAGGTGTCTCGACTGCCATGCAGGACTGCTGGTGAGCTAGAAAGGTCCAAATGCTCATCAAGAGAGATCATACAGCCATTGCCTGTTGGTTTTTTTTTGTTGTGTTTTTGTCCACTCGTGCACATTAGAAGTTACAAAACTGCAGTCATGCTTGGCGTTTATATTCAGTTCTCTGTTGGATGAAGCTTTGATCATATTTTCTGCTGTCTGCTCTGCACATTAGTTTGACACAAACAGAGAAACACAAGACGCACACACACACTCACGTATGGGTGAAGCCAGCTGTACGGAACAACACCGACTGTCCCTCTCAAGCGCACACACACATCTGCTCAGACATTCACAAACTTACTCAAACACTGCACGCCCTCCCCAACACAAACCGGTAACACACGCATACACCAACGCATATGTATACACACACACACACACACACGTGTGAATCAGCTGGTATATTGATATCCACTGAGTTTGGGTGACCGGAGATCGATAAAACATTTATCCCATACTGGAGGATGTTACTTAACAGAGGAATGCAGACATGGACAGCTGACAATATTGGATCAGTCTTTACCACGATCCTCTCTTCTGTACAGCCCAGCTATGGTAAAGATCCATGGCAGCCATGGAGAATGTAGGGAACGTGACCTCTACATGAACTGTGAGTGTTGATGTAAGTTTATCAACATGCACCAGCACTGCTGAGGATGCTACGGGCAATACAATACGACCCTGGATATCCAGATGTTATCTATGCAGCTTTGTGAATCGATTTCAGGCTCTTTTTTTTGTTTTTTTCTAGTTATGTTTTTGCATCCCGCCATAATATGGGGGAACCGTGGTGTCCGTTTCAATCAAACGCTGTTGCTGCCCTGAAGCAATCACACAGCAAATGGGGGACATTGACAAAGGAGAGGCATGGGACCAATTATTTTGCTGACTACTGACTTCATCCCACGTGTAAAAGGCTTATTCTGTGTCACTTTTACATGATTTAAAAGCCTCATACAGTTAAATCAGAAGTCAATGAAGTCTTTCTGATATATTTTTGGGCTGAGTTGTCAACATTTCAAATTAAACACAATTTACTATTTTTTTTTTTGACAGTTGCTGGGCAAATACGATAAAAAATGGCCAAGCACTGGCGAGGCTGAAATCTGACAACTCACTGAAAAATATCACCCATAGCTGTTATGGGTCTGTGTAGGAATGGCAAGTATACACGAAAAATCCCCCCACCCCGCCCACCCCAAAAAAAACAAAAAAAAAAAAACCCAAAAAAAACTATAGAAAAATAAACGACAACCCATACTTACCAAGACATTGTTGGTTATTAATTTCATGAGAGATATGAACAAATACAGCATCAACTCATGTTGTCCACTGTGATATAAACAGTCATCAGCATCTATGTGTATGACATCAAGCTATATAATCACATCACTTCATGGGAAACCAAATCTTTTAGTTTCAACAGCTTTTATAAAGTAAATACATCTAAGAATTCTGATATTTTTTCAATCTTTTTGACTAAGATACATAGAGATGAGAGACAAACATACACGAGACAGACATACTGTGCAGCTCGCAACGGACAAACACTTCTAACCAGCTTTTTACATCAGCCTTGACAGAGACCAACCATGTGGCAGAGGGCTACAGTGAACTGCACTGCAGCAGGCCTCTCTGTGGGATATGTTACGACACATTATGTTGCAATTAAAACAACATCACTGTGATGTCACATCTTAAATACTCTCTACAGGCTACTTCATCAAGCCAAAGTGTTATTGCTAAGATTAACTTTAACATCCCCAAATGGCAGCTGTCTACACTAAAAAGACAGAGGTTTAAGTGTTATCTTATAACTCCTTAATCACCTCTTAATGGGTTGTATCACAAAAAAAAAAAAAAAAAATTTAAAAATAAAATGAAATAATTCAATTAAAAAAATACGTGATTTTTTTTTGTAACTATTTCATTTTGAAACTAAAGTAAGAAATAAAGTAGGAAAACTAGATAATCTCGATTGTGTCCAGTTAATCAAGTTAATAATCAATATTGTAAGGAGACTGTGGCTATATGACCATTAAGGCAATTATCAGCCCTAGGCTAGTCCTGGAGCATTTTACACTATAATGTTAAGAAACACGTACCAGTGGCCCTTTCTGTCAGGCTCTCAGTAAAGACTTAATTGTCCTCAGTTGGGATCTGTGTTCACACAGAGCAGGATTCCACCAGTGTGGCATAACATGTGGTCACTCAGATATATTTCAGTATAAATCACACATAACCTTGTTGAAGCAAATGACTCACCAGGTCTCGGACAAGAGGCACTGTCCTCTTGCGGCGTAAATCTGGCATGCTGTCAATACCATAAAGAATACTGCCAGCCCTAGAGTATCAGACAGATTTAAGGTGTATTAATATCATAATAACACCACAATGGGGAAGACATTAGTACAGCAAAAGGTGATTGGGGGGGGGGGGGGTGCCTTGATTTACAAAGCCAGCAAATGCCATGGATCATACCGCCTGCCTAACCTGTCTCACCCCTTCCTCTTCACTTTGCATGATGCCAACCAGCGTTACTGGAGCTCCATGTAATCCCTCTGACCCTCTGCAGCTTTCTATAATCTTCCTCTCTTCATATAATCTGCCTTTTACAAAGTGCTGCTTTAGTGATGCCTCTTGTTGATGCATATACAGCTCGTTCCACATTATATTACCCATTTTAATACTCGATATTTTGCCTTTAAAAAAAGACCCTTTAAGATATGATTGTTCCCTTGTGCTGTCTTTACAAAAAGTTAGAGTTCCTTTTTTATTCCCCATCCTCCAAACCCCCTGTCGCACTCTCAACAGCACTTTCACTTCTTTCCCACTAGTCTTTCTCCTTTTCTCTGAGGGTTTCAGCGGCATCACCTCAGTTGTCACTCAAAGTTTCACCGATGACCTCAACATGGCATCAGGGCTCCAGTGGCTCCACACAGATAAAGCTCCTCAAACTTTTATGTCTGCCCTTTTGGCAACATCAGCCTATAGACGGACATCACATATAGACACATGGCACTTGCCTCACCCTCAGGCCTCTCGCTCTCACTGCCTGTGCACACAGTGCATGCTACAGATGGTTGTATATTCATGGTTGGGTATTGAAGGCTAAAGGTAATGGAGGCTAAATATTATTAGCTCTTTCCCCTCGTGACTTCATTTGACAACAGTTAGCTTCACCTATCTTCCATGTAGAATTTCATTAATAACTGTGCATTAATGTATGCATTCACAGATGAATAAATCCTGCAACTTGCATATTAATCTTGTCTGTGCATTATAGCACAAAATAGTGAGCATGATACATTCATACAGCTCAAATTTTTGTAATTGAGAACCAATCAGAGCAGGAAGTGAGCAGCCACTCACCCTCCAGACTGCAGGCCGAGCACTTTGTGATCCAAAACGCTGCAAGGCTGCAGAGACAAGAAACACGGAGAGTTAAGAGAGAATACAATGGCTGTACACGCAGATAAACACATACCAATTAGTAATAATTACAGAAATCTAATCAAAAGGATATATGAAGCACAAACTGATGTGCTTGGGAGAATTCTGTGGATTTGGAGGTCAATTCAGGATAAGATAAATGATAATAGAGGAGGAGTACAGCAAAGGGAAAAGAGAAGCACCACAGGCAAAAGACCAAATTATTCCACATCAATGTAATTTGTGGGCTCAAGACTGAGAGACTTGCCGCTCTTGGTGCTTCAGGCCAGATTTGCCTATTGTGTAACACTCTCTCCTCACTGACCAAAACATCCAGTTTGAAACACAAATCAATCTTTGAAAAAGACGATAATAAGAGGACAGCCACTGCAAAGTGACAGTAGAGAGGAACATGCCGCACTCACACCCACAGATATGGCTTTAATTTACCTAAAGGAAAACAGACCCACACGCTCACAAACATACTCAGGTAGATGCGCTATTTCATCTCTTATTCAAAGGAGTGATAAAATTCAGACGGTATCACACCACATACCACAAAAACACAGGCCACAAACATAAACAAACACATGCACATGCAAGGAAGCACAAGTCAATGTTGTTGGTGACAAGCAATGAGTCAAAACCTGTGTATCCAAAGCACTGCTGTCTGAAAGGAGAAAATGACAGGAGGGTGGAGCATTAGGAAAGAAAAGCTCACTGCAAAATACACACAATACTTAGACCATTTATCTGCTATTACCGCCTGATGACACAATTCTGTTTTGCCAAACAATTTATGCCGAAATGAAGACAGAGTCATCACGCACCGCAGGGAGAACAGCTATATGAACAGATGAACATTGTGTACAATGGTATGCAAGCTAAAGGCTGATATGTGAATATCACTCTGTGCAGACAGAATAGTTCAAACCAGTGTGGCACAAATCAAAAAATACATTATGCCTTTGATTAATAAAATCACATGATTTAACAGTTATAGCTATGAAGACATGGGACATTAGGCAACCATAAGCGGGTGGTATCATATTTCCATTTTGGAGAGGAACTGCAGGAGGGGACGCCCTTTAAATAAGCAAGACAGCAGAGGTGTAATTACTGTGCTATTGATCCATGGGTGATAAATGGCTGCATAATCACAATCTAATCTGCTACAAACAGAAAACAGCTGTTCACTAGAGAAAGATTAAATTGTTGCTCTGATTAAAATGACACGACGCATTGTTGTTGACATGCTGCTATGCATCACTAATGCAGCATAAGATGATGAAAAATTACATTTTTTTCTTTAATTTTTCTGTTAACTGTTCAGTTTCATGTTGATTCTCCAATAGAGAGCTGCCCCAAAAAATATACCATGAAAATACTAATAGATAACCATTAAAATGTCAATAGCTTTGGACCTGCACATCGATTGAGAGCACAATATGTAATATTTGGTGAATGCTTTTACCAAGAGTGCTTCAGAGTCCCATTAGTGTTCAACACGAGTGCATATCCTTTGATCCTTTAATTCCTCATTAAGGCACTGATCATCCACAAACATTAATAAATGCATTCTCATCAACTTGAAACCAAGTACATTTCTTTTTTTTTGTCAATGAGTGAGGTGACGCCAATCCTGCACAAATGCAGAGACAGAGAGATCAAAGAGAGTACTAAGCTTTAAATGACTACCATGGCGATCTACTAAGCTACTTTCGGCACGGCTACACGAGAGCCATCTCCTCTACCACAAGATAAAGCCAAATCACAAAGAATGGCTATCGGCTGCTGATATAAACCCTATTTCACGGGTTAAAACTGTGGAATTGATTAATAGGAAAATCCCTGCATGTCTACAATGTGACCCAAGCATTGAGGGATCAGCAGTAGCAGAAAATCATGCTTTTCATTGACATACATGATAACATGCTACACATGTATCAGATCTCACCACAGCAGAAGGGCTGCGTGCGGCTGATTCTCTAAACCGGACTGCTGTTCCGTCACTCACAGGAACACCCTCTCACATATGGGCACACAATTACACAATGACACGAATAAAGAGAGAGAAGAAGTTTCCATATAAAAGAAAAATAAATTGAATTCTTAAATTAGAAATGATTGATGATGTAGATCCTAGTTTTAATTTTCAAGCATTCAGGATGACAATTTAACGCTGAATGATGATGAGGATATTACCCAAGATTTTGTGGAAAACCACAGCATGTAAGACAATGAAGAGGTGCAAGAACTATGGCAGTACAACCTTGGGGAGCAGTAAGACTGCAGCAAACAGGCACAGTAAGATATATTGACAAATCAACAGGTCTGCCATTGGAAAAATACAAAACACATATCCAGATGAGCTAGTTGTTCAGCGCTGCTCTCCTTGTGTCGTTGAGTTAGAGTATGTAGCCAAGCTGTTTATCCTGTTAGCAATACTTCTTACTGCCACAGAAAATTCATGAATCTCTAGGATATTCGCCCATTATTGCCTCTTTGCTGTGTCTTATAAGGTTTAGTGAAGATACAAGCAGTTTTGTAAGGAGCATTAAAGGAGGCCAACATTATCAGTGTCGTGATAGTTACACCATCCTGGGCTACAGTTTTCAGTGATGACACGTTTATGTAAGATAAGGCTACAACTTTGGTTCCCTTTACAGCCTGGATGGTATCAACATTGATATACCAGTCTATCTTGCCTGTTTGAAGGAAATGTTAAAGTAAAAGTCATTTACATTTTACAAATTTAGTTAAAAATCCAATTGCATAAATGGATTTTGCGATTCTTATACAATTTGATATGTTACTGTGTGTTTGTATATACTGTACATATATAAATAATGTGTGACACAGAATTGCCTTTGTCATCATACACTGCTTTCCTGGGAAGATAACCATGATAGCATTATTTTGTATTTGTTCATCTGTAATTCTCACCACTAAGGCACATAGGCAACATTTGGGTGAAGTAATGTAAGGGGAAGTTTACTGAGTGAAGTCTAACCGTCAAACAACATAAATGATTTAGTATTTGACAAATTCAACTTTTAGGATATTTATGGCCAGCTTTTTAGCATTAGCTAACAACTTATCAGTGTTCTAATCAAAAATGCATTGAAAGATTTAATATTTATAGACACACAAAATGGAAAGCGAAGCAGGTTTGCAGTGGCCGAGTGTAGCGCTCTCTGTTGAAGCAGCTTAAAATGTCCCATATTTCCATCCAGTTCCAAGACAAGAATTAGCTGTGACACCACAGAGTCGTGGTTAGTGTTTTTGCTGTGTTAAAGTGGCAATTGGTAAAAAAAAAAAAAAAAAAAAAAAAAAAGGTGTTTATTTGAAGGTACCACTTTTTGTATGCTGTTATCAGTTATTGTGGAATGTAATTATTGACGGAGTCAGCAGTGAAAAAAGTAACCCTGAAGCTGATTGAGGTCTACTCAAATCGCAACCTTGGATCAAAGGAGATGTCTGATATGTTTCAAAGGGTGAACGGACTGATTTAGTCACTGGCCTCTAATCTTACTGTGTTTTTGTGATTATAGATATCGGGATGTGGGGGACCTGTGGCTTTCTATGATGGGAACTGGGACACCATGTTAACACTCTGAGCTGACAGAAATGCTGAATTGACAGAAACGCTCTGCTATGTAAGATGCAGAATGGAAATTTATTGGGGATTATATAAGCAGGAGATGATGATTTATCACTTAAAAGCCAAAGTCAAAAACTGGCAACCAGAATTTCCTATAAGTATTTCACCTTGGAACTGCTGACATAAAGAGACATTGAAAAGTGTTCACTTTCTCCCACAGCTGAATTATCTCAGATATGATCATCTTGTGCTGCAAGAAACTGAAGACTTTTTGTATACATCAGCATGATAAGAACTACTTAAAATTACAGAACCAACTGGGAATCAATGTACAATTGACTTCACACTTTTTTTGAGTGTTTAGTGGCCCATAACCCATAACTTAATGATAAAGTTGAGGAGCACGATTTATGACATAAGGTGCTGTCAGCCAGGGGCGACCATGGTATATTGCCCACACTTCGTCGCATGTCATCCCTTTTTATATAAAGCCAACGCTGCTTATCACAGAGCCATAATTAATGATCAAGGTTTTCACTCAACAATATTAACTTTTGCCAAGGTTATATTAGCTTAGCCCACTCTTCATTAATCATCAGTTCAAGGAAACATTTCTTCAAACCACTGCACAGCTACCTCAGCCAGACTTCTTATGTTCAGTATGATTGGCAATAAAAATAATCATCAAGGTTGAAGAAGGAGCCAGACTACACACTTGAACTCAGCAAATGTATTCATTGACTATCATTGGATAACTGTTAGTTTTTTTTCCAAAGACTTATGGTCATCTGTACCCTGCCCAAGCACACTTGACGCACAAAGTCAGGATGTTTGTTTGAGCGCGCCATATCATGCTTACACCTCCCTGGGCCCTGGCACAGTTGAAAGAGGTGGGCTTCTGCACGGTACATTTGCTCATGCATGACAACAGGCACGCATATATAACAATATAACTGAATGCCTCCCTTGTCTCCTGCTGCCTCCACAAAAACCAGCTGCCACACAATGACGAATACAAATACAGTAAAAATCAATGAACATCTACTTTCCTCATTTAATTTCGAAGATACATTTTTTTCTTTTATTTTAAAGGATTGTGCTAAAATACATTAGTCTCAAAAAGTGTTGATAACTGGCTGACATGTACATGTGGAAAATTTATGTCAATAAAATTAATAATAGTAAGAGCAACCTTGAGACATACAACTACCTGTTTGTAAGAAAAGGCAGCAAAGAATACCAAAATGTCTGGTGAAGTCCACAGATGAACTTGTACATCCTGATTGCACTAATCCATCTTTCTTTACAGAGATTCATCAGCTAACTCTATGAAAGGCACATACTGGAAAATGTTCAAAAGCTACATATTTGTTTATCTTATTTTGTTCATTAAGTAATGCTTTATTTTCACAGGATGCATCATTTACATTCACCACATCTATTGTCTTTATAACTATAGCCTGGATACATTTTTATATGACCAATAGCAGCATTCACTGTTACTCCCATCTGCTCCTAGTTTCTTTCAGCTATAGCTAAATGTTTGAGGCTGTGGCAGGCTGATGTCAGTAGGTTTATTTAGTTCCATTTCTGTTCAAAAATAGAGTCCTCGTGGGTATTAACTAGATGAGCCAGGAACACAGATTTGGGGAAAATGGGTTATGTGCCCTTATTTAATTAGAAATACACTTGTTCTTAAATCCTAGATTTGAATATTACACATAAAGGCAAAATGACTGCCTAATTATAATAGTGTAAGTATTGGGGATATATAGGCCTTCAGGCATGATAATAATGAGGATAATCTTGCCATACTGCAATCAGAGAAAGCCTAATCTGAAAGCCAGAGGTAGTAATGTGTTGCAAACTCTATGCAATCAGAGAAAGCCTAGTGTTTTAAGTGCCTAATCTGAAAGCCAGAGGTAGTAATGTGTTGCAAACTCTAGTCAAAGCTCCTCCGTGGGAAAGATAGGAGGGTTTCCCTGTCCATAACAGTCAACTGAATACTGTAATATTGAATCAGTTAGCTCTTTGAATTGAATTGTATGACTCAAAATGACAAGAGACTCTTCATTCCCTGTATCTGCATTTTTCATTTCCATACTTTCTCGAGAAATGGTGCACTAAGCATAAAGACGGTCTACCTCCTTTGCTCCCCCAGGAGGAAAGGAGGTACACTTCACTAGCAGCAGACCTCTATAAATATTCCAAGCAAGGCTGACCTGGTTACAGAATGCCTTTGGGAGTGTGAATTAGCATCTGAATACAGACGCTGCTGTAGCCAGTTGAAGACAGGCCTGGTAGGAGTGGCAGTACTGCTGAGACTCCCTTCACAACTCCAACACAGACCAGCAAGCATTCTTGGGCATGGCATGATAAGCACAGGGCAGCTACTAGAGATGAAGAAATGGAAGGGGGTATATAAAGTATGACTGTATTCACTTTCATCTCTGATGTAATTGAATCATTTTTTTAGCAGAAATTTTGTGTCATTTCTTTATTGCATAGACCACCGGAAAATAGACCAAAAACGCCCATGATATTGTCTCTTTTCATAGGATTTTAAGATTTACTGCTAAAAAAAACAAAGCCAACAGTGGACAAAGTTACAAAGGATAGATTGAGATGATCTTTTATAATAAACATAAACTGAAAAATAAATAAAGCTGGCAAGTATATTATTTTGTATGATAATAAAGTCTAAGTCTAGTTAGCCTGGATCTTTCTGTGTGGCGTTAAAATGTTCTCTCCATATCTGCAGCCAGCCCCCACCCCCGCCCACGACCCCATGTATGGCAAGCAGTCTTTGGATGACAATAAATAAAAACAACTTGCAATACAGAAACTCCAAAGATACGGTGTATTTGAGGAGTCTGTCGTGTATGTAAGCATCACAGTTAGTTGACAGCTAATTCCCATCTGTTGTCTAAAGGCAGATAGGCACAGAAAACACAGCTCATTAAAGTTGAATACTAGACATAACGAATTTAATTTATAAAGGGGGGTTGTTGCTGCTGAACGAGTTCAATACAATTGCCAATACTCAGGCGTAGCCTTTGATCCCTGAAGTAAGATATCTACTAGCTATCCAGCCTACCTCACCATGAGTGCCACAATTGCAACTTCATACTGTATATAGGTCCCGAGCTTTTCTTTTTAACTAAGAGCGTAATTTCCTAGACTGTTATTTTCATTTCAGTTGAAATAATACTTCCCCTTCAATAAGTCATCCCTTACTATTTATACACCTGAATTTTAATTGTATACTTTTCATATATCCCTTGATACATCAACAATACATTTTGATTTAAGGCAACTTCACTGAACTTATAGGTATAAAGATCAGAGAACTGACTAAAATACCATTAATATAAAACCTTGTAGTGAAAATATCAGGGAAGTGAAAAAATCAAGACAATGTAAAGTCACTTGTTTTAAGTGTCTTTACATCAAAAGGATCTCAGTCGGGCTTTTATTCATTTTAAGAATTGATAGTAGTTTTGGAGTGTAAAATTTGCTGAAACCAGTTGTAATATTTGGCCCAATGGTGAAATAAAATTGAGAAAAAGTTACAAAATTTGACAAGACCTCTGGAGTAAATATGGATATAAATTGACAGATTTAATGTATATTAAATTTAATGTATTGACACATGTTCAAAACAATAGCAACAATGCACCACCACTTTGAGGTAAGGGATTGTTAATTTTAGTGCATGAGTAGCCGGGTGCAATTTACAATCCAACTAACTATTGTGATTAGTTTTAATTGTTTGCTTTTTGTAGTTTAGTTTAGTACTTTTAGCGGAGATGAGGCCAAAAAACAGGTTTGACAGTTTGTATTATTTAAGTCACAGTCCACAATAAATCCATGCCACCAGAAACACCGTCATCCTCCTTGAGAGAGAGATGTATCTTCAGTTCTCAAACTCCAATTAAAATACCAATTCAAATACACATTCTTTGAGTGGATCAAAGGCTGAAGTTCCCACAAATCCAACGATATTAAACCACCAAGTCTGAAGTCTTAGCCTTCATCAAAGAAAAGAAGTCAGACTTCAAACTTCAACAGATTTTTAAATGAGTTTTAAATCATGAGCTAAGACTCTATACTCTACATTACAGTCCACATTTCTTTCAAATTCATACTATTTATTTATGTGGATAATGAACATTTTTGAACGATTTAATGTTTCTAATGGTAGGCAACCTTTAATTATTAATTTTAGCATTTTAGGGAGTTAACCTGGAAAAAATGTTCCTCAAGATAATCCAGTGTTAGAGGTTTAAAGTGTGTGGATCTATGTCTTACTCATGGTGTATATATCTACATATTCCCAGTGCAAAACACAACATTGTAACGTAAAGCCTTGCACAAAACCTGTGACAGTCAAAAGAAGAATCATACCTCCTGCCAGGAGCTGCTGCTCCAGTTCAGCCATCTGTTTCCGGTAGGCCCTCAGCGCTGCCTCCTTGAATGTGGGTCGAACACGTTTCTTGGGTGGGGTCTCTATGGGCTTCTCCTCTGGAACATTTTTGTTTTCATCCTCCTGCTGTTGCTCCACTTTTTTAGACACCTCAGTGACCTCATCTACTATCTCTTCAACCTCCTCTAACTCTTCATCACCCTCCTCCATCTCCTCTGTGACATCATCATCCTCATCTGGTTCTTCCACATCTACATATTCCACCATCGCATCATATTCAGCTGTGTCCTCAGTGAGTTGGGTTTCATAGTCCTCGCTGTACTCTTCATCATACTGCTCATCCAAACTACAATCATACTCCAGAGCACATGCCTTACTTGTCTCATAATCGCCTGTGGCTTCAAAATCTTGAGAGGCCTCAAACTCCTGAGAGTCATTATTGTCTTGAGAGGCCTCAATGTCAGCAGAAGCATCATAGTCCTGAGAAGTCTTACACTCCAGAGCATGTTCGTCTGTCTCTTCTGCATCATTAACGTTAGTTTTGTTCTCCAAGTTAGCTAATACCTGCTCCATAACTTCAACATAATGGGTTTCACTGTCCACTGGCTGTTCCCCAGCTTCTACATCTGCACCTGTTTTATCTTCCTCTGCCTTATAGAATACTGGCTCTGCACCCACACCTGAGTCTATTGTAGTATTGGAGTTATTAGCGGTTGAAGTTGACAGGGTGCGGAAACGCCCCATGAATGAGGAAGAGGAGTTGGTGGGCTCCTCAGGAGGAGGAGCAGGGGAAGCCTGTGAGCCGGACTTCCAAACAACCTCCAGAGCTGACTTTGCCCGCTGCAGCGTAGAGCCAAAGCCAAAACCAAAAGACTTCTCGCTGAGATCTATACTGAGTCTACTGCTCCAAGACTTGGGAACCTCCTCAACTTTCTCAGTTCGAATCTCACTCTGACTGCGGTACATGGTTGAAGACTTGTTCTGAATCTGGTGAAAACTATGATTTACATCCAATTCAGGAAATTTTTCTTTAGGTACAGCTTTGGGTTGTTCCTTAGGGGTGTCTTTAGAAGGTATTTTATTGGCTTCTTTAGGGGCTTCTGTTGGGGCAGCTTTAGGGTTTTCTTTGGGGGTCACTTTATGACTCCCTTTAGGTTCTACCTTTGGGGCCTCTGTAGGTGGAATCTTAGACATTTCTTTAGTTGGTGCTTTACCAGTCTCTTTAGGTGCTACTTTAGGCATCTCTTTTGGGAACTGTTTTGGAGCTAGTTTTGCAGCCTCTTTGGTAACCTCTTTAGCAGCAACTTTAAGACCCTCTTTAGATACAGCTTGTGGGGGTTCTTTAGCAATGACTTTAGGGGATTCTTTAGGGGACTCTTTAGGGGTTGACACCGGACTCTCAAATGGGGTTATTTTAGGGCTTTCTCTAGGAGACTCTTCCGGACTTCCTTTAGGAGTAATTGTTGGACTTTCTTTTGGCATGACCTTAGGAGTAACTTTAGATGACTCAATTGAAGTTACCTTGGACGTCACTTTAGATACTTCTTTAACAGTGGGCTTCGAGGCATCTTTAGGTACAAGTTTAGGTAAGTCTTTAGGCAGGGCTTGAGAAGATTCTTTAGCTACTAACTTCTGTAAATCTTTAAGTGACTCTTTAGGAGTTAATTTAGATGTCACTTTAGGCAAAATCTTAGAAGATACCTTGGGGCTTTCCTTTGGAAATATTTTTGTGGCTTCCTCTTTTTGAGCTAATTTATTTTGCTTATGCGTCACTTTAACAGCTGCTTTAGGGGCATCTTTAGATGATACTTTCACGCTTTCTTTAGTGGTCACCTCTTTAGATTGCCGGGCAGATGTCTTGACAGACTCACGTTCTGTGATAGGCGGAATGATGTGGGTTGTTACAGGGGGTAGGGGAGATTCTCTGTCAAGCATCATGAATTCCTCATCTCCTTCAAACTGTAAATCAACCTCCTGACATTTAGTGATGTTTTCTGGAAAACCTGGGATGGTTGATGGGTCAAAAGGACTGCTAACCTCTATGGATGCCTCCAGGCCAGAGTCAGCACCCTGCTCCATATGATGCCAGTCTTTCCAGGGTGAAAGGTCACCTTGCAGGGAAAGCTGGGAGCCACTATAATGGCTCCTGTCACCAGACATGCAAACAAGTCCATTGCTGACGCCACTGTCAATAGTTTCTGTAGTTTCTTCATTGTGTTCATAAGTTTGATTCCCATGCTCAAGTGGGTGACTGGGACTGGCATACCAAGAGGAGGCCATGTCTTCCTGTTTTCTCTGCCACAGTTCCTGGTCCGAGGATGACAGTAAGGAGCAGCCATTAGCCCGAGTAAAATAAGGGCTCTCTGAAAAGTCTTCCGAATATGACTGGCAAAGTTTTGAGCAATCAGACTCGGAGCGGCTGAGTTTAGGGGTTGAATAATCACTCTGAGATAGCCAACCAGGGGTTAAATCAGAGTAGTATGCCTTTGCGTGCTTGTCTGGGTCATAGTAAGTGTCATCAGCATATTGAACTGTGCCTGAGTAGCCTGCTTCCTCTCCAGACCTTCTATGGTCATGGGATCGCTTCTTCTCTGATTTGCTCTTATGGACCGGCTTTGAAATTACCATTGCATATTTATTTCTGCTTAATTCATCTAATTCTTTATCACTGTCCATTGAGTCCCAGTCATCACTCTCTATTGCTTTTTCCTTTCCTGAGACCTTAATATCCATGCTTTCATAAGTCTGTGATGAAGACAATGTTTTGTCTTTTCTCTCTTTTCCGTCATGAGTTAAGCTATCAGTAGAGACTGTAATGCCTGTTCCCTTTAGTTTATAGCATTTTTTCAAGACAACATCCCTATCTTGTGGTGTTGCAAAAATAACAATAATAGGGCGGGGTTTTGCATTAGAACATTCTCTTTGTTGGCCTAATCTATGAGCCAGCTCAATTTTTATTGTTTTTTGAGCATCAATGAAACCCATTTTGTCTTTTAGTATTTTATATATCAGACTCTCTGTTTTCTCTGACCTCTCTTCAGGAACATTGAGAAACCGTAAGGTTGAATTGTTGGCCTGGTGGCTAATTTGCTTTATGTAATCATGAATATCCCGTGTTTCCCTTCTAGATTGGACAAATCCTGAGCGCAGCTGCTCAATCTCACTCTGAACTACTTCCACACTGCTGGATATTTCATCAATGGAACTTTTAAGGGCATTTACATGGCCTCGTAACTCTGACAGTTCTGTCTCTATCTGACTAATCCCCTGAAGTTCCTTAAAGATCATCTCCATGACATCTTGGGTCTGACTGATGCATCCCGTGGAGGAGGAGCCAGGCTCCAGTGTCGAGCTCTTTTGCTGTCGTCCAGCACGGTCCAAGGACTTACTCCGAATGCCCAGGGTTTTCCTCCAATTGCTCACCTCTGAGTCTGAGGAGACGCATTCCTGACTTTTTTTCCATTTTCTTAACTTGCGTAGCGCACCCAGCCTCAGTGTCTGTAGACTTGACCGTTCCACTCGTTCTCCCTCAGAACTGCCATCAGAAGGAGCCAAACTGATAAGGCTCTTTCTGTTTCGTCTTACTGGCATAGTGTATGATTTATGCTCATCCAGTCTCCTAACAGGTTTTGTCTCACTCAAAGAGTCAGAGTAACTACTATCAATCGAAAGAATCTCAGTAAAGATACTTTCATTATTATTCACAAAAAGAGAGCTTTTCGGGAGTCCATTCGCAATAGCTACACGATAACTGAAAGTAGGTGACAGGGACGAGCAGTCGTTCTTTCCGTCGTCTTCTTCCAGCGATATGTTACGTGCCGAAGAGCATTTGGAAATCTTTTTAACTGTAGTCTTCAGTGTGGTAGAGAGAGTTAGATTTTGTGCTTGCAAATCAGTGGTCAATTTGGGCTCTTTACTTTCGCTTCTCTCTTTCTTCTTTATTGGGTTTGCCAATTTCTTTGTAAACATTCCTTTGCAAATCTTATTAATGTATGATGATATAGTCTTTATTAGAGCAGAAACCATGGATGGCAATCCAGTCTACTATTTTTAATCTTCCATGGAAAGAAGTTGGCTGAGAGTACAGTGGTGGTGAGCCAAGCACAATCAACCTGTGCTTGACAAAAGGATCAGTTAAAAATGACTAAAGCTACAGTCAGTGTCGAGATTCACTAACACTTTAAAATCCAGTGGTCTTCATCCAGAAAAGGGACATCTCCCTGGAAGACAAAGAAAAATGGAAATATTTAGAATGTTGCTAGAGACTCACAGATCTCACTTAAACTCAATGATCACAAACCACAATTAGAAAATAGAAAAAGAAATTTTGCAAACAAATTACATTAACTGGCAATGGATTTATAAAGTGTTTTCAATACATTGTTTAGACCCTACACACAGTATGGCATGCAGCCAATACAATCATGTTTCACAAATTGGTGAACCTCATCCCATCCTTGCCTCTGAGCCTTTCAAGGATGCCCCTTCCATAATCTGTTGTGATAATGTCACCTGTTACCAAATTAACTGTTTACCTATTGAATATTACAAATAGGGTGTTTTGATCATTGCCCAAATTTCTTAATCAACTTTGAAGTTAGTGAGGTAAAGCCTTAAATATAATATGTTGTGTTATCTTTTCTTGGAAATTTTAACAGCATTTTTTCAGTTTTTTTAATTTTATGCATTTTTAACTATTATCTTGAAGTGCATGAATGAGCATTCGCATCTGACTTTGGTGTAATTCCAACTTTATGTCAAAGGTACTAGTGGAGAGAAAAAAGGAATAAAAGGAGAAAATAAAACAAGTGTATATTGAGCATTCTTGTGGGTAGCAGTCCAGGGATAATTAATTTCATGTGTATATGAGTGTGCATTCATGTACTGTATACGGTATGCGTGTGTAAGTCAACGCCGATAGGCTCACTGGTTGCACCGCTACCAGAAGGTAGCCAATTATTTTTATTCAATTATTCTGATTTCCTCAATGCCACAACAAAATCTGTGTGGCAAAATAGTGGGAGCACCAAAGTGAAGCATGATTGTACTTCAATAATTTCTAATATTACATATTAATGTTGATGAAAAATGCGAAGCAAAGGATCTGGGTGATATTTGGCCTTATTACAGTGGCTAACACATCAATGTTTGAAAAACAGATTCAATACAACAGAAAATCCGTTTGTTGCCTATTTTTTTTACATGTAATATTACTGAGGATGATGTGGATTTTTTTAGTAATAAAATCTATGTGAATAACGTACTTAATCAACTCAGGTATCATTATGAATTTCTGCAGCAAAATATAGTACATAGCTGCTAAAAGGGACAAAATAGCCATCTTAGACACATGGGAAGGAAGAGAGACTTGAGTCATGCTCTATAATGCTGAACCTTCAACAGCGTTGAGTGATTCTGATAGATGTGTCTTTTCTGTATGGTAGAACTGGCCAACTCGGTGGAAAGAGAGATATTTACTGTGCATAGGATCTGACAGCTGCTCCACATTAGTTCTGGGCTTTAGAGCATGATCTGTCTACAGTCTCATGACCACAGAGACATGCTCACTTTAAATGAGCTGTGAAACACAGCATCACAGTTAGCTTTTATTGCTGGACTGGAAAAAGGACCAGACATTAGCAAATAGGGCTAGTGCCTAAATATAATTTTTATGCCAGATTTGTGCATAATGTAATTAAACCAGGAGCATGACAATTTGCAAACTTCACAATCTAAAGTTTGAGATAGGGCTGGCACAGAAAATATTTGAAAATATTTTTTTTCCATTTATTCAAATGGTTTTATGGAATAGTATTTTAATAGGTGAACTTTCCGCGCTTAATAAAGTACTTCAAGTTACACAAATTACAGATCGCTACTGTATAGAGTATAGAGTCCCAGCAATAAAATTGGTCTTATCTATCTTTCGATCACTGATAGAAAACAAAACATTTGTAGTCCATCTTAATAAAAATATTAAGATGGACTACAGTATATTTTGGGGTATAAGGAGGTTCATGACTCAGCTCTCTTGCAGACTGGCCTTATGCAAAGAACAGCTTTTTGTGCTGAAAGGTCACAACCAATAAGTGAATCACATCAGATGTTCTTTAAATACTGTATTCAAAACAAATGTTTTTTTCTATCTGCAAACAAAAACTGAGGTTGCACAGCACAACCGTGGTCAACTTGTTAATCAGTGATCGCTTATTCACTCACTCTGCCAAAATGGACCAAGTAAAACCAAAAGACCATCATTTTTAACAACCAGAGCTTGTGAAGTGTGCTGTTGAACTCAATTAAGATGAAACTAATATAATGGATGCCAAATTGAGACAGTAGTGGCCTTTCTCCTTTTTGTATGTTTTGATGCTAGTGAAGGCATACAAAGCCAGCCTCAACACTTGCAGTCAGCTATAGTTGCTCTAGCTATGCTGGAAAATCTACAATATATAGGGTGATATACATACTCCACTGCCGCCGTCATACCTGTGTAAAAACAATAAAGTTCTTATAAGTTTGGCATGTTGCAAATGTGAACCAGCACAAGCACCAGCCAAGAGCCAAAGCAGCTGGGAACAGTTTGGTCACCCAATTTTTGACCAACAAACTCAACCAAATGCATGCTGATTCCGAGTTGATGGCTTGTAATCATGTACAATATAATATTGTATTATTTTATTAATGTTAGAATTATTATATTAGTGTATTACATTACTTGTATGAATCTTATGGTGCAAGAAATTTCACTTGTATCACTCTTAGTAATATATAGGCCTTAGTGCCATGACTTATTTCCCAGCACTGCCTACATTTAATCCTGCAGAGGGGAACTTCTCTCTCCCTATTCTGGCAATGAGAATAATGACACAAACACCACTGACATGGTTATGAAGCCACAGACTCTGACATACGGCCTAAATTTGCTCTAGCGTGTAGTCTTCTGCGTCGCTACACTTACTACTTCTTTCACTTGAAAATCTTATTTACCAAGCCAGTGTGGCATTGTCAGCACAAACACTGGCTTAAACCTCTCACTGTGAAATACGAGACAAACAGATTTATCTTTATTAGGCTAACCGGCATTGTGTGAACTCTTTAAGCAAGGGTTGGAAGGTATCAGACATGTATTTATATAGGTCTAATTAATCAGCCAAGATAATTGGGAATGTCTAAAGTGTGTGCACGTACTTGGCTTTGTTAATTGATAAGTGCTGTGATTATAGACAGTTTCAGCAAGAAGTAGAGAGACAAAAATATTGAATCTTATAAGATGCATTATTTAATAATAATTGGAAAACATTTCTTAATTTATAATCAGTCGATCTGAAATTAGTGAGTTAATTTTACATTAAATGATTTCATATAAATTTGAAACACCAAAACTGAATTAATTATTATACTTTTTTATTTTCACA
>KV751315.1:826320-844859 GCA_001698575.1 Mola mola
GCTTTTCTTGAATTTGTGACAAATTTTCAGAAAAGTAATGAGTCTGTATTTTCCCAACTGTCCAATGAGTTAAATGTTCGTATCAAATTACTCCCATACTCACATTCACAAGTTACACGTGGATGTACAAAGTAGAAACATAAAGAGAAACAACATTACATACTGTGGTTTTATCCTTCTTCCTCACCTCATCCAGATGCAGAAGGTTCTCTAACGATTGCATGAGACACATGGGGCTTTCATCTACCACCAGTAGTGAAGGGATCTGCAGTGTTATTACATCCATCGTGATGGGGACATAACTTCTTCTAGATGTCACTGAAATCTCTTCAACAGATGTCGAGGGATTTTACTAAAAAATTGTACACATGTCAAACCTAGCTAGCAGTAAAAGAATGAAAATCTATCAAACTCTATTTTAAGGTATTTCTGTATTTTTTAGTTAAAACTTTCTGCAGCTGAACTCATACTGAGGGGATATAAAAGCAGATACAAAAATAGTTAAAAGAGCTGCAATTTTAAAATAATTATTTCTTAAAGCATTTCCCAGTGTCAATTTTCTGCTCTTAAGAATGGTTGATTTTGATGACCTGAAGCTTTTTCTTTGAAAAGTCACATACGGTCATATGTCACCCATACAAGTCATATATGGATGAATTAGACACAATCAGAATCAGTTCTGTACATATGTAGAATAATATCAGTAATCATTTTTATCTCGCTAAGAGTTATTTTGACTTCATAATCACATTTTAGCACAACATGTGAAAGAATGCAAACCACAACTCAAGACTCAATGACAGTATAAACCTAAGCGAGTCAATCTGAGAGTGAACAGTAACATTGGATGTATTTAGTCACACACCGATTTAACTTACTTTACAAGAACTGAATGTCATGGCGAAAAATACACAATAAAAAAAAAGGTTGTGTTTGGAATTTTTGTAGTCTGTAGTATGGATTATTTCTCTTCCATTTTCTTCTTTTTTTTTTGCTTTTTTTTGGTCATGCATGATCAAGAAACACCATCATCTTGTTTGGATTTGAGCCCACGGTTTGAGAAAGAGAGTTGTTTTTGGTTTTGCAAGATGGCGAGAGAGCTATGGACGCTATGGATCAATCAGAGGGTGTTATTCCCTGGCAGAGTCAACACTTCAATTCTTTCAAATACTGCACTGTATATAAAAGAAAAAAAACAAAAAACTCATTTGCCTTACACAAAACAGAGACCAGAACAAGATCCTAAACTCAAAAAATGCCCATATAAATTACAACACATGCAATCCTCCATATTAAAATTTATGGTAAAAATCTGGAAACCACATAAGTGTAGTTATTTTTTATGGTTTTCTTACTATAGATAGAGATTGTTGAATGTTTTTTTAAGTTTTATACCTCGTGGCTAATACACAGCTTCTCAAACATCCACACTGCCATTTATCTAGAACCTGACCATATATTTTAATCATTTCTACATCTGTATCAAAGCAGTTATTTTGGAGATTATTTGCTCTGCAAAACATTTTTTTTTACATTGAGGCTGCACACAAATCATACCTGCGAAGATTGTAATAATATCTATGCATTGCACTAAATGTTCACATTCAAACACATTTTAAACTAAAAAATTCAAGCTAATTACATCCAGTAGTTAACTAGCAGTTAACTTTGACATGGTAAAGTATTGACATGGTTGGGGGTACTGTAGGATTTAGCTTGGCTGTGGTAGAGCAGGTCACTAACTAATCAAAAGGTTGGTAGTTTTACCTCTTGTTGTCAGGATCCGCTAGTGTTAGTTTTGTTTTCTCTAGTTAGTGTGGTTTTTGTATTTCCTGTTTTATTTTGAAAGTCTTTTGGGTGGTCTCCTGGTATCCTGCCAAGTGTTTCCCAACTTTGTATGGTATGGAACTTTGTCTCATTTCTTCATTAGTCCCTGTGGATTCAAGCTGCCCTCCCATTGTGTTCTCAAAGCCTAGTGTAGTATTTTTTAATGTCAGATGAGCCTTACAGTTTGCATGACAGCTTGTATTTACTTCAATTTAATATCATATAGAGATGAAATGTCAGATAAAATCTACTAAGGAGTTGTTCTGACCCAGCACACAGACAGGTTGATTAAGAATAATACCAAACTGGTTTATTAATCGTTAAAAGATGAGTTACAAGTAAAGTAAAAAATCAAGGTAAAATAGTGTTGAAATGGATCAGAATGTGTCCTGGTTCTCAGACCATAGAAAACTGTCCCTGTGTCAGAGAGTCCTAAGTTCCTCCGCTGGAGAGCAGTCCCTTCAGTCCATCTACACCTGAGGGACTCTGTCCCTGGTCGGCACGTGGCGTCTTCAACTAACAAGCACGAAATGACATCAAAATTCAGCGGACATGACTAACTCCCCTCCTCCCTTATATCTTGCTGTGCTTCTGAATTCTGTAGTTGTGTTCTGATAGCCCGGCTGTAGACTGGCATCCTCTGTCTGCCCTTAGGGTCGTCTGATTTTTATGCTCCTTTCTGCCCCAGTGTATGTCTCCCCACACTGCGTGCTCTCACCTGTGTCCTATCGTACCCTAATTAACTATCTACAGGGAAGTAGGGAGCACAACCCAACTCAAAGAGTTCTATTCCCTAGAACTGCTCCCAATACCTGAGGGGCCTGTTTTACCTCTGAGAATGCCTAAATTCGGGGGGGCCTGAGCTTCCTCAACAGCTCTCCCTGGATTGCAAGGGAGGGCAAAGTCCCACAGTAAAGCCTGGTTCGTCTCACTGGCCTGAGGTTCTGTGTTCTCAGCTGCATGTGGGAGTTGACAGGGGTGGCAGGGGCGTAAGCTATTGAGATGGAGGATGCGCTCTGGGCCCTCTTTACTTTCAGGTCTTACATTATACACACAGTGGTCCGGATAGGGAAGGGCTAACATGACAAGAGGCTGGCTTTCCCATCTATCTTTAATTTTCCCCATTCCCTGTTTCCTCTGGTCTAAAACAACACCCACTCTCCTAGGAGCAGGGGGGCATCCTGAGCTGACCCACTTCATAGTAGTAGCAGTAGTAACTTCGGGACTGCAACTGTGGATGGTATTATTTTAGGATTGAACTAATCCTGGCAAAATACCCCACCCAGTTACTGTTTTGCTCTACCTCCAGTGTCCCAAAGAGATTCAAGAGTCTACCACCCCCTACCGCCGACATTGCCCTGTGGGTGGTAGGGGGTGGTCTGAGTTTTGTGGCAACTTTTGTAGCAACCTTTACCTCTCTTTAATATTTTCTGCAGTAGCCATTGGGATCCTATGCTTGATGACATAGGCACATCCATAGTCTTTTTCATGCCTGAAGAAGACATGCTCCCATTTCTAGACTAGCTGGTCCAGTTGAAGCCGTTGCGGCTCTGTCAGGCCATCACCGTTGATGAAAGGGAGCTCCGATTTCTCACCACGTGGTTGGTTCAGCTCGCCAGCATCAAAGAAGTCGACTTCCACAATACCTGGACTCACCTCTGTAAGAGAAACCCAGGAATTCCCAAAAGAAGGCAGCGCTGCCACTAGAAATAAACCACACACACAGCCTACAACACCCTGTGACATAAACATTTTACGTTTAATTACAAAGGCCTTATAAAAACACAGAGAGTATAAATATTATCACAAATTATGCAAACACTATTCTTAACCTTAAAAACACTGGCAATTTGGTACTTAAAATCACATACCAGTGCTCACACAGCTATGTTTATTTTATTTTTCATTTTTCTCTCTCCTCCACACTCACAAAGAGTTGCTCACGTATGGCTGCCTGGTACCTCGACAGTGAGAGAGCACATAGCTGATTATCATTAAAATTATCTCTGAGAGATGCTCCCTATAATGCAGCGTTAACAGCATTGCAGTGTCGGCGCAGCACTTCCTGTTTACAGCTTAATCTCACAGCAGGCTGCAGACGACAGATAACAACAGTACAAAGCATGCTAGGGGATAAAAGCGCCACAAAATGCGGTGGGGCTCCCGTAACGCCTGCCATCTTGGTGATGTGGCGTCAATCGATATTATTGTCGGTGCTTCTTAAAAAAACTAGGTACATGGGAGAGAGAGAGAGAGAAAGTGGAAGTGAAAGAGATACAATCCACATACATATACCATCATCTTGTTGTTTCATATGTGATTATTCATATTGAACACATGCAACTCATTAAATTCATATTGTGTTCCGTGTCATCACTGTTTGAGAAACAAGTAGCTTTAAAATTTGTTTTTGTGTCCGGGAGCCTGAAACTGAAATGTTCAGAAACTGAAACTACACTCCAAACTAAACCAAAGACGGTGTAATTAGACACATTTAGGACCCAAAATTCTAATTTATTTTCAGGACAATCATCAGTGTCACATCAGGGACACGCATTGATAATCCGCTCTAATAATCCCCAGTGATCTACGAGCCTCAAGTCTCCTGTTTACATCCCACTAAATTGAAAAGCTATTGATAGGAGGATATTCTGCACCTCCATATAGCACATTACTCTAATCAAAGCTTTTTCTTGACATTTTATAATCAAGATAACCAATAGATAAACAGTCCTCTGATGTTAACATGCTAGCGTCAGTCTGAATCTTATTGTGTATCGTCCCCATTAAATTTGATATTATTAGGCAATCCAAAGCTATCTTTCTGAACCCCCAGTACCACTTCTCTGTTACTGCAGAACAAGGTAAAAATTACATAATAATGTGTCTTGCCATTGGTGATTTAGATATTCAAAACTGACAACCGCTAGTGAAAAATGTGTACATTCTGTACACTGTAAAAAACCTAAATTGTCAAAAGTTGAGATGTGTGTTTTTCAGCAACAATAGTTTTGAGACTAAGCAATCACCTTTCTATGATAAGGAATTTTACTCAGAACCAAAGTAATATAAAGAATAACAGTGGATTTGAGGTTAGAGGGATGGACTCGCAAAATCCCAAGTCAATCACCTAAATTATTAAGTGGAAAGTGCTTAAATTGCCACTTAGCGTCAGTCAAGTTTGTTCTAGCTTTAAGCAAGACACATATTTCCTTTTTCAGTAACATCGTTATAAAAGTCCTAAAAATATACGATGATTGAGAACTTAAAGAGATATTTTTATAACATTTAAGCTCTTTGTTTTCTTGAGTTCTTTCTTTTTTTGGACCCCCTTGCATGACAGCCTCTTAACCTCACTCCACTTTTTTGCCTCAGTCCTACGTCCCTCTACTAATATACAAAATAGCCATTTTACGGCTCTGTACTCCATCTTATTTGAAGTAAAATGACAACTTTTAGGCTAACCATCAGCTTCCATCAAAAGGGGAGGTAACTGTGTTTTATACAAATGAAATACAAGCTCATTTGACTGATGTCAGGTAAAGGCCTTGGCCAGTATAAATTCTTTCAGCTTAGTTTCCTGATTTCTATGTTTAAGATTGTTGAGCTACACCTCACAAAGACCTCTACAAACACTCATTGAGAACATCAATGTTGTTGTTCACTGTTAAAAGCATTCTGATGACCAAACACATAAACAGCGGTTTTCATTTTTGAAAATCTTGACCTGTCAGTTATCTGTCCCTCGCAATTTCTCTAAAAAAAAACCCAGGCAGGCAAAAATTAACATGAATAAAACTTATTTTAATGGCTGATAGCGATGTTAGAATGCTTAATACTTGCTAATTAGCATTACTTTAAAAGGGGAATGTAGTGACCTTGGCACATATAAAGTGACATTAACTGAAATTTAAACCAGATGATTGCATTAGAGTAAAGGGTTAAAGGAGTAAAGTATAACAGATAATCCATCGGGAGCCATGCATAATCTCATAATCCACTGAATAGATACTAGTAAATTTAGGTATTTAAAAAAACTCCCAAAATTTTAGAATACATCACCAGGTGACCAGAAGTGGTTGTACAAAATTTTGTGTAACTCTACTGAGCAGATTTTGAGATATTTCATTTAAAGTGAAAAAAAAACTGACTTGCTGGTGGTACTACAATAAAGGTTAGGAGATCAGAAAGTCAAATCAAAGCCATAAGAATTTATCCTTAAGGGAGCTTGGAAATCTGCAGCATAATTAGTGGCAATCCATCCAATAGTTGTCAAAATATTTCCCTCTCACACTCTTACAACAAGCTTCTCGTTGGCACTAGAGAAAAAGTCGAAGGATCACCAAAGTCAGTAGAATTCATCGAGTGTCTGGAAGTGCATAAAATCAGTAAGCAGTTTAATTTTGTCACTGTCATGTTGGTGTAATGGTAAACCTTCAGAAAATGCTGGTGTAAATTAGATACTCAGAACACATAAAATGCTTAAATATTGTGGCTGCAGCTGAGATATCCACTCACTTTTAAAAGGTCACACACATTGCTCAAAAATAACCCTCTGTGCTGCATGATCTCACTGCTGATTCTTCCCGAGAGCTAAACAACTACTTTCAATGAAGTAATACATTAACCCTGAAAAGCATCTATTTGGAAAGCCACTAAACCAACTTCGTTGTTCGTGGATGTAAACTTAACACAGACTTTAAATGCATAAACGCAAAAAGTATTTTACATTATACATTTGTTTTCTCGATAGATCCTTCCATTAGCAGCCATGCTTTAACCTTAACTTTATAAAATTGGGCCTGAGGTACAGATGTTTACTTCTTACCCCGATCTAGACATCCAAAATGATGTGAATTTGCTACCTTCGTGCCTTTTTTATTTAAGGCTCAACCTCAATTTTCGATTTAATCTTTTTGATTTCCGATTTATCAAGACGCTTGGCTAAAGTCCTTGGATTGGCTCTGACCACTTACCTCGCAGAAGACAGCTACTAATTGATTAACTGAGGGATGTGGACTGGAAGTCGACTGGAAGGAGGGCTTTACTTTAAGATACTGGACTAGTAATAGCATTTTAAACTCATCTTGGGTGAAATAATTCCATTAAATTTCTGAATCATTCTGTGAAGGTTTGTTTCCTGTCCTAAAATTTGGACTTCTGCTGATAATGCCGATCTCCTAAATATGCTTCTTCTGTCTGAAGAGATGTATTTTTAAGAAAAGGGTTTATGATATGTTTGTCTTTCTATAATTTTCAGGTAATGGGTCTTGAATTGGTTTTACAGTCTGTTTACACAAAGTCCAAAGACCGTCTTGGATAAGCTCCTGGATAGAGCTGTAAATGTTTCTAAATACAGTTTGTCTCTTATTTCAGACTATGCCAGCCCTCGCTGCAAGAGGCTAATTACATTCCGTCCTCAGTGATAAATGTCCCTCTGCAATGATTTACGTGCAGCTGCTCTCACTGCATTCACATATACGTACGTATATACTGTATATTCATAGCATGCCTTTGCCATCTCTCCCACACACACAGATACACAAGGTGAATTCCCCCTGGGAGCAATTATCACAAAACTCTACAGTATGAACTTGTGTTATTGATCTATGTACTGACTTTGCTCTGACAATACAGCAGTTTAGCAGTTTCTGTTGTTATTTAGAGAACAACTTATGTGTTGTTCCAGTGTTCTCCAGTGTTTTTTACAAATACAACAAAAAAGCTCACAGAAGCCCAGCAGTTACCTTACTGTAGGTCCAGGTACAGAACGGTGACAAATGTAAATCACCACACAGAGAAGTAATGAAGTTCCAAAGCTAATTGTGAGTGTCAATCATCCATTTACCTGTAAGAAGAATATACTCTATTCAAATATATTTAAAAACTTAACTGAAGAATACAACCAAACATCTGCTAAATCAGAAAACTGGCTGAAGCAGAAGCAACAGAAGCACCTGAGAGTATGTTAATTGGAAACTGAAAGACTTCAATGATAATATTATTAGAAATCATGAATTTAAATGTATTTATTTATTTGCACCAGTAGCAAGTGTTTACAAAGTGCTAAGACAGACAAAGCAAAACAAACAGGGACCAATACAAAATATATAATAAAGATATACAGTATAGGCAAATAAAAACATGAGTGAAAAAAGCCTAGAGAATAAAAGCAGAAATGAGTCAATGTATAAAAACAATAATACAATAAGAGGCAGATTTTAAGGGATTTTAAATAAGTAACATTATCTGTGAGCTCCTCGGGTAAGTTGTTCCAAAGTCGGGGGGCCTGATGGCAAAAGCACATCCCTTGTAGAGTTAATCGTTCATTTTAAACAGTCAAAAAGGATCCACAGAAGCAGACAGGATATTTGAAAATTCTAACCCTTTCATTTAGTCCTTTAGTTTAAATGAAACTTGTAACAACTGTATTTTCACTGAAGGCTGTGAACATCACTTTAAAATACAGTACTAAGTACAGTAGCTGTTATGTGTATATAGTAAAGTAAAGTTTTCTTACAGATATAGAGCAGGAGTAATATTCATTTTAAGCTTCTGGTCACCTGAGGAGTGTCAGTCCTGACTCCTGAGGGGCATAAATGGATCTCTTATGTTTCCCAGCTGGTCAGGTAGCATGCAGGACGTTTTGGATGCTTTGTGACTGACAGCAAATGCCAGGAATATACAAAAATGAAGCCAGTGAGACTTCTTCAAATGAGAACAATGAAGCTGCCAGGGCTGTCCACACTTTCAGACTGAGGTAGAGACATGTGCCATTTCTCACACTAACTTCTGCTTTTGCTGCGTGGAATTCAATTATGGACTAAGGTGAGGCGCAACAAGGCCGCATTATTGGATTTTCAGTGAACGCACTGATAAACAGAATATATACATAGTATATAGCTTGTGATTTCCATTATTTTGTACAGCAAGGCAGTAGTGAAAGGGTATAGAGAGAGAGAGACGATGCACTGGGCTGTGGGGCGGGGGTGAACAACAGGGGTTAGGAAAGTCAGTAACAGATGGCCTTTCCCTGGACTTCATCCACAGGCTTCATAAACACACATGCATACACAAACACTGACAGACACATATTCACAGTCAGTACTCTGGCTTTCAAAACACATGCTGGAGAATCACAGATTAGCAGGATACCAAGCTTCCTCTTTGTTTGCAGCTCAGCAACTGAACACTTCATTAATATTCTCATAACTGTTTTTGTTTATTATTGATCTCAATGAAAGTTTGAATATTGAATATTTAAATATATTTATGTGTTAAAAAAATACTTTCAATATCTTCTTTTTAAGAGATTAAAACCTAGCAATAACTAATACTCTCTCCTGCAAATTTAGATAAATGTGACAAGTTTTAACAAGTGAACCCTCTGCCTTTACTTACCTGAAAAATGTTCAAATGTTCCTTGTTAACGTATATTAATTGTAAGCCTTGTCTTAAAACTCTTGTGTCTTGTTGCAGAAATCGAAAGGACAAACTAGAACACTGTGCGCTGTTCATGTTGGAAGAATACAATGCAGGTACTTTCCCTCCAAACCAACTGTTAGGGATGTTGTGAAGGAGCACAGGGTAAAGGGAACTGCTCCAAATTATGACTGATCACTAGAGAACTTCTTTTCATTTTAATTAAAACTACTGATGCATGAAGCCATGTCTAAACTTGGTTTCAACCAAATAAATCTGTAATAATTAGCTCAAACAGAAACAAATTGCCAAAGCAGTTTTCTAATCTAATTACCAACACACACATACATAACTGTCATCCCCACAGGTGGGTGGTCACCTTGCGTTTCCCACTGAATTTGCTAAGTTACTTTGACTGCCTAAATGACGTCTTTTATTTTTATTGTGTCGCCTCACAGCAAGAAGGTCCTGGGTTCAATTCCGGGTCAGGGCGTTTCTGTGTGGAGTTGGCATGTTCTCCCTGTGTCTGCGTGGGTTCTCTCCGGGTACTCCGGCTTCCTTCCGCAGTCCAAAAACATGCAAACTGGGGGTAGGTTAATTGGTCACTCTAAATTGCCCGTAGGTGTGAATGTGAATGTGGATGGTTGTTTGTCTCTATATGTCAGCCCTGCGATGAACTGACGACTTGTCCAGGGCGACCCCGCCTTCGCCTGACGATGCTGGGATAGGCTCCTGCCACCCCTAACAGGATAAGCGGTAGAAAATGAACGAATGAATGAATGTATCCTCAGTACTTTTTGATTTGCAAACAATATCTTGCATTTCATTTTAAATTTTCAGTTTCTTTTTCATTTAAAAGTTCAAGTTTGTTTTGCTTTGTTCTTAGATGGCCAAATGGTTGCCCAAGTGTAACCACCACGCTTGAATCCCACAATAAATAACTAACACCCTTTATATATCATTATACCACTTACACACGATAAACTGAAACAGCCCAGAATGTCTGATAAACTGATTGCACCAGACGACACAAACGGCTTCAGCAATTTCGAAAAAACTAATTTACCTGCTTACTCAATCATCACAATGGCTTCCATTGATCCCAAGTTGAATATACTTTGGTTTCCCCTCATAAATCTGTATTATCAATTTGAACTTGGTTGAATCCATTACAGTGGTCACAAGCTGGAAGACCTACAGCTGTCAAATGTTTCTGCACAGCGGCGAACGGGCCTCATGGAATCATTGAATAAATGCGCTGTGACCCTACACCTGCAATCAATCAAATCTCTTAATGCTCGGGCTTCTCATATCCTAAGGTATTTGTTTGAAAGCCTTGAACAATCAATGACACTGTAGTTTACACTACCTCAAGCTTCTCAGGTTGGTTTCAATCACGAGAGTAAACATCTACTTTAATGATACATATAACAGCGAGGTGTGACTTTGGCAATTACTGTCACCTTGTATTAAAAATGGTTTCCTTTGTTTTTTATAGTACCTGTTAAAAACGTGATATTCATATTCCTGTGTTGTGAGATTGGCTGGACGCTGCTGTGCAAAGACAAGAAACATGCAAAGATGACTAAGACCATCAAAAAGTTTTATGTGGAACTCCCTCAAGAAATGAGATGGAGTACAAACTCCGGAGGTCATATATCACAAGCTAACTCACAGTCACTGGAGAGCGAAACGCCTAACAGAAGTGGGTGGCCCCTCTGATCTGATCATGGGCTCACATCACCAGGTGAATTAAGTTTGATGAAAAACTTCTTTGTGCAGAGCAAACATCAGCCCTCATGACAGAGATTATGGATGATAACAAGTTTCATGTCTTTAGGGGGGTAGTGGTGGGTAGAGTACTCCTCTGATGGAGTCTGGACACTGGTGGAGGTGACTGGCTGAAACCTGGATGTATGTGATAGGCCAAAGGCTTCTGTTTCAAACTTTGGCTTCCCTGTGGTTTGCACTAGAGCCTCAATATTTCATCAGGTAACAAGTCAACAGAAAGGAAAATAAGATTCAAAAAATAATGAAAAATCCAAGGCAATGGGCATACATATGTTATATATTATAGCAGCTCATGGTCAGCAGTGTTTATATTTGATATACACTAAACTTAAAGGAGGTAAGTAAATGAAACAAACTGGTCTACAAATGGCAGGACACTCAAAGCAACTGTGTTACTACTTCAGCGATTCATTTTTCAGTTATGATAAATTCAATTGTTTATCCTCTGCAGTCTTTTGCGTGTTCAAGTGCAGTTCGGCCCTGCATGACCAAGCACAGCTGTCATAAAGCACAGGGGAAAGATATCTGCAAAGCTACAATATATGAACTGGCACCATAAATAGATAATCTAGCCAAAACCTGTCTGTTACTTATATTTTGATTGATTTTCCCTGCAGGACATTTTAGCTGAAGGTCTCTCTTCATCTATTCAATTTAATTTGCCTGACATGAAGGGGAATCATGCACGTCAGTGACATTCAGATACAGGCTTATATATGCACAAATGTAACTGCACTATGTATTCATTTTATTTTAATTATTTGCATGCAACATTGTTTTTCTTCAGTAACCAAATTATTTCAGCCAACCATTCAAATCTGCTCTGCCCTCAGTAAATAACACAAGATATGTGTTGAATAATCTCACCATAACAGGTTAGAGACTCACACAACATCAAGGTTGTTTTTTTTTAATGATTAAATTAGAGGCTTCACAATAACACACCTCTGAAATTGATTATGAGGCTTTTCACGAAGGATTTACAGTAAAAGAATATAATCATTTACCTTGGAGTTACATTAGAATTATTGTTCATAAAGTCAGTTTTCAAGACTAAGGCTACAGTATGTTTTGAGAATTTAAACATTACATTAACTCTGGCAGGAATCTCTTGGATGTCTCTGGTTAAAGGAGCAATTTGTAAGATGTTGAGTCTTAGTCCTGGTACATCGAATACTGACACTTTGGGTTGGTAGCATCAGTAACAAATGACAGAGGAAACACACTAAATTGGTGTTTGATGTCCTGTGAATGAGATTAAATAATCAGATGTTGTTGTTACATATCTTACATATAATACCTTTAAACTAGATCCATCAATTACCTTCTACTTATCTGGGATCAGTTCACATTGGCAGCAGGCTAAACAGGGTTTTCCAGACATCCAAAGACCCAGCAACACTTTCCAGGTCCTCCTGAAGGATCCCAAGTCTTTCCAAGGCCAGATGGGATATAAAATTGCTCTGGCTAATTCTGGATCTAACATGGAGTCTCTTCTCAGTTGGGCGTGCCCTCTAACCAGATACCCAAATCACTTCAGTTGGCTTCTTTCAACATGGAGGAGCAAACAGC
The DNA here is from genome assembly GCA_001698575.1 of Mola mola. Taxonomy (NCBI): domain Eukaryota; kingdom Metazoa; phylum Chordata; class Actinopteri; order Tetraodontiformes; family Molidae; genus Mola; species Mola mola. Next base: position 838,933 of record KV751315.1, read on the forward strand.
TCTACTCCTAGCTCTCCCTGGATGACCGAGCTACTCATCCTCCTGAGGAAACTTTGGCCGCTTATATCTGCGACTTCATTCTTTTGGTCGCTGTCCAAAGCTCATTAACATAGATGAAGGTTGGAACATGCAGTATATCGACTTGTAATTCAAGATCTTTACCTTAACTCATTTCCCTCTTCACCACAACAGTCCAATAGAAGTCCAGCAGATGATGCCACACCAAGCCACTTGTCCATCTCATGCTCCACTTTGCTATCACTCGTGAAAACAATCCCAAGATACTAAGACTCCTCTGCTTGGAGTAACAACCCCCCCCATCCCAACCTGGAGAGAGCAATCCGACCATCTCCAGCAGAAAACCATGGCCTAAGACGTGGAGATACTGACCATCATGAGGTGTGTTGGACAGCTGAATGTTGCTTCTCATATTCAGATTGTTAAATACTAATGATATTTAGGAGAACACGACTCGTTCTGTCATGCACCTTTAATTAGAATGCTATTTAGTTTAGTTTTAGTTGTTAGAGGATGTAGATTAACCAACAGAGGCTCAAATACTATTATATGTGTTCTAATAAAAATACAGCATTTTTTTTTTCCCTCATGCCCCACTACTCTTTATTTTCAAGGTCAGTAGTGTACAATATTACTGTAGAAGGACATGATCCATGCTTTAATATTTATCCTGTGTTCTTTTGTTGGTTTCAGGTTAGAGCATCAGTAACATCTTCCTGAACACACCCTTAGGACCTCTTGAACTGCAGTGTAAGCTATGCTGCCCGATAACCACACGCATGCACAGGAATCATTTCCTTCACAAGGCGGGTGGATTGTCAATTAGAGCAGACTGGCCTGAAGTGGATTTTAAGACAAGAGGAGAGTGACTGGGTCAAAGAGTGTCTAACCTGTATTGATGAACAGAATAAGCATTCAAAGAAAGCAACGTCAATAAGTCTCTTCAATGTCAAGTACCTTAACCACAAAGAGTCTGCTCTTCTGTTTGTGTGTCCTGAATGAGGATATGTATTTGGTTAAGAGATGCAATGTAATTTCAAGAGACATGTGCAGGTAGACAAAGCACTGAAATGAAAACAAAACACCATCATCGATGACAACTGATACTGAGACTTCTAACTGACACGAGGCGATGGATATGAACGAAACGTTCTGTTTAGCTACGACTTGTGACTCTCAAAGTTATTCAAGTGAGCGGTTTTTCTTTTTATTATTTAAATATTGTGGTGGCTCTGTGTGCTTTTTGTTGTATTATTTGAGTTGGCAGACTAATAATAAGGACAATGCAAAAGCTAACTAGGTAATAGGTATATGCCCTCTGTTTATGTCTAATATCTAATGTATTGTTTTTACAATATTAATAGAAAAATAAACCAGGACATGGCTCAAGATGGGTTTCCATAAATTCTTATTGTCCCCTTGAAAAAAAATTCTTGTCCATTGTTAACTGTGGTACTTGCAATGTGTTTCTCTTGGTTTTGTTGTGTTTGCAGTGGGTTTTTATATTTGCATGATGCTTTTCTCATTTGAAATAAGTTGTGCATTTTTTTAGAGCAGATGTTGTCAAACTGAAGTCGTTTTCTTAAATTACAGTGTGTTGGGCTTTTTCACCTGTTGTGGATAATAAATAAATGACATGGAAAGTAAATATATTAGCGAGAGCTGTTGCTGCTAATTAACAGTAATTGAGTTACTGAAATCACATAATTCCCCAAATGGAGACATTATGGTTGATTATAGTATAGTTTGTAAAAGCCTTCTGAGACTAATTTTAATGTGGGAATTTGGGCCATTCAAATAAATTCAATTGATTTGACAGCGCTGTTTCATTGTTTGGTCATTTTTTTCTTCACTTTATCAGATTAAATGATGAATAACATTATCAAGTTTCATGCACTGAACATACAGTAGACAGTCAATGAAAAGGGATAAGAGAATTGCTTCACTGAAATGTTTTCATTTATTAAAGCGAGCCATTAGCCAGATACAGGGATGAGGTGGCGAGACGACTGTTTTCATCATTAGAATTTTGGTCTTTGTCCAATGTGAAATATTGAATTCCAAGTTCCTGTCCCACCTGCTGATTAAGGGGAATCACAACTAAAAAATCACTGTACAGTTTTAAAAAAATAAAGATTAAAAAACAATCAATTCAAATTATTAATACATTATTCTGTTTTGCTTTTATGAAGCATGAAAATATGATCATTTCCAAGATATACATTACATACGTACATGTTATCTGATGTGAATGTGTGCCTTCACTTTAACAAAAATTTTGTAAAAGCTGCTAGCTGCAACTGATAAAAGCAATTTGAAGGTACAAATATGACCTAAAATAGTCTCTGCACTTTAAATAGCACAAACCAAATAAAAAATAGACGCTATAGAAAATGTCCAGTAATGAGATTGAAGGCTGCATGCTAACTGAACATCCGCAGGGACAGTTATTCACATGGTATAACAATGCCCATAGGCACTTTGCCAGTGAATGCAGTGTTTTTCTTATTAAAACTGCGTTATTTTTTTCCTCTAGTGCGCACAGTGTGAGCAGCAACTAATGCATGTAAAAATGAAAGAAAATATCCGTGTGGAGAAACTACTGACAATTGTTTATTGTGAAGACAAATTAAAAAAAACTAAAGTAATTGAAGCCAGTGCATCAATGCAAACATGATAAACAAATGTATCATATACACATAATCAATGTTTTGATGCAAAGCCTTCATATTTTTGATTTTTGTCTCATCAGTCAGCATGTTAAATAATTGTGGATCATGTATTGCTTACACTGTAATTCAGATGAACTAGAGAATACATAAAACGGTGGGTTGTTTGCTCCAAACATAAATACATGAACAGGCAGGGAATATGTTCGTTTTGAAATTTGTTTAAAAAGTCCTGCATGCTTGACTCCACGTGCACCAAGATAGCTTATCCACTAAGTCTGAAATGAAACATTTCTAAACCTTTCATGTAAGTCCTGATAAGAACCTCAAAAATGTAACTGACTGTTAAATAGTAATCCCTTACACTGCTTCTGAAATGCACAATGTAAATCTGGTTGGTGGATTGTCATTCATCACTACTAGTTACCAGACTCCAAATTAGGACATTAAGTTCATCATCCACATATTGGAAAACGTGTTGAAATGATCAGAAATTATTATTTTTTATTATTTATTTTATGGCAACCTCAGTTTTTTAGAAAGCTGACTGTGTATGTATGTAAGCCTATAGCTGACAAGGGGCGTCTTCAAATGGAAAAAAACAAAAAAAAAAAAAAACAACAAAATAGTGACACTATTGTATTCTGGTGATTCTTATGTAGCAAGATTTAAACATTGAAATAGATATTATCTTGAAAAAATATATAGGTAATGAGCTCTAATACAGTTCCAACACACTGTAAGGACAGGAAATAGTTGTTTCTACTTTAGTTGACTGTAGTAGTGCTAACTTGTCTAAATTGATGTTACATTAACTCACCTTATCTTTTCAAGTTCAGTGAAATGAAAATTTGAAAGCAGCCCAGGCACTAACTTTTGTTAAGGTAAAACACCCAGTTTAATTTTACAGTGCACAGGACACTGACATTGAAATTGAGAGAAAATCATTCATTGTTCCACCATTCAACAAAGCTGAATGTACTTTATTTTGACAGTGGGTTATCGGGCAGTTGTTGACCGACGTCAGTGTTAGCCTTTTTTCAAAATTTCTGGCGGAATTTAAGAATTTAATCCAATAACTTTCCCTTTGTGGTACATAAAGGAAAAGTCACTGCACTGTTGTTCAGTGGCTTAGCTTAGCCACCTGACTGTCATATTCGTTGGTGCTTCTTTAGCATCAATGGGCATCTTGTCTGTGAGACTGGCCCTGACCATCGAACCTTGTAAATTTTAATATACTTACTCCTTGACTGAACTGCACGCCATGACAGTCATGACGCAATGACTCCGTTTGTCACAACAGCCCCACTGGCGAAACCTACACTTGTCCTCCCCAATCATCTGACATGCTTGGCTGCATGCAAGAAAACAAAAACTTCATTCAAGTAAATATAAGACAGTGTTTTCCATGGTGACTAAACGCACAATAAAATACAGTTTGTTGTTTACGGCACTTGTGTGAGGCCAACGGGACCGTCAGAGAAATTATGTAGTGCCTGAATGGACGGGCACCGTTCACTGATGTCATACACCACCATGTCTGCGAGAAGAGAAGATCTCCTGCAGGAAATCCTGAGCTGACAAGCCACATAGGACCAAACGCAGGATATTGCAATTGATTCATTCAAAATTCTGACTCAATGATTGAGCATCCTTTCTACCATTAGACTTTTGCAAAAAAAAAAACAGCCATTTGTCTTCTATCTGCCCTCCCTCTGCTGAACTTCCAGCAAATCATACTGAGAGTGTTGTTTGTTTGTGTTGGTGACAGCAGGGGGTTCGCTTTGTTTCCAAACACAAAGCTGTCTGCTGAAGCACACAATTTGTCACTTTCGTTGTCATGTGAAAGGAGGATTGTGTGTGCATGTGTGTGCTGAAAAAGGGCCATATACAGGGACAAATACAGAGACAGTTTGTGTGTTGGGAGGCGGATATGTGGGTAATCCTGCAGTATGGCAGTGCATGTTTATGTGTCAAAAGACTCATGTGGTGGGTTTACATAACAATGTGTGTGTGTGTGTGTTGTATACTATTTTTTTTCTATATTTGAGGGGTTCCAACAACAGATACCCATTGAATGTTTGGGGTCTAGCAGCTAAAGGACCTAGGACTAGGTTTAAGGTTAATTGAACAATGGTTATGGTTAGGGTGTCTGCAGGAAATGAATGTAAGTCTATGTAATATCTGCACAAGCAATGAAAACAATACATAGGCACTCACACTTTCACGCACAAACATGCTGCATCGCTTACGGACTTGGCTAGTTCTGCAAAAGCAAACAACACTGGGTAACCGGAGCCCAGGGAGAGGACATTCCTAGTTCTCCTCTCGCAACAAATGAGGAGAGAGGGCTGTCCCAGAGGAGTGCCCTCCCTTCAGTAGCTGTGATGGCTGATGACATCACTTCTTAGAGGTCACAGCAAAGAGCATATACTGCTGAAAGGGACAGACTGGAATTAAACACGGACAGCTATAGTCAAAGTGGCTTTGACTCCTTGGAACAGCAGTCAATACTAATGCATTTCACTTTTGTGTAAAGCTTGCATTGAACTAAACAACAAAGGCCACTGCTGGCTCTGCTTGCCAAATGTGTTTTGGTCACCGTGTGTATTTTCTAGTTTGCAATTTGGTGTGGTTTGATTTTTCCATATACACCCGGATTTTTGGTCAGGAGAGATTCAGAGTAGTTAAGTTAAAGGCTTCCCTCACCTCCTCATAGTTCCAGTATGAGAGAGGAAAACACGGTGCCTTGCCTGGTACACTCTCTAATCACAAGATCCCAAGTGTCAAGCTGTACTGCATATCAGCAGAAGAGAGGGCTATCAGTGATGTTGGGAATGTGTTCGCTGATAGTGCTGTTTGGTAGACCTGCAGGCTTTTGAATTTAAATGTGATTTTATGTGTGCCTCGTGATTGCAAAATGCATCACTGTGAAAAGAGTAACACCAGCCTATAGGAAAAAAATAAATATACAAAGGGCACGTTTTTGTCAAACATACACATACGCTTGGTATATCATGAAATGTGACAGAAGAATAGAATCCAGAGACAGGAGAACAACAACGTGGACATTTCATGGAACATTTAAGAAACGTGAGGATCTAGTGCAGTGCAATGAAACTTGTAATTATCAGCCACATGCTCAAAATGACCACATTGTTCTTGGTAGTGCACATTTTGACACATGGAATAAACAATGCAATGTCCTGTGCGAGCAGTGCGAGAACATGCAAAACACGA
>KV751315.1:844904-891226 GCA_001698575.1 Mola mola
ATGTGTAGTATCTGCCTGTAATTAAGGTTACAGCATGCTCAACTCACTTATAGCAAGAAGAACATCTACATCAAATCTCAAACATTACATTGACATCATTTAGAATACTTTTTGCTATTTTTTTTTCTTCATTAGTTGCAGAAGAGATATGTTTTGCAAACCAGACAAATTCAGTTTTTTACTACAGTCCAAAAGAACTGGCATCATCAGCATTAGTATCATTAGCAACACATGCTTTTACTTGCCAAGAGCTCTCTCCAGCGGTGGAAATCCATGTTAAAGGCATACTATGCAAGATTTGTTAGTATTTAATGCACCATACAGAGTTGGCGCTTCCTTCCCTGCCCAACGAAGCACACGTATGCAAACATTGTTTTAAAGTCATTTTTGGCGTGGCAACATACAATGCAGCAACATTATTGCAAGGATATTACATTTGTTATTGGAAGGCCAATACTTGCCAAAAGCTAATTAAGACCAACCAATAGCAATTACGTCATTGTGAACAGTCAACCCCAAATTAGGGGAAAAAACAAATGTAAACATATCACTTACATCATTCTACACTTAATGTTTTTCTGGTTACATGACATCATTCTGCAAAGAGAAAATGTTAGACAGCAGTGGGCCAGCTTCTATGTGTAATACGAATACCTTCAGCCTCCACTTATTCCCGGGCTAATTTACAGTGTTTGTTGACAAGAGCTATCACTGCACCCGTCCATGCATGTGCGCATCCAAACTGCTCTAACTGAAAACTTTACTAGCAACTTGACTGAAAACAACTAAAAACTTGCTGCAGAGTTATGCTTGTCTTTGATATTGACATATAAAAGTACAAAATCAAAATTTGTAGCATTAGTAGAAAATTAGACAGCACACATGAGCAATACTTACACTTACTTACTCACACTATTCAGCTGAGAGTCAGCAGCACTTCATTAAGGCGGGCATGAGCAAAGTTTAGCGTTAGTCTATGTATCACTCCACCAAGATCAGAAGTCCGCCTGCTGAAGCCATTGGCTGAAGGTCCACTGGGTCACGAAAATGTCACTCAAAAACATATTAGCCAATGGGCAGGCACTCCTGTAAATCCATAAATTCAAATGGAATAACTTTTTTTCCACTGGGTGGTTATCCTCTTCTATAGGCTTAGTTGTGTTTTGTCGGTGGTGTTTCTGCACTTACATGTGGTTCTGATGCCTACCAGGTCCTAACCAGTCAGTGAAATTAGCTTGCTAATCCCAATAGCTATTTCTACAATATGATACATACCTGTAGATATTTTAGGGATAGCGTATCACCATGGTTGTTACTTCTTCCCATTAGATTGATTAGGTTGGTTCATTTTTTTTTAACACTATTAGCATAAATACTAGCTGAATCTTACAGATGGCCCCTTTAGTGAAAACAAACTTTGTTTTGCTCCTTGTCATTTTCTTGATTTCATTCATGTTTATATCATAAATCAGAAGTGAAAACAAAGTTCAATGAAAGTTTCAGTTATTGCATTGTGTTTTGTATATTTGTAACTTCACATGATAGATGGATTGTTTGCCAATAACATAGCAAAAAAAAATCTCATTAAATAAATGTGATATTAAATTTAACTTTCGTTCTTTCCACAGAACGAAATTCCACAATTTTTCTCTCTAGAGTTATTCACTCTGCTGAGGGACCTAAAGGGGCCATTGCATTGAGGTGGGAAGATTCTGAAAATGATGGTAAAGATGAAGATGACTGCCATCCTCATCCTTCAGCCCAATGACTATTTACATTAAGTCAGAAGTAACATGCTGTATGGGTGTGTGCCAGAATGATGAGACCAGTTGGGTCTAATAAAGGCTGACACTCGCCCACATCTTGTTTCTCCGACGCCATTGCATCAACATTCACGTGGGGTTTCATCCACACACACACACACAAAATAACAACAGGAACACATAGGGAACAAAACAAACAACAACACAAAGCGAAAGCGACAGATACAGAGAGAAAGTGAGTTACATAAACACATGGGAGACGCAGCTTTGCTAAATCTCTCTGAAAAATCCAATTGAAAACAATGCATTGACAAAGCAGCATGATTCGGTTGAGGATAACACGAGTGCGGTGTGTGTGGATTTGCTACGCCTAATGCAACTCTGACAAATGCAATAGAGGGATCTCTCTCCTCCACATGTAGAAAAAGGAGATGAGGTTAGATAAGCATTGTTAAAAGACGACAACTACGTAAAGATGATCTCTCAGAGCACAAAGCTCTCAACCTGAAAGTCTCCACCACAGCTGCCTGGGAAATGAGCTATTCTGATCCCTCAGTCTTCTTCCCGCATTCGCCCTTTTCCATTGCCTCCCCCCTCCTCACACTCTTAAACACTTCTTCCAACTCCCTCGTGGCCATACATAGTGCTTCTCTGTTTCAGGAAGGAAGGATAGTCCAGTCGGAAAAGTTGAATTAATGGTTTGAAAATCATTTGTCTGGTTTCCTGTTCTCTCCCCTTTGCCTTCTCTGTACCCTCCCCCACCGTGCCACTAGTACATACCGTTTCCACAAGAGGAAGGCAGGGATATGGTTTCAGTTTGTGATGCTATTTACACTGAGGGGAAACATAAGACTAAAACTCTGAAGCCACGTTAGCAACCCCCAGAGGCTGTAGTGTTCATGACACACACAAAAACTAACAGGTATAACAAACAACACAACTGATTTGTGTGAGGACAACCCCAATAACATGTCAACATGTTCAAAAGGCAAAGTGCAGCTAATCTTACAAAGGAAAAACAATTCATATGTGGTGAACACTGTGCAGTACTAAAGAGGAACATGATATTTCATGTGACATTGATGTCATCCTGACCACAATAATGCTAGCTTTTATGTTTATTCTAACTCAAAACAGCCTGCCATTGTTATCCAGAAACACGGTAGACAGAAGGTCGGCGTAGCTTGTCAGGACAACTGCCTTCTTTTAAACAAGCGTCAATTTTTTTCTAACTTTATCACTTACTGCAAACATTCCATAATTGTAAAGCTGTATTGATCAAACCTGTTGTCCGTGAAGGTTCTCAGTCATCCAGGTCATCTTAATTTCGGACTGTTTAGTAGGAAGCAACTGGACTTCTTATCTTGTTTGAAGACGTTTCGCCTCTCATCCGAAAGGCTTCTTCAGTTCTGAGGGTCAGTGCGGGGAAACCCAGGTATTTAAGCCAGAGTGGGTGGAGGCAATCACCAAACAGCCCCTCCACAGACGCATGGCACAACACAGGAGAGCCACCTCATCGGGACAGGACTCAGCTGTACATCTGCATCTTAAGGAGAAACGTCACTCCTTTGAGGACTCCAAGGTCCACGTTCTGGACAGAGAAGACAGATGGTTTGAAAGAGGAGTAAAAGAGGCTATCTATGTCCACTTGGAGAAACTTTCTCTAAACAGGGGTGGTGGACTAAGACACTATTTGTCTGCAACCTACAATGCTGTCTTGGGAGCCCTCCCCAGGCGGTTTAACCCTCATACACACCTGGGGCCATGTGATCCCAAGGTGTCACATGAAACCAGGGGTGAGGGGCAAACACTCTCGAGTGATTCACACCTGGGCTTATGTGACTTTAACGACTAACATGATGCCTAGTCAGAGGATCGCCCCCCAGGCTGGGTGTTTTCACCGTGTCCTCATTTATGGTGATTGCCTCCACCCACTCTGGGTTAAATACCTGGGTTTCCTGCACTGACTCTCAGAACTGAAGAAGCATTTTGGATGAGAGGCGAAACATTTTCAAACAAGTTAAGAAGTCCAGTTGCTTCCTACTAAACACTCTGAGGTCAAACCTGTTGTAATGATACACATGACGACATATAATCACCAATTTGCACAGTTGGCAGACAACACATTAGCATTTGTTTAGGGTCATATTTCTAGTAACCTGATGATGGTTGTTAAAATCTTGCTGTTCCATTTTGATCCCCATCATCACCTGAGAAAAGTATCTGGCTATTGGCAGCTTGATGAGAGACTATATTCTCCAGTTTGTCACTTACCTCTGATGTTCAGTGTTAGGCACTCTAATGCAGTCATTTTCTCAAAGTGTTTCCTAATGCTGAAAACAGATGCTACTGTGTCTGGAGGATAAGAATTGGTCTCACCTCATCTTGGTTACCCTTCTATGATTTAGCGAATTTACTTTTCATCGTTAAGCTCTCAGTTCATCTGCATTTTTAGTTTTGGATTTGCAGTCTGACATTTTCCTGATGTTTCCTCTGGTGTTCCTGCTCTGCTTTTCCTGTACTCTACCTTTACCTTCTGGATTTATTTTGGTTGCTTCATCTGACCACTTGTTGGGATTATTCTTGTTTTTGTTGGATTGACAACCACTCATTGTTATTTTGTGTTGACTCTTTTTCATCTTTCTTGTCTTTTTTGACTCTCGTTTAAGGGAGCTGTACGACACTTCACCATTGATAATGTGTGCACGTATTTACATCTCCATGAATAGCTTCCATCGTTTATTGTGTGTTGTGCAGAAATTTAAAAAAAAATATGCATAAAGTGTGACTTCAGCAAATTGTGAAATCCCACTTCTCCGCCTCTGCAGAGAGAATGGTGCAGCAACACCACCAACCCCTCGCTCTCTTGTCCAGCATTGATACTAGCAATACAAAAGAAGAGGGAAAAGGGTGAGGGGAGGTTGAGACATGCATTGAGAGGCTAATTTTAAGAAATGGATGAAACCTCTGTCTTTCTTTTTCAATTGCAAAATAAAAGACATAAAAAACATATTCAAAATCTGCAACACCTTTACACTCTGATAGGACCGCATCCATCAGGTGGAAAAGGATAGAGGTAGGAAATAAATTTGAAATTAATTTGGTGCTAATTCTTATACCAGCTTGACAGTCTTGCAACCAGCCTTAGCTGAGGCTGCTGTCATGTCTTTCGGAGGTAAGATAAGGCTTGCGTCTCCAGCTCTCTAACAGCCTCTGAATGATGGGCAGGATGTTTTGATAAGCAGATATTGTGCTGGGCTGCTGTTTGATCAATGGATGTGAAGCGATGTCACATTTGTACACATTATTTGCACAAAAATGGGCAATGACACCTTTTTCACAATGCATTCACTTTCCTCTTTGAAAGTTGTTATCGTTAGTGGTTGAAACTGATGCAGAAATTGGAATATACATGAAACACTGGAGGAGAGAGAAAGCAGATCTGCACAAGGTGAGATCCAGCTGATCACAGGAAAGAATACTGTAACATCACTCCTTCGTTTGAATGGAATGTTCGCATCGCCTATACTCTGATCTCTGGTTTGACTGCTTCTGTAGTTTCTTTTTTTTCATATACATCGTCTAACCCACAGTTTGTTCATTTGACAATGACCGATTGTGCCTATGTGAATGACTCTTTTCTTTTAGAAACAAAATGAGAAAACACCACAGGTTGTGTCTAACTTATTATGCTGGCAAATTTCAGGTTCAATATGAGTCAGTGCTTCATTAATATGATACACTGACAAGGCAACTCATTAAATAAGACAGCTAGGATTTAACATCTCATAAAGCAGTGCAGTTAAAACTGTTTCAGGTGACATCTTGAGTAATGATTCATTTACACCAAGTAAATAACTTGAAAATAATAATATTCATTTTAAAAATCAAGAAAGAATTTTTTCAGTTTCTTCGGCTCTTGCGTTTGCATTTTCGACCAGCTTTGTGTTGGAGAGGCTGGCATCCAATGAGTTAGGTTCTGTTTAGGAATATCAGCAGTAAACTGTCCTGGGACTGCAGGCAGGTAATGCTGTTTCGAAGGAAAAGACAAAGCAAGTTGAAACATTTTCGCGGCGATAATTTCCAAAGTGTTGCGCTGTGTGTGTGTGTTCAGGCACGCCTGTCAATGATCCTCACTGCCTGGGTTTCGTTCAGTGGAATTTCATTATAGAAAATCAATTTCCTGTTAAGGGGTTGGATTAGGTCAGGACAGGGTATACAGTCAGTGTGGATCAGTTTAAAAATCTTAATCCTGTCGTCACCACTACCATCAGTGTCACAACATCATTGTCATGGTCAGTAGTGTATTAACCAGATCCAATTGAAGTGATTTGTTGGGATCATATGATTTCAACATTCAGAGAATTCATTATGTAATTCACATAAATAAAATGTTGCCACTGCTTTGATACCTTTCATTTATTCAACTATCATCATCTAGTCTGCCTTGCATCACTTTGCTACTAATACTTTGACAGCACTGGGCTGAGAGTAACTCCCAAAACCCTTGTGCAAAGGTCTGAGGCCACCATCTGTTTTGTTGTTTTGGCAATTTGGCTAAAGCTGAATTTATTCCTATCCTAAAAAGAATAACTACCAAATAGATACATATATTTTTTTGCATTATTTTCATAACTAGCCTACAACATTTTACGAAACAATAAAATTGTAAAGTACTTTACAAAATCCTAAAAAAAAGCCCTCAAAATCGTAGTCCTCTGCAAAGCCCAAACATATCTGCAGACCTGATCATATTTAAGCTTTCCACCAGACTGTGGTATTAGTTTTTGTTTTGGGCATTCCTAAATGTAGGGGTTTTTTTTCTTTTTTAAGACAATATAATTGTCTTTTACATGTGTATTGTTTGTGTTGTTGATGTTTGGTATGTATATACAGTGGGGGAAATAATTATTTGATCCCCTGCTAATTTTGTAAATTTGCCTAATTACAAAGAAATTAGCGGACTCAAATTTTTATGGTTTATCTTTGATGAAAAGATAAACCATAAAAACCATCTAACTGAATGTCCTGAACTAGCACACTACAAGGGATCACCATTAAGAGTTTCACACAAAGTTCAAAGTATTTGACGGTAATTTTAAGATGTCCAACTACCAGGAAATGATAGATCAGTGCAAGAGGACAGGCTGGAAGGTGCTCAGCATCCCCATCGAAGTAAGGTGTAGAGACTTGCTGATTGTGCAGCGCAAACACCCAACTCGGCATCATGGGAGCGGCTGTGACAAGGAACTCTATTGTCTTAAATCTAAGTACTGTATAACAAGGATTGTTTTTCGAACAGAAGCAGTTGCCAGGCCAGTAAAAACTTCATGAAATGACTTCTTTTAAGCTCTCTAGATTTTCGATTCTGCACACTTGACACCTGATTAGTTTGGATCACTACTTTGTGCTGAACACATACTGTGGCCGTCAATTTTGTGAGTTTGTAGACTCAGACTAAACACAGACTAAACCTTTCATGCTTGCCTACGTTGAATAAGGCTACAGAAAGCAATCACTATCCCTAGATCACACACAGAGTTACGATTTCAATTTACTGCACCTTGACTGTGACAGATCTTGAATGTGACGCAACTGACGGCAGAAAAGACGAGTCGGCTGTGAATTGCCTCCAGTGTTTTGGAGGTGATGAGGCATCCCTTTTTGTGTGAACCCTCCCTCTTGAGGCATTGTCACTATGCCTCAGACGTGTTCCTGATTAGAGTTGACATTTTCTTTCATCATTATTGCCGCCCACACTTCCTCAACTAGATGGAAGAAGATTTAAGGAGATTAGAAGTGATGTAATGTCCTCTGGCATCCTATCCTCGACAGCATTACCTGCGGTGTAGGCCAGCTACAGTCCAATCCGACTAACACAAACACACACACACACACACACACACACACACACACACACACACACATACATCTGGGAACCACAATGTCAGTGCAGTGACAGCAGACATGTGAGCAGTGATGAATAGGAGTAATTTGCAAAAGCACATATAAACTCACCAACACTGATACAGCTCTGATATGGTGCTGTAATGAAGTCAGGGATCATCAAGGCCATTGGCACACACATGGAAGTGATATGTAACACTTTCCAAAGGAAATCTTGTTTTACATTACTAAATAATGGAACACATTTGCAGCACTGATAATTCGATTTACATTTAGAATGAATTACTCTTAATATTAGTTCATGCCAAAATCCCACTTTATTTATGGTATGTAGTTAGCGCAATATCCCCATAATTCTCTTCAACCTAGATTGTATATTGTCCCCATTTTGTGTAGGCGAGGGGAATAACATTTCCATCAGAAGAGGATTCATTGATTTACAAAAGAAACAAAAAATATCTTTAGTAGCTGGAGCACAGCAAAGATGAGAAATGTATGTCTGCTGCTATTAGGCCACGCTTATGTCATCGTATTTTAGGCAGGCTGTGGTGAGCCTGGTGGTGAAGGGAGTGATTGTAGGTGAGAAGCTCAACACCCATCCCCCATTGAAAACTAAATATACTATATGTAGTGGATTAGATATGATTAACTAGGAGTATTGGGGCGAAGGCGGCATGCAAAAATTATACGACGAAATGAAAATTGAGAGTAACAGAGAACACATTTGAATTATTAAGTGTAAGCTGATGATTGAAATTGGGAAAAAAATCTCTCTGATTTAAAGAGTAAATATGTAATTGGCTATTTACTAGTGTTGCTGATGGATTCATCTTCAAATAGCAATGCCGGTGTTTAAAAGTTTTAAATTATTGTATTTTGTAATGACTACAGTATGAATAGCATCTGCCCTCTACTGGGTAAAGCTACCACAACTAAGTTTTGCTCATAGCAGATCTGGAGCAGGTAACGTATATAGTGACCACTTATGCCACATATCAATAATGTACTTCTGACTCTGTGCTTCCAGCATGAACACAGAGAATCTGCAGCAGTTACTTATGGCTGGTTCGCTCTGACAAGCAGGTGGTTGCCCTGACACACTGAGCGCTGGTCAGGCTGACACATGCTGGATGTGTGAGTGTCTCCTTATCCCTCGCCTCACACACACTAAATTACCATGAGGTTATGCCTCCTCACAGTGGTTGTCCTTCTCTGCTGCAGCCCCACTTTATTTAATTCGGTCATGGTGGTCTTGATTACCTACACTGAGCTTCATTTGGTGAGTTTAACACTAACACATGACATACACTGAACCGTTGCTCTTATACAGTACATTTTGATTTTCAAGCATTATTCACTCTTTGTAGTGAAGTAGGGTTAAAGTTTGAGTTTCCACTATTTTTTATGTCACATTTTATGTTACATTTTAGAAAATCAGTAGAGATATGAATAGTTTTTATTTGTCCCTACAGATTAAGTACGTCAAAACAAAAAGGAAGAGCATTCCAATAAGGAATAGCGAATAAGAGTTACTAATGAAGCGAGGAATGATTCTAAAACCACAAGATATTAGTCATCATTGAGCAGTTGTTGAATAACTCAAGGTAGTGAATCATTATGTAACGATTAGTTTAGAAAAATCAACATACTAAATATTTGAAAAAAAACAAAACAATAGTAACAATTCATTGTTAGCTAATGATCTCTCTCATTCATCATTAATTACTCTTTTCGTGCAACCCAAGAAAAGAAATACAATATTCTCAGTAGTTACATAATGGGCCTTCATTACTTACTTTTTTTCATTACTTACTTTTTTTGCACACACTGTTCCAGTAAATTCCAATATTTACTGTTATTTGTAGGCCAGCGAAAATTATCTGGGTCACTTTGGATGTACCCCTCCAGGAACCGCCACCTTACCGTGGTGGAGGGGTTTGGGTAACCTAATGATCCTAGGAGCTATGCTGTCGGGGGCTGTTTGCCCCTGGTAGGGTCACCCAAGGCAAACTGGTCCTAGGTGAGGGGCCAGACAAAGCGCGGTTAAAAAGACTTCTATGATGGTGACAAACAAGGACTTGTGTACCCTGCCCGGAGGGATACCCGGACCCCGCCCTGGTGCCAGGCCTGGGGAAGGAGCCCGTAGGCGAGCGCCTGGTGGCCAGGCCTTTGTCCATGGGGTCCAGTCGGGCTCAGCCCGAAAAGGAGACATGGGTCCGTCCTAACATGGGCCACACACCACCCACAGGAGGAGCCATAGAGGTCCGACGCTATGTGGATTGAGTGGCAGTCAAAGGCAGGGGCCTTGGTGGTCCGATTCCCGGTTGCTGAAGTTGGCTATTAGAACATGGAATGTTACCTCTCTGGTGGGGAAGGAACCTGAGATTGTGCAAGAGGTTGAGAGATACCGACTAGATATAGTCTAGATATAGTCGGCCTAACCTCAACGCACAGTTCGGGTTCTGGAACCAGTCTTCTTGAGAGGGGTTGGACTTTGTTCTATGCTGGAGTTGTCCCAGGTGGGAGGTGGAGAGCAGGCGTGGGCTTATTAATAGCTCCCCGGCTCTCAGCCAATGTGTTGGAGTTTACCCCCGTGGACGAACGGGTTGCTTCCCTGCGCCTTCGGGTTGGGGAACGGGACCTGATTGTGGTTTGTGCCTATGCGCCAAATAGCCGTTCAGAGTACCCACCCTTTTTGGAGTCCTTGGAACAGGTACTGGAGAGTGCCCCTACTGGGGACTCCATCGTCCTACTGGGAGACTTCAACGCTCATGTGGGCAATGACAGCGAGACCTGGAGGGGGGTGATTGGGAGGAACGGACTGCCCGATCTGAACCTGAGTGGTTTTCAGTTATTGGATTTCTGTGCTAGTCACAGTTTGTCCATAACTAACACCATGTTCAGTCATAAGAGTGTCCATAAGTTCACTTGGCACCAGGACACCCTAGGTCGACAGTCAATGATTGACTTTGTAGTCGTATCATCGGATCTGCGACCGTATGTGCTGGACACTCAGGTAAAGAGAGGAGCAGAGCTGTCAGTTGATCACCACTTTGTGGTGAGTTGGATCAGTTTGTGGGGGAGGAAGCCGGACAGACCTGGCTAAGGACCCTGTGAAAATGGTCTTCAACTCCCACCTCCGGAAGAGCTTCAACCACATCCTGGAGGTAATGGGAAGCATGGAATCTGAGTGGGCCATATTCCACGCCGCCATTGTCGAGGCGGCTGCTCGAAGCTGTGCTAGCAAGGTCGCTGGTGCTAGTCGTGGTAACCCCAGAACCCGCTGCTGGACACCAGAGGTGAAAGGCTCCGTCAAGCTGAAGAAGGAGACTTACAAGGCATGGCTGGCATGTGGGAGCCCCGAGGCAGCAGGCAGCTACCGGCAGGCCAAGCAATCTGTGGCTCGGGTGGTCACTGAGACAAAAACCCAGGTGTGGGAGGAGTTTGATGAGACCATGGAACAAGACTTCCAGTCGGTGCCGAAGAAAGTCTGGCAAAGTGTTCGGCGGCTCAGGAGGGGAAAGCCGAACCCCGTCCACACGGTTTTCAATGTGGGAGGGGAGTTGCTAACCTCAACTGAGTCTACAGTTCAGCGATGGAAGGAATACTTCAAAGATCTCCTCAATTGCATGCATTCCGAGGAGGAGGCAGAGCCAGAGGACTTTGGGCTGGGCTCTCCCATCACTGGGGTCGAGGTTGCTTGGGCTGTCAAACAACTCCACAGCGGCAGCGCCCCAGGGTTGGATGAGATTTGTCCCAAGCTCCTCAAGGCTCTGGATGTTGTAGAGATGTCCTGGTTGACACGCCTCTGCAACATTGCATGGACGTCGGGGATTGTGCCTTTGGAGTGGCAGACAGGTGTGGTTCCCCTTTTCAAGAAGGGGGACCAGAGGGTGTATTCCAACTACCGGGGGATCACACTCCTCAGCCTCCCTGGGAAGGTCTACTCCAGGGTGCTGGAGAGGAGAGTCCGGCTGCTTGTTGAACCTGATTCAAGAGGAGCAATGTGGTTTTCGTCCTGGCCATGGGACACTGGACCAGCTCTATACCCTCGCGAGGGTACTGGAGGGGGTATGGGAGTTTGCCCAACCAGTCCACATGTATTTTGTGGATCTGGAGAAGGCTTATGACCCTGTCCCTCAAGGTGTCCTGTGGTGGGTGCTCCGGGAGTATGGGGTAGATGGCCTTTGGTTACGGGCCATTCGATCTCTGTATTGTCGGAACCAGAGCTTGGTTCACATTGCCAGCAGTAAGTCAGACCCGTTCCCAGTTAGGGTTGGTCTCCACCAAGGCTCTCTTTTGTCACCGGTTCTGTTCATAATTTTTATAGACATAATTTCAATGCGCAGCCAAGTGGCGGAGGGAGTCAAGTTTGGTGTTCTCCAGATTCCGTCTCTGCTATTTACAGATGACTTGATCCTGCTGGCCTCATTGAACAGTGACCTCCAGCTCTCACTGGGATGGTTTGCAGCCGAGTGTGAAGTGGTGGGAATGAGGATCAGAACCTCTAAATCTGAAGCCATGGTTCTCGGCCGGAAAAGGGTGGATTGCCCACTGCGGGTCAGGGGAGAGTTGCTTCCCGAAGTGGAGGAGTTCAAGTATCTCGGGGTCTTGTTCACAAGTGGGGGGAAAATGGAGCAGGAGATTGACAGAAACAAATTAAATTTGATTTGATTTGATTTGATAAACACTTCTGCACACATTCATATATCATCTACCTCGTGAAACCAATGTAATGAGGAAACATCTAATCCTAAGGGGATGAATAAAAAACACACACGCACAGAAACTAAAAAACCCATCAATCTGTCCTTTCAATTCAGAGAGGCTGGATTTACAGGATTTACAGCCTTAGTTTCATTCAAAAGAGAAGATTCTCTTAAAGCCTGAATCTGGTGCCATTGTCAGGAGTCATTACTTTTCTTTAGATCTGTGGCATTGGGTAGTACTATGAAAGAAGCTAGGCTTACACAGGTAAGGGCACATCTTGGCAGGTCGGAAATGGTTGGGGACATATCATAATAGGCTATGTATACCGCTTACATAAGGATAACGAAAATTATTTCATTTGATCACTCCATCATCTCTCCTGTTAAATCTATAAATCTTCCAGTCACACTTAAAATGGATGAGCTCTGAGAATGAAGGTCATCTTGATAAAGACATTGTCCTCCCACTTCAACTTTAAAAATGAGATATGGGGGAATGATAGAGGCTTGTCTATAGCATTGTTCATTTCATCCTGACTTTTTTAATTTTTGAAAATTTTTTCATAGATAACAATTAATTCCTGGTTCTCTTGTTAAAGTCTGATTTTGATTGAAAAGCATATATGGCAAATCACTTCTTAAGTTTGGCTCTCACATTAGGAATGTATCATAAAAAATGAAACCCTACATATATCATTGCATATAAAGACACCATACCACTCCACTGTCCACAAGATCTAATGTTTTGAACAAATGGATGAACACATTCATTGTCGTTTATCATTATTGATTTATCCAACAAAGTCATTGCAGTTAAAGTGTGGATTACAAAACTTCTTAATGTGATACAGCTTACAGTAAGTTTCGTAAAGCAGTAACGTGAAGTTGTTAATGACATTGTTGTCGTCAGAGTTGCCATCAGATGCCCCTCATCAGTGCTGTTAAACACTTGTTCTGAGACAGACTCACAAATAGTACGTGTAATTTTCACTTGCCCAATTGAAGGCCCATCACAGAACACCCAGATGCGATAAGTACATCCTTTAGCATCAGGGAGAGATGTACAAGGAATTAATGTTGAAGCGAAGTAAAGCTTCTCTGTGTTGTTTTCAGATGACTTTAACAGATAAGATAATGTGACATAAATTTCAAATTGCAAAAGGGCAGAGGGAGGTTTAGGTCAGGACTTAGTAGAAGGTCACACACACGATTTCCACCCAGAATACTGGAGTTTATGTCTCAGTTGATTCATTTCCTCGGTCTACTTACATGGTATTTGTGCCAAACATCATTGCTCTATCATTTGTGAACTTAACCTAAATATCATCAACCTTGTGTGTCAGGAAAGGTTGAGCGGGGTGAGAGCATTTGTGTGTCGGCCTGTGCTGCCAAAGGGTATTTTCAGTGTGTGGATGTGTAGTGAGGGGACCGTGAAAAACTTAAATAACAAATGAGTTGGCATTAGAACAGGGTGCAAGTTGCTGTGTTTTTTTTTGCTTTAGCTTGTTTCTACGTGCTGAACTTACTATGGAATCATTCAGCCAAATTATTGCAGAGGTCTCCTCCTCCCCATATCAAACGCTCCCGGTAATTCAAGCCAAGACAGATACTAAACAGGGATGTGGAAGTTGACATGCCTGCTCCCTTGACTGAATTTTCTGAGCTGGGAGAACCAGTTGGAAGTTACCATCAGTCAGCGACAGTGACAACATTGACGGGCTTGGAAGTAATCTCCCTATTCCCTAAAGCAAGGCCGCTTACAACCTTCCTGATGCAATCAAAGAATGTACTGATTCTGATGCTCAATGTTTCACTGTGGAAGTCACCATATACAAATTTAGCAGACCCCTTCTAATTTTACTCACCAATGGTTTCTTCTGTCTCCTACTAATTATTAACGGTTATTTCAGTCATCCATTTTCTACCACTTGTCATATCGTAATATTTGTAATACAGGTTTTCCACGTAATATTTTCAAAATATATCTCACAGATGCAATTATGCTTTACGGGAAATGTGGCAACCCGTATTCTTGAAACTGCAAAATCAGTTTTAACTATTGTTTTTCCTAATCTCTTATTTGCTTGTTGGATGTCCAATACTAATCAGAGTGCTGTTTTAACCTATGTCCTCAAGGATATGATTTGTGCGAGCAAATTTCACCAAAAATGTAAGTATGCACTTTGTCACTTGGTAAGAGTATGTTTAAAGCAAATATGCACTACTGTTTGAACAAGCAATTGAGATATTTCATCGTGACCAATGCTTACTCAATCTAAAAGTGTATTCCCCTATCTTCTTCCCAGCTAAAGACTACAAAGAAAGCGAGAAAAGCCTCTGAAATAGGACACATTTGCTGGGTGCATGGTAATCGATACAAATACCTAACAAAGAACACGGTACGGTACATGTGCAGCACACCACTGTGTACATATCAAACACTCCCACATGGATCTATGGAGAATTAATCCAGGGACATTAAACCCACCATCTCTGTCCAAATGGGAGATGTTGAGTAATTCCAACCTACAAACTGGGGATTTACGCTCACATCTACAGACACATGTAACACACACACATACAGCAGCAGAGCCTCCTGCAGTGTGCACGTGCACATGTGCATGCTTAAAGGCTTATATACACACACACCAACACACACAGGGTTTACTGTAATCTGTGGCTAGCTGCCTTGGGTTCTAATGATGTCATGCTACTTCTACATGACGAAAAACACTGTAAGGCATACACCACAAATACACCTCTCATATGAAGCATAAAAACTCTGACATACTGTATACTGTAAATCCACATCTCCTCTGTAAGAGGTTGTGTGTCTGTTCATATTCTCTGTGTCCGTGTCTATTTGATACCATGTCCATGTCTGACCTTACATACATGCGTTGAACCTGCTCACCCGTGCTTCCTGTGTTTGTGTGGAAATGTCTTAGAGGAGCTTTCTGGCAGCAGCTAGCGGCAGCTAAATGTCATTCTCCTCCACTCCTCCGTCGATCACATGCAGAAAATGAAACCGAAGAAATACCCTCATTCAGGAGGATTTCACTCTTAATCCTTGACACAGATCGTTTGTGTGTTTATGCACATTGAAAAAGATGTGTGTTTATGGGTGCTCTGTTTGACTCAAATTTTAAATGTACGTTTAAAAAAAAAAAAAAAATCGACATTTTTTTCTATTAGGAATGCCTGACGACTGTGCAGTGTGCCCCTGAATTGAGCAATAGTGAAATAACGCTGGTGTGTGTGTGTGTATGTTTGTAGTCAGACTTTTTAATATTTTGCACAGTGTGCACACACCAGCAACACATGGACATGCCTCAGTGCATCAGCCCTCTGTGGGACACCAATGAGAAGCCGACTGCCTGAGTGATACTGACACACACACATGGACAAGCTTTCTATTTAATATCTTTTCCGTTGATACTGGTTCCTCACTTTTTTATGTAAAAACAACTGTATTAAACAACTACGCAACATATGGGAATTTGGCACATCCTTAACAATAAGCAAATGCTTGAGAGATTGCTGAAGCAGTGAATTAAGTAGGGATTTGATGAGATCTCGGGCCAATAACGACATCTGGCGATATTAAAACTTGACGATAGTTCTCGTTGAAGTGAAAAGCTAGCTCACCAAGCGGAAGCCTATCCAAACCGCTATTTACAACCTGTGTAACAAATTAATTTTAATCTTAAAGTAGTTTAATTTGCAAAATATAATAAAAATGCTGATAAATGATGTATAATAAATTCAAAAGCTGAGCATATTACATGATGATTACAGGCTGATTAACATTTTTACATCCATGTTGTTTGATTGTTGTTTCAATGTTGAACCATCAACCAACATTATTTCAACCACAAGCTATTTGTAACAGTACGGTTTAAAAGGTGCACGATAAATAAAATGTATTATTATTAGGAACTTTATTATTTCAACGTTGAAGTTTGGTCATTTGCTGTCTAGGACAGTTATACAATATTTCAAAGTACACCTGCATTGTTTTGTGACTCAGTCAAATAAAAGGCTATTTTTCCAGTCATATATTTTGTCCTTGAAGATTTATTAAAAGCAATGTTAAAATAACATCTCATCTCATTCTTGTGAACCCAATATTGTGTAACTTCTCATCTTGTAAGCTGAGTTTGTCATCACACCCTGGAATGTCTAATTGATTCTCTTTCACAGTTTGTGTCAAAAGCCCTTGGAAATGAGGGTTGGACCCAGATGCTGCAGTCATCAGGTCAGGTACAGTTCACACATTTAACAAGTGAAAGAAAAACTCACAGTTCAGAAATCAGTCCAAATTCATTCCAGCTGAAGCAAACAAATGCAATCGCAGGCAAGGTCCATTAAACACAAGAACACTGGTAACAAAGGAAAACAAGGTAACACAATTTACTGAGAAAGAAAGAAGGATAACATGGAGTTGAATGCACAGGGAAAAGCAGGTTAACAAGGCACAGGGGATACTAATCAAGGCAGGGCAGGAGCAGAAGGAGTAAATCAGCAAAAGGACAGAAAATTCAATCAATGTTTTTTTCCTTTTTTTGTTGTTGTTAACGTAATAATATACAGTATGAGTCTAATAGACATGGGATTTTAGATGAGATCACCACTTTCAGACTTGACAGGTGGCTATTTCATCTGTTATAAAGAACAATGACCGTTCGTGTTGGTTCACATATTTCCGAACCCAAGTGAACACAATGGTTTGTGTTTTGTATTTTGTCACGTGTATGAATACAAGTTCATAAAATTGGGACAAAATACCAAATTGTAAGTGGGGCGTTTATAAGTCATGAACATGTTTGCTTTGACTGACCATTTAGGCACTTTTGCAGCCATATTTAACCTCTTCCAATGTGATCATTTTATATTGGAAAAACATTTTGGGGGAAGGCACAAGGTTAAGTGCATAAATCTTTTGTTCGCCACTGTCAAAATGTAACTGACATTGATAGTAGATACATCTTTAATGTCTGGCTGGCAATTTTGAGTTACAGAGGAGTTTATTATAAAAGCTCATGAGAAACTGAGAAACTACTACTGCTGCTCTGAGCCACACTGACAGTTACACCTTTATAATAGTAGAGTCATACACTGATAGTCAGATAAATCCATGCTGACTCAAAATAATCTGGCTAGAACATTAAAAAGTGTCATCTTTTATTATGATGCTAATAGTTTATTGATGTTAAAAATTGTGGTATTTTGATATAGTGACAACCTGTTCATGAATTTAAATATCCAGCACAAGAACTGCAGAGGGTTTAGATTTTTATTTTCTTCCAACAATGCAGGGATTGTAAGAGTAAGGGGTAAACTGTAACCTGTTATACAGTCAGACAGAGAATAGATGCAGCAGATTTATAGCTGGCTAACTAAAATGATTTAATCAAAGGAAAGACTGACAGTTCTCTACAATCTCCAATTCAGCTATTTTTAGTCTCCCTATCCTCATCTAAATTGCCTCCTTCCTCTGTTCTACCTGCAGTAATGAGTTAATGTGCCTCAGGCACAGTTGATTAAATAAAAAACACAAATGACACCATGTTCCCCGTTATGGCTGCATGGTAGGTGGACATTGTATGTATAAATATGTGCGTGTTCGAGGTAATTTCATCTTTAGATAATGTAGTCATTGTTTTTATTGTTACGTACTGAGAAAGTGTGGATATGACAGTTTATATGTGGAGTCTGTTTGGAAACCAAAATAAATGAATGGATGAGAAATGAAACAAAGCTTATGGATATTGACATGCCACAATAGATGACTCACACTGCGGCACCAGTGTGTAGCAACGTGCTGGGATATGCATCAAGCGCTAATCGAAGGGAACACACAACATTGTTTCGATGTGGTTCCTGCACTTCCTAGTTCTTTCTGTGGTCTTTCTTGCCACCCTACTCTCTCCTTCTTTGCATTTACAATCATACATAACATTTTATGCAACTAGAGAATTGCATATCTGATAATAAACTAAACATAGTATATATGTTGCAACTAAATGCAAGGAGGAAGTTGGGAATTTAATTACAGTATAATAATATATATACAAGCCTGTTTCGTATGTGTGTTTGTGTCCCATTATATAGCACAAGGTGATATATGAATGTAACATAATAAGTTGTAGTTTCATAAGACACAGTGTATGCAAAAATCTAAAAAAAATATATTATCAAAACACCTTTAAAAAATAAAAAGAGATGAATTGAATTTAAAGGTTGAATGTGAGTGAATTTCTGACTGTGGATGAGTTGACTATTGTCACAGCCTGTTAAAACGTTGATCACTACCAATCACATGGTTGTCGGTTTAAAATCACTCGTCGCACCACCTGTTTTGGGCCGTGCAAACATGCCAGTTTATGTTCTTACCCCTTTAGATGTTATTTATTTATTTGTTATTTGTTATTGTTCCTCTGTAGAAGTATTTGCTGTCGGAATTTTATCTTAAAATATGAGGGTAACACGCTCACATACGACATTACTGATTCTAGGCACGTGTTACTTTCACCAGTGTATTAGCATGCTTTCATTAGATAATTACCACTAAAAGCACTATCCATCCATCTAACCCATCAGATCACTTACAGTCTTGCCTTTAAATCTCACCTCATCTCATCAATCTCATCTTATCTTAAACCTTATATTTTCCAGCTTTACTTCCCATTAAGAACAATAAGCATCTTCTTACCTCGTTATGTTGTAAATTGAAATCTATAAGGTTGTACAACTGTTCTTGTGAGAACTACGACTACTTGAATGCAAGTGATTGCAGAGGCAACAGCTAATGGGCGCTACAACGTGTTGTAAAGCTTTTTGGGAAGCGCATGACCATGATGAATCTAATAATTATGAGCTACATAAACCTTACACCAATCAGCCTGAACATTAGAACCACCTGCTTCATAGTGCATTGGTCCCTCTCATCCTACCAAGACAGATCTGACTTGTCAGGACATGGGCGGCGGGCTCCTGAAGGTACCCTGAGTTGCCGGGCAAACTAGCAGTGGAGCAGTGGATCTTTGTGTGTAGTGGAGTGGGGGAGGGTCCTCTGTATCTGGGTACTTGGTCCGAGTGGGATCTGAAGATTTCGGAGGCCAGGTTAAAGGCTTGGGCTCATTAATTGTAATGCACCTCAAGGTCTCTGCCGTTGGGAGAGACGTTACCATAAGTGTGTATACTTTGTTTGCGACAATGATTAGGTGGGTGGTATGTGTCAAATAACATTTACACGAATGTCAGGACCCAAAGTTTTCCCGCAGAATTTGACATTCGCAACAAGACAATTGTTGTAATTGTTATTCATTTCACTTGACAGTGGCTTTAATGGTATGGTTGATCAATGGGGGGAATTATTTCCTTGAAAAAGTTAAATGCAGGGCGGCACAGTGGTGCAGTGGTTAGCACTGTCGCCTCACAGCAAGAAGGTCCTGGGTTCGATTCCGGGTCAGGACGTTTCTGTGTGGAGTTTGCATGTTCTCCCTGTGTCTGCGTGGGTTTTCTCCGGGTACTCCGGCTTCCTCCCACATTCCAAAAACATGCAAATCTGGGGGTAGGTTAATTGGTCACTCTAAATTGCCCGTAGGTGTGAATGTGAGGGTGGATGGTTGTTTGTCTCTATATGTCAGCCCTGCGATGAACTGGCGACTCGTCCAGGGTGTACCCCGCCTTCGCCCCAAGATGCTGAGAAAGGCTCCAGCCCCCCCTGCGACCCCTAACTGTTAGGTGTAGCTTGGTGGAACCAGACACGGACCAACGTGGTTTTCGGTAAATGAGGTTTTATTCCACAAAATGTGCAAGGGCTGGCAGGCGGGAGCAGGCAGCAGTGGGTAGAGGGGCTGGCTGGCAGGCAGGCAAGCAGTAGTGGTCCAAGTATACTGGTGAGAGAGAGAAAACAGTTAGAACTGAGCTGACTAGGACAGAACACAAGTTGTAGCCTGAGCGAACACTACCACATGGTGGGTACAACGATCTGGCAAAGAGTGGATGAAGAACCGGGGTTGATATACTGCTGGTTGTGTCGTTGATGAGCCAGGTGAGTTGATTGCAGATGGGCGTGTAGAGTTGGGAGCCAGGAGAGCCACACCCAGGCCAACCCACACACCATGACACTAACGGAATAAGCGGTAGAAAATGAATGAATGAAAAAGTTAAATGCAAAAATATGCAGTAGATGTCATATCGTGTCTGGTTTATGCTAAAGAGATTACTAATGTCCGTTAGGTAGGACCCCACCTCAGTCCATTTAGTGTAAGTAACAGGATCACATAAGCCAGATAAACTAAAACAATAATAAAGTCAAAAAAAGTTTTTGTTGTTTGGTTTCAATTCCACATAAATTATTAATTTAATTGGGGTTTAAATTGGGGTTGTGTTATCAAGGCACCACTTATGTTGGAAATTAAGAGTCAACTTTTTAACAAGGCAATTAAAAAAAAAACTAATAAAAGAAATGCAATGTAAAATAAAAAGGAAATGTTACAAACATACTGTATGTGATGTAGAATTAAAAAAAAAATAGATGAAAAATAGAAAAATAGAGGACCAAGAAGAGACCATTTGTTTTTTGTTTTGTTTTTTTTTTTTAAAGGGGCGAATCTGCATATCTAAAGTGAAAATGTAATTCAGCCGTCAACAACTTAAACAATGGAATGTTGAAAAGTTCTGTTTGTTATACTGTCTCTGGGTTGCATGAGGACACAGTTAGGCAGGGACACAGACAGAGAGACACAGGGGCAGACAGAAAAGGCTTGTATTCACACTCAGATAGAGACAAGTGTCTCAAAAAAAAGTGGTTCTATCAATTACTGGATAAAGAAGACTTCCCATTAATCAGTTCAGCCCTAAGGGAGCAGAGGACAGGGAGTGGATGAGAGTGAGCAGAGACAATAACTCTGTCTCAGCTGATCAATACACTCATAGGATCAACCACTGTGGTCCCCATCAGCCACTAGCAACCTAACCCACAAGCTCTGACTCGAGAGAACCCTCAACCGTTGCCCCTGCGATGACTCACTCTGGACCAGATACTGCAGACTCCAGTCGACTCGAGCGCTGGGCTGAGGATTCAGCCATACTTTCACAGACAGAGTAAGAAAGGAAAAGCAGCAAAGCGCTGTAAAATTTGGGGCTGTTAATACTTCCATGATGATTCGTCAAATGTATGTAGAGGATTTGCATTAGAAAACTAAGGGGAATTTGTTACATTATGGATCTGATGTCCAGATCGAGTGTGGACTTTTTTGTATCTACTGCTGTGCTGTTTAGTGAAACAGTGCCAGGCATGACCAATAAGCAGTGCAGCTATCGATTATGTCCAAAGTTTCAGCCTTTGACAGCCACTGCTTCGCACAAATGGAGCAAGAAGAGATGATTTCTGAGAAAAACCAACCTGTAGATTACGTGTGCGGATTTGTTCAGGTTCTCTTTCATTTGTGGTCGACCATCATGAATGTAGCAACATTCTGAAAGTGTCCATCAAGCCATTACGGTGAGCCATCGAGTCTGTTTGGTCTGGACCTGGACGATTAAACCTTGAAGAAAGCTCTAAAAGCATTTTAATTAAATCAAAACTAAGTATCCATGCAGGGATCTGCAATCTTTAAAGTAATAAAGGGAGCTGGTGTATAATCTCTTTCTTTCACGCACACTCTCACACAAACACACATGCACACACATAAATGTAAATTTGTCCTGAGGCTTCACTGATCGTCTGTTACTTCGTAAAGCTGGCGCTTGCCAGACATTGGGGTACTTTTTTTGCAAGAACTGGTTGCCTGAGCTAGATTTGAATTTCTGTCATACGTCAGATATGTGAGAGCAATGGATAATACATTTCATTAGAATTATGAGAAAATTGAGAGTACCTAAAAAACAGCCTTTTCCTATTCAGCATGTTTCTGTAAAGATAATCTATACATACAATACAGTAAGACAAGACACATAGCGGTTCTTTGAGTCTCTCTGCCTACAGAAACTTATACAACAGGAGCTCCATACACTGCTGAACTTCAGAAGAACACAAACTATTCCGACTAATGCATTGCTAAAGCATCTTTGGTGATCGTTAGATTTATATACAGTATACGTTTAGGGCTGGGCAATACGATCTGGACAATTCACAATTCTAATGATTTTTTTTCTGCCCACATGCACTCAGGAGAAAGCCAAAATACTTTTCTTCATTACAACTATATGTAAATTACAACAAAAGAAGCACCACTTACAGCACACTTTTCTCTAGTGCATCATTTGCTATAAAAAGTAAACATAATTTTGCATAAAATATATCACCATGGGTAGGAATGAATGCAATAAAACTAAGCAAGAAAGGTCTCCAGTATGCTCCCTTTCCAAACAAATTCTAACTAAAGTGAAATACTACCTCCACACAATATTTGCAGCCGCTTGGTTCACACTTCGGATTATTTTTTAACAAAACCAGGCCTTCCCGTCATGTCTTATCTGATGTAACATGACAATATATCTCTCAATAGACTTCAGACAGCAGCCATTTTGGCAAGACAAAGTAGGATAAACGCTGATGTTAGCTATTAAAGTCATTTTTAAGATTCTGTTCCATTCAGGTCTTGTGCTTGTTGGCTTACCAAGCGGAACAGAACTTTAACCATTTTTAATAATTACACCTGTGTGGACCTGTTGATAGAGCTGCCATGATAAAGAACTATTCCATCCACCAGTGTCTCGACAATTTGTAAGGTGCCATGGTGGAAAATGAAGCTGATCACGTTAGCTTCTTTAGCACTACTTTGGGAACTGAAGTGATAGAATTCCAGTGAAAAGCACATTGCTCCAAGTCCATGGGTGACAGTAGCTGTATAAATACAACACATTCATTTGTGACAGCTTGAAAAGTCAGGCCAACAAAACACTTACCTCTTCACATAGTAAGAAAAGTGATTACTACATACTGTATAAACGAAGGAAGCTTTAAGAAGTATTTAAAATGATCTAGAAAGGAATCAGACAAAGACGCTTTGAGCTTTAGTTGCAAATTAGTCTGGCTTGTATAAAACTAAATAACACAGCTTTATTTCCTTTTTAACTGTGAATTTAAGAAAGCAGAGCTTGGAGGGTCAATTTTCACCACCCAGCTCCCCTCATGTACACATCCTCTCACGCCGGTTCCACAGAGGAGGCGTACAGCCCGACAGCTGATCCTGTGTGGCCCTTCTAGCGTGATAATATGCTAATGAGAAGCAAATGCACACCCTCTGTGTGGACCAAAAAGTGCATTATATGAGGTCTGAGTCCTCTTTTGCGTACTTCCCTTTGAATAAATATGGCCGGCCGCTAGAGCGAAATGACTCACTGTTATTCGAGTCATCCTCACACTTGTAAACAAAGCCGGGATGAATATGGATGGCCGTCCGGTTGTTTGGCTCAACAAACAATATAGCGCATGGCGGTAAACCTACCTAAAATGTATGCATGCACCAGCTACACCTGTGCTGGAAATCCCAGACCCGTTAATATAGTGTCAAAGGGTCAAACACTGGGGGAAATTGTAGGGGTTGAATGTTCGGACGGTCAGAGCCTATTTCTGCTCACCGAGCACATCTCCTCGCATCAATCAACATCCTCCCCTGCCCTCTCGTTCCCTCGGAGTAGGCTTTCTTTTGCCCTCAAACAGTCATACATAGGACCGCACAGACAAATGAACACTTGTACACGTACACAAACACACTCACACAACAGGAGCCTGAAGTGCGGCTTTCCTATTGCCCCTGCACACACGAAGAAGACTGTCAGCTCTGATTATCAGCACTGTTCATTGCTTGCTTCAGGAGCTTCTATTTTAGATCTGTTATGGGTTTTTTTCTCTCCCTCTTTGCGGCTGAGCACAAACTCATGCTCATCTTAAACGACTGGTTTTCTAGGTGAAATCTGTTTATAAATGTGTGACACTACTGGAAACACTTGAGTCCACTGGGTCTGCAAGCTCTAAATTTGTCTCTATAATCCATGTTTTGGGATGAAACCAAGTACTGTATTATTGTTGTATAGTTCACAACAGAGATAGCACATGTGCCAGTGTGAAAGGTTATCGCAGTCTGATGAAGTCTGTGTTTATTTTACGACAAGTCGGTTGCAGTGATGAGGCAGAGCACTAAAGCAGGACCGGGCCAAGGAAACAAAGACAGGCTTAAGGACACAGCGAGAGATAAAACAGCATGTGGCAGGAAGAGTGTATAAAGGTAGAAACTGTGACAAATGCACTTCATTCCTCTCCGGCAAAGCCAATGTTGCTGATAGTGCTCTGAGACAGGTACATGTGACAGTGGAGAAACAGAGAGCGAGAGAGCAGTCAGGCTGGTGGGGGGAGGAGGGAAATGAGGAAAAGTGTAAGATGTGGAGAGAGAGGGAGAGAGGATGAGAAAGAGAGGGGGAGGGAGGGGTGAGCGCCATGTAATTCATGGGGAGTTTTACTGCTTTAGAAAGATGTCGCCTCCAATCACAGTACACAATCAGCAGATAGTGTGGCGGGTAAAACAACTTCCTCGCTTTATCTCAACTTCCTTCTCTTTCACGCTCTCATCTGCCGTCTCCCTTCCCCTTCTGGAAATGCACACACAAACACGCAGAGCTTAAACTTAAAGGGCATGACAGCCTCAAAGACTAAGACCTGAGGATCACTTGAAGACTTAGTTACAGCTAGCGATTATGTTAGAAAGCAAATATTCTTTTACAGAACACTTTGCATTTTTAAAAAGCAATAGTAGATATACAAAAAAGAACATATATCTCTTGAGTTAATAAGTAATTGTTTCTATAATATCAAACAACCCCCCCCGCAAGTCATCAGGATGGTTGGTTCCTTACGTTTTCTACATCGGACTGTAAGAATATGATTTCGGAGACTGTTATTGGTAGAAGAAATCCACAATCACGACGTTCACTGTTTATTTCACTCATGATCTATGGCATAATACATTAAAAAAAACAGGATTTTCATGAAAGGTGGTCTAAAAACATGTCTCTCATGCTTTTAGCCTGTTCTTACTGTTTGTGCGCCATCACTGCTGCAGTTTTCACAGCTTGATCAGCAGCCTTTCAGTCTCAGAGGAGACACCACCAGTGCCATGGGGTCTATTTATCTTACTGCTGCCATTCAGATGCCCGTTAATCATAAAATCTCCCCTGTAGAGTCTAAGTACCAATTCATTTTCCCATAATCTGCCATGATAAACATTAACTTAAATGCGTTCAGTTGTCTCCCCTAATTGATATGACATGAGGGTCATGTTGAGTGGGATCAGCTGGGGAAAACTTGTGAAAACCTGGAAAGAAGTTGCTGTAATATGAGAAAATTGTGAATGTTGTGGAGGACAGGCCTTGTTTTGCCTGTTTAAATATATATAAGAGCAGGGTTGCAGAGGCATTTTAACTTGGGTCAAAACAACACTCTCTGGCACACTGGCAGCCCATTTGGCAGTCTTGTAAATGACTAAGGCGGACTCAAAATATGAAAAAAAAAAAACCCAAAACAAAACAGTTTGTTCCCTGTTTTCTGGGGATTTTATTTTTCATCATAGAAAACCAAAACGAAACCATTTTTCGCATTTTACTCATCAAAGAAAAAAAACGTGCTCTATTCCAATTGTTGTATTTTTGTATTTTGAGGAACAACAACAATCCGTGAGTGCGTCAAAAAATAAATAAAAATACCATTATTAAACAACTTCTCATTTATACCATACCATTTACATCATTTATACAGCCCCGAAAAACTCATCTCTGATCATCAAAATTAATACATTTAGCAATTTTTTTTCATTGTGCACTTTCTAGTTATATCTCCACCAGGTGCACCATAAGAGTACTAAAACATTATAGTTTAGTACTATTACTTCACTCAGTAAGTAATATTTTACATGTATGGACTTTTTGCTTTAGTGAAAATGGAGTAAACATTACATTTGTGAAAGTATGATGGGGGGGTAGGCATATATAATGTTAGTGTAAAATTAATATATTCAGTGATGATCCAGCAACATTAATGCAGCTACGAGAAGCCACCAAGACCCCGCTTTCAATATACTACTGAAAATAAACTCTATTAGAGAAAAGAGTACAAAACCGAGACCACAAATAAATATGGTAAAACCATCTGTGGACTCGGTAGGTGAAAAAAGCAAAAAGCAAAATGAAAATAACCTAATTTGCAACAGTACTGCAGATAGCGCTTCACAGTTTCACAGTTATACAGCATAACACACACACACATTACTAGTGGATGTCCTCACCTGTCTGCAAATCAGTCTGGGAGCCCTGTTGTCTACACTTTATTTAAATTCTTTGCTTGACCATTCTCAATGCATATGATAACCAGTCCACTGTCCCATTATAACCATTTAGCTCCTCTGTCCTGCTGTGCACTTCAAAGTTCACGTTTTTGAGCTAAATGAGGTTCCGCCATCACAGCTTTGACAAAAAAAATTAGAGCAGAAAGACATCACACACCTCACTGAAGGCAGAGGTTCATAAGCAATATAGAAAACTTTGAAAATCATAGCTAAGGCTTAACAGCTGCGGCGGGTTTAAGGATGGGCCTTGATGTGCACAGGCCCACCCGGAATGACAGATTGCCTTTGACATTTAAGAAAATAATAATAATGATATTTTAAAATTAATAATCAGAATAAAGTCATCTCTATCTATCTCTATCTGATTCAGAACTTCCTCTCCTACAGACATTTCATGTCACTCACAGCCAGCTAGAACTATAGCCACACAGCTCATTTTGAGCCATATAAATTGATAAACACAACTAATTTGAACCTGAAGAGATGATGATGGATCTAGGAATGAAGATAAAAGAAACATGACACTGAATATATTAAAGTAGAAGTAAGTGCTAAGGGATAGAGACATTTTCCAGAAATGCTCACAGAGAGATTACCGTGTAATGGTATAACTGATATAATCTCCAGCAGCTTTACAAGAACATAAAGCTCAAAAGAAGATGATTTATAAAAGCATAAGAAATGAATAACCCCTTTAAGTGAAACAACTTATTCTTCCAAAATACTAATGCATGGAAGTGTCCAAGAAAGCAACGTAAGGAAAGTTATCCAACCACATGTAAGCCAACTGAAATATCCAGTGAAAAATGTAGGCTTAGTGAAATGTGTTACTTCCACCTCTCTCTGGGCCTTCAGCTCAAGAAGCACACAAACCTGTTTGCCAGCCGCTGTAGATAATAAAGGAGGAGGGTAATTCACGTTCAAAGGGGATTCCAAAGATCATCATCTCACTGTCTTGGTCAACATCCACAGGCCATATACAATGTTCTGTCCGCATTCCACATGAATCACTGTGTAATTCTGCAGGCTAAGCATGGCTAGCATTCTTTCTACACACCATAGCTCTGTTTGGACACTAGAAACATGACATCATCATTGACCAAAATGTTGGCTTCAATGTAGATTCTGTGATAGAAAAAAAACCATTCATTTTTTGTGGAAAAGCTTCAAAACAGTGCTCAGCCATTTATACCACACAAAAAAATGACCCGGTTCATCATCCCATACCATCATTATCAAGTGACTCATGATGATGCTGCTGAAACTATGGAAGGTGGAAGCACCTGGCTCAACTCTCACTAAATAAATATATACATCATGTTACCGTGTTAGCCTGGAATCTTCTGACATGATCCAATCTTATCAACACATCAAACGCCTTGTAGTAGCTGAAGTTGCATTGAAACTCTGTCATGATTGGAATAAACACATTTCTAAATGTATCCTAAAGAGATTAGTAAGACTTCTCTGTATGAGAAAAAGTTTCCAAACCCCATCGTGTACAGTGGGGTTGTTTATGTGTGTGCTGAAATCCACAAATATCCTATCTAAATGCAATTTCTGCGGCATTTGCATGCCAGGTCTATGTCACTACTTGGATGTGTGTGCGTTGTGGGGATTATATTATGTCATATTACATTATGTTAGATTAGATCAAATAAGATTAGATTAAACCCTAATTATCTCCATGACCTTAACGATCTCCGCGGGGACGTTGAGTCACTGCAGCAAAGATTAAGATTCGGTCTAGAAGTACTGTAGGTGCAGAGCGAGGAGGAAACAAGTGTCTGCGTGTGCCTTCGGGAGGTTGTTGAACGTAAGCTGTGCACATGCACTCTCGACATGTGAAAAGCGAAACGTGGATTGTGTCAACAAACAAAAGGTTAACCTTCCCCTGCAACTAGATAACAGGAGAGATTCAGATGGATCACGACAGAGAGTGTATAGAAATGATTTTGTGTTAGTGTGCAAGAGACAACAGCACTGACTGTCAGAGTATTTGTTTACCGGCCTTTACTGTCCACATACAAAAAAACAAAGGACCAACTAATCTATTTTCTTAAGCGAAGGCTGAATGAGCTTTAATTATCAGACAATGCGTGACGACATAAAGTAGATTGTGCAAGTTCCGCACACGTGCAATCGTTTTGTAGCGGTAAACACATTTGGTTGTCGCTGCTCCTCCAGCTCCAGCTTTTATAACTTATCAGTCAACAGCTGGCTAATATTAACTCAGGTTTAATAGTGCTGCATGAGGTATGAAATTTTGCCTCGTGTGTCTGATCATTCTCAGCATCGCCACTGCACGGATCCACAAGTCTAACAGAGGAAAAGAACAGAGAATTGCCGGGTTCCGTGGCAGTGGTATCTGATGGAGAGAGACAAGCAAGTCAGGGCTCAAACTGTGTTCCCTGGTGTCTGAGCCCTGCACTTGGTACATCATCACCATCCACCCCAAACACCTCAGGAAAGTCCAGAGTGCACACAGTTCCAATGTAGTGAGTCATCCAGTTAAATCAACATTAGCCAGCCGGTCACTACATTTCCTTTTTGAACTGTAAATCCCTATTGCGTTTGCAAGTCAGTTGCCTATAAACATAATTTGTAGCTCTAGTTGGATCAATTCATCTGCAGAACGGATCGCAATTAAGCATTTAGTTACAGAGAAACTTCAAAGGCGTACAACGAAACTATTTGTTTACCGTTAAAATGACGAATTAGAAAATCATTACCATTTAGAGGGATTGGTAATAGCAAATGTTTGACATTTTATGCTTGTAAAGAGACTGTTATCAAAATATTTGCCAATAATTGACTCATCAGTTAAAGGTGGAGTTTGCAAAGTCTGGGAATCAAGGACGACAACCAAATAGCAACTCTGCCCCCTAACCCCTCCTTTCATGGACCGCCTTGCTTTTTGGGTCTTTGCTGTGTATACAGTTGTTGACTATGCTTGAAAGAGCTTTTCTTGCTTAGATGTCAACCAATGTATCGGCCTTTCACCATCTTTGGGGACATGGAAGCACATCTACTGTACCTTTCTAGAACAGCCAATAGGAACACCCTCTGTCTGAAATGACGTGGATCTGGGCCGTGTTCCAGCAGCCAAACCTGGCACTCCACGTGCCGGTGCCTGAGTCAGAACGGCACCTGTGAAACTCAAACAATGTTGACTAAGCTGTGTATCAGCAGCCTATATGAACAACATACAACAAGTTTCTTGAGAAATTTCCTTTATTGTTTTTGTCTTGTAAAATAAGTTATAGCTGGAAAAAAAGGATATTGTATGGCGATTTTTTTTTCCCACTGCTACAGCAGCCCTGGCCTCATAACCATTGTTACTAAGGAGGAGCAAATTAGAAGCAGGGGGTTTGGGATGGGGTATCTGGCTCTGAAAAACGCTGAGGACAGTGCAGACAGGAATAAAAAGTCCCAGGGGCAACTACATGAACAATTAAAGAAGCCATTCTGCATAATACACTTTTGCTTTAACCTCAGTTTGCTGATAATACACTATGTTCTTACACCGCTACATCTGCTCATTATAAATGTACAGTAGGCTAGTCTTATTTACAGAGCTTAATTTGACTATAAGGTGGAATGTTCTCTTTCTCTCACACACACACACGCACGTACCTTTCTATGCTTTATACAGTTGAATAGGCTGCATGAATTAAATGTATACCCATCTCTCCAGAGACCACTACACCACTGATACTGACAACTGGAGCTCGACATTTAACAACCTGATGTATTTTCTCTATTTTCTCCCTGAAATAAGCCGCAGCTTGATGTCGTGCCGTTTCACAAAAACATCACTCTGCATTGAGTGCCTGATCTGGGATTTCACACTGAGCGGAACAGAATGATGGCCAGACAGAGAGAACTGCATTGTAGTGTTGAGACAATCAGATGAGTGGAGAGCTGGCTGAGCATCGAGCTTGCAACCAATATCACTGTTTACTGCTCAATTTTGCAACGTTTGTTGACACATGGGGCTACAATTTACGATTAATAAGCTACAGGTTTAGTGATGGCAAAGACCAGTTACCAGAGTGACTCATGTATCACATTGTGTACTACAGACTGCAACTCCGCATGGCGCTATATTTTACGGCGCTCAAGCGTTACAGCAGGTGGAGGGAGGATCAATTACTCTGTTGAATTGTTCAATCATCTCTATAATTACAATAAAAGCCATGTTGGCCAAGGTAATAATATACTAATACATACTGATGCTCAGTATTTAGCAGGTATCTAAGCCCTGAAGGTATTTCCTGTATTGTAATGCCCTTTTGAGTGATCGATAGACTAGAAAATAAACTCCAATTATATGTAAAGTTGACTTTACCTCTTTGGAAGTTCTATGGATAGCATACAGCTGCTAGTGACCCAAAATAACATTAAAAATTAAGCTGTCCTCTTTATTGTAAGTTGTTCCTATTTACATCATCATTACTCACCCTGTTTAACGATCTTAAAAACAACTTTAAGAACGGAATAAAAAATGAGGAAAAGCTAACCGTGATTCTTCCAAATCTCTCAGCTGAAAGAGAAAAAATATGGACTCAGCAGGTTCCCTCTGCACTATCTGGTTAATATGAAGAGACATCCTCTTTGCCCAAAAGGCAGGGCTCTCCTCTATCACTGCATGATCAGGTTGAAGATGAGGTCAAGAAAAACAAACTGATGGAGACATTGGCCCCAAATGGTGATCGAGTCAGCTTGTGAAGAAAGCATCAGGCTGTTTTCTCTCAGGCGTTTTAGCCTAGCAGGAAATATATATATGTAGCAACACGAGTCCAAATGCAACAAGAGTGTTCATGGGGGAGATTCAATTCAATTGAAAATGTTAAAAAAAAAAAAAAAAGAAAAGTGAATTACATTTATCACTATAATGGGAAAACGTAACTGCTGTGATGCCCAAAATGAAATGTTATGTAAGATAGCAAACGAGATTAGCATGCTAGCGTGCTAGTGTGCAATGACAAAAAAATTTTAACAAAAAGATTTCTAAAGGTCTTGATATAATGTAATGGATAGATGTCTTTCTTTTGTACTGTGGTCTTGCTAAAACTGAGCTAAGCAAGCTGTGCCAAACTACGGGCAGATGCCAAACATGCAACAACGCAGCACTGTTGTCACATTTTTAGAATTGTTGGATTGTGGGGGAATTTTCAGTATTCGTGTATTGCTATCAGTTAGAAGTTACCTTTAGTCAATCTGGGGGTGCAACTCACCAGTTGCATCACAATACGATATGATATCAATTCTCCGGACAACAATTTTAACAATAATTTCCAATATCACAAAGTTTACCATTATATGATTCCAATTTGATTAGGTTCACAGGGCTGCAGACAATTTCAGACAATATTATGGATCCAGTTGACACAATCAGATACATTTCAACTTTAAAATGCCATTTTGACTTGACAGTTTTATTGCTGAAAGGTTTCATTAAATGTCAAACAATCTTTTTAACAGTTGTGAATGAATGGTTTAGATTCCACTGAGCAAAATATCAACCAAATAAGCAAAACGTTTCAAAAACGGACCCATTGTCTGCTAGTACCAAGCAAAGATTGGAAACTGTGAAACAGAGGATTGGTAGGAGTTTCAATATTGAAGTATATCTAAAACACGGCAATATAATCAATTAAACATTCTATCGGTTTGACTGGATCGTTGGCCAGCCAATCTATGTATTGATCAAAATCAATTAATCGTTACACCACTAATTCACTCTATACATTAGTCTTATGAGATTAATCTGGATTTGAGATTTGACAACCTTTACACTTTTGAAAATGACTGTCCTAACCGGAACAATAAAATATTAAGGATTTTCTATCTGTATTACAGCGCTCTGGATTTAAGAACAAACATGAGAAAATGTTTCTGCTCCATTCTGCTCATATTGTTTTGTTTTGTTTTCAAGATTTATTGTCAGTGAGTTTTACAGATTCATACGCTGATATATGCTGGTTGTCACAAAGCAAAGTTCTATCATGCAAAAATAAGCACTGTAAAAAGTCAACCACAACCAACAACCAACAACTGTCATTTTCTTTAGCATCAACACTGACTCATATTATCACAACATAAACACAGGAGATGCTCTCATAGAGTTGCACTCACAGTAAAACACGCCCCCAACAGTGGTGGGCACAATTTAACAGTCAAGACAATACCGCCCTCTGCTGGAGAGGCAGTGGTGGTGTCTCAGACAGGCAGAACAGAGGTCAGACTGAGGCATAGCTCTAACTTTTGTCTGCTTTCAGGAAGTGGAATTGCTGTAGCCACAGGATAGCATAGAGCTGACATTTGCCCAAGCCGCTTTGTTTTAGATTCGCTTAATGTTATTCACCTGATAGCAGTGTTGTCAGTGTGTTTGGTGGCTGGATTCAGCAGTTCATTTCATGGCCAGTTTGAAAACATAAACTTTAAACTTCGAGAATTAGTAAAGAGTAGTCTTTCAAACATATCAGCCAGATTATCGGGGGTGACTGAGGGATGTTGGCATCTTGCTGATTTGAATTTCATAGCTTTATTTTTTTCCTTGTATGTGTTATTAAATATTTCAAAGCAAAAATCTGAGGAGGCCAGAGTATAAGGAAACCAGTGCTGGTCCCTTGTTTTCCTCTCCATCCTGTGACAGATTACTAACGGAACTGACGTAACGCAGCTTCTTCTCATTTGAATGGATTGTTTTCTTCGGCACCCCTGGAGCTCCGTGTCTGATGACTATGGTTGGTTCTGCCTTTGAATTCCCGTAAAGGTGTACCACTGAACCTGTCCCCATTCTAGCAAATAAACAACATCAAGAAAGTGGGTCACTGACACGGAAACAGATGAAAAGTTTGATCTGATCAAAGCTTTAATCTGCCTGTTAAAAAGATCTAAAACTGGTCCCATTATAATGTTCAAATCTTGGGAATCTTTTGATTTTTGCAGGCCAGTATTTTCATACATAATGAGAGGAAAGGGGTAATGACACAAATTCATGCTTGAAGTGGGGTAGCAGACATAACACTGCTTCATAGCCAGTATTATTTTGGTTCATTAAAGTGTTTACCCAGTTTTTAAACAAACACAAATAAGGCAGAAGTGTACTGCAAATGCAGAAAAAATGCCTCTGACATGTTTTGGTTGTTTTGTACAGTAGAGCGGCTGAATGGTTAATGGCGCCATTGTTATGTTGCCAGATCTGGTGACTGGTCATGGAACGGGGCTCAGTATTTTGAGTGGCCCAGTGCACTTCGATCTCCCTGTTTGGGAGAGATAAGAAATTCTGCCCTTAAGGTGTCATCGTTGCACCGCAGCACTTTATTTTTCATCACAAAAAAACCCCCCAAAAAAAATACAATTATGGTATTTAAAAGTAATGTCTCAGCCTAAAAGATGTTATATACACTCTTGAATCTCTAGTGTGGCATTCTTCATATCCATGTGGCTATCTAACACTGAGTCTCAGTAAAACCTTTTATTCATACGGAGCAGTCATTTTCAAGCGAGAGAGCTGGTTATCTCTCTCTCTGGAGGCCACCATCACCAGTTTGTTTGTTTTGCAGTTTCACCCTGAACAATCATGTGCATGGTTCACTGACCCCAAAATGCAAATAACAAGAGACCATCAAAAACATCTTTGTGAAGTTTTACAGGAAAATCTGCACCCACAACAAAATAACCCACCATACAGCAACAAGCCCACAGCAACCCCAGACCACTTTATCTGACCAGTTTAATTGTTTTTGTTGGGAAATGATGCATAGAGGCCAGTGAATCACAGCAGAGTATGGTTAAAAGGCTATATGCACTGTAGGCATACAGTTGGATTTATATTCTAATCCCCTACACTGACATTTACTCAACCAATTAATCATGCATGCAGCCAGCCATGCATATTCACAAAGCCACCAGGAGGCCAGTCCCAGGGAGTCCTCAACGTAGGGACAGATGCACACTCGAAGGCAGGGCAGTCCTGGCATGCACACACATAAACTCTCAGTCAATTCCCCAAGTGGACTTTATGTCACTGGCTACAAGGCAGCAATAAAATGTTTAGCGTGGCAATTCACTGTGTTACTTAATGTCATTGAGACACAATCGTGATCATGTTTTTCAGGCATTTAACTCCATAGATGTTGGCAGGAAGCAATACTGGACATTTATGTTCAAACGCCGCCCTCTGCTGCATTTGATCTTTTCTGCAGCATAGCCTCATTTACATAGACAGTTTGCCACTGTAGAAATAAGAGTAGTAAAGGAAAGTAGCTCAGAATGGTGGCTTTTCATCATTGCCGTGATCATGTTTTTCAGGCATTTAACTCCATAGATGTTGGCAGGAAGCAATACTGGACATTTATGTTCAAACGCCGCCCTCTGCTGCATTTGATCTTTTCTGCAGCATAGCCTCGTTTACATAGACAGTTTGCCACTGTAGAGATAAGAGTGGTAAAGGAAAGTAGCTCAGAATGGTGGCTTTTCATCATTGCATCAGTACCCGATAACATATGCCCATTATCTTTTTTATAATTCCAATTTTTTTTTTTTTTTTTTTTCTTTTTTTTTTTTTTTTTTTTGCATTTATTTACTTATTTCATATGTGCATTTTTTTGTTTTTTTATTTTAAAGTTCAAGTTATTTATTTGTTCATTATTCTTAATGACTCGCCATTTGGCAGTTGTTCTCTGTCTTCTGTGTAGAATTAGTTGCCTTAATGTTTTCCAATTAATGAGTGTTTTTATTTCTTCAAATCTAAAACCAATAAAGATACAAGAAAAAGAATATGTAGCAGTGGATTTTTAACATTTTTGTTAAGTATAACATAATGTCTCAATGTACATTGTCTGACATTAATAATGAAATATCAGTGGAATAACACAGGACAGTTGACTGGAAGCATCATATGGAAAGTCCAGTTATAGGATGTGGTATCATTTTTATATTGCATGGGTACATTTGTACAATAGGTTATATAATAGGCATTTTGTCAGGCAGAGATGCAACCTACAGGAAAAAAGCAAAGAAATGAGAAGGACGGGAGGCCACGTCCAGCGGCACACTCCTGCCAAGGGTGGCATTTAGTTAAAGGTGAGAGAGTGTG
Source organism: Mola mola (assembly GCA_001698575.1). NCBI lineage: Eukaryota > Metazoa > Chordata > Actinopteri > Tetraodontiformes > Molidae > Mola > Mola mola. Next base: position 880,744 of record KV751315.1, read on the forward strand.
TTCTCCCCCCAGTGCTGACATCCACCAAAGAGTCACTTCTCACAAAATGGTATACAGTCCAGGGACGAGTCAGAGGGAGTATACCCATAGTTCAGCGCTGCTCTGAAAGTCTCTGGAGATCAGGACACCTTTTAGAGTCATTTGATATTGTTGCACAGCATTTTGCATTATCAACTCTTTCCTCGGGGTTTTGTTTCTTTGTACATATTGATTTGATGTTCTGAAATGAACCATTATCAATACATGGCGTACACACATGTTGTCAGTTACCACACAAACAGAGTATTAATGTAATTTTTTGGTAATTCCCTTTAAAAAAAACACGCTGCCTTTCTTTACTATATTACTGCAGGTTAAAAAAAAATAACAACAAAAAAACACAGCAAACGTTCCTGATGACAGAAGCAACTCATCGCTCTGTTGAAGTTGCAATGACGCACTTCAGCCTCTAGGTGTAGCTGTAAGTCCACAGTGCAGTCAGAGGCATACAACGTGGAAGCCTCCCTTCTCACCAGGGGCGCTTTTGGCCAGTGCGTCTGATCATACGTCGTATTCACACATTCACACATCTGTGCAACCAAATCAATAAGCCCTGCGTCGCCGTTTAGTAGCTCCAGCACATACGAGGGGGGATAAATGGCTGAAGTGCACCAACTGTTTGTGAGGGGTACAGTTTCACTGTGACGCATCCATGAGGAATACTGGACATATAGACCTGAAATAACACCGCGTGTGGGATTTGTCAGTTTATTTCTTGAATGTCACTCCACCGTGGAGCCATCACGAACTTGAATGTTTCCAAAGAAAGGCCGACAATGAAGGTTTGTCCGAGAGAGATGCTGAATGTGAAGTATTTGAAGTGGTTTGATTTTGCTTTACTGCCAAAAATGAGGGCCCAAGTGTCCCTAAGTGGAAACAGACAGCAGGCAGGGCCTCAGTTCTTCTCCACAGGTCTTTCAGGTGTGAAAGAGGACTGTAGGTGATTGAATAACCACAACTTGAAGAAAAAGTGAAAGTAATGTTAGTTTTTTAGTTGTGACAGACCTCAGCTGAGTCACTGCAAAAGGCAAAATCACCTTACAATCAATTACTCTTTCTGTTCTGAACCTAAAAGGATCTAGTTTTCAGTACACACGTTACTGTACATGCATGTCAATGACGCCAAAAGAGGCTGGAGAATCAGAAAACATGAAGTGAATTCAAATACTTTAAAAGCTTTTATTCACAGAGCTGCAAGGATTGAAAACATAATTCTGGCTTTTAACAAGCAAAGAAAAAAGAAAGAATGAAATGACATTCAGTTTTATATTAAATGTCTTGTGCTGCAGAGAGAGATGTGTGTTATTATCGCCTGTAATTTGATTATTGTCCCGAATGCTTTAAGACAAACGGTGCACTGTAATGTTGCTGCTCGTCAACACACATCATTCACTGCTGGAGGTTCACCGCTGGGTTTCCGATTCTCTGCTCAATAATCTTTTCATAGTTCATTTACGCAATATAAGGTGTTCTAATCTAAAAAGTACTCAGCGTCTCCCCTTTTATTTCCTTTATTTCTCCCTTTGATATATTGACTTCAGCTTTTTTTTTTTCCAGGTGAGAGCTGTGTCTCTACATTGTTTTATCATCTTCTGCTGCTACAGTAACTAGTAATTACCCATGTCCCATTGCCAAAACTGATAAGGTTTCACTTCTCGTATAATTACAAAAATTCTGAGTAGCACAAAGGACTTCGAGCACATCTTGCTACCTGAATTTCGTCATGTTGTCTTCTTGTGAAGCAGTAGTTTGATGACCTTAGCGCCACTTCTCTGAATTCCATCTGTGATTGGTGGATTTTAACCCTTCTTTACAGATACATTTTCTATTTCCAACTATTGGGTCAGAGTGTGAAGATACTGACCTTGTTAAGTCACAAAAAGCGGTCTGACTTGCTGTTATCAGCTCTGTTTTACAACTAATAATTTCACACAACATAAGATTTATTGGAAACATATTGGTCTGATAATATTAATTATGTATTGCTTTGCATCATAACTTATAAGCCAGTCATAGGTTTTATAGGTAAACTCTTAATTTCTTCAGTTACTATAGCAGTCAAATTATAATTCATCATAATTCCCTGTACTGTGTTTTATTTTGCCCCACCGACTCAAACCGCCTCGACTCTTCTTGCCTTTTGTGGTTTTCCACTGTGAATATTCGGTACCTGCTAACTGGTGAGATTTTCAGTACCACAAGAGTTGAGGTTCCAAACAAGCTGTGGCGAGACTAAAAAGACGTCGTAGTCCACTGCAGTCACCGATTGGTCAGAAAGAATCACCATTGTCACGTCATCCCTGCACTTTATCTCAAATACACTACAAACCATGTAAATGTTTGAACACGTAATAGTGTGGCTACAGTCCATTAAATAGTTCTTGATATTGGATTATATATGTCAACGTCAGCGAACGCTCTCGCGTCCCCTTTCAGCTGGAGTCTTGTCATCTGAACACTGAACACTAAAGTTTCCTACAGTCTTTGCTTCAGCGGCCTTCAGTCTCTTCTCAAAGAAAATCTCCCGGCTGTGGCCAAACATCAAAACAACAATACGCTCAGTATCCTCCACTGTTGCTTTTGTTTGTTAGTTGTGGTGACGTCACCACGGTTTCTAGTTGTCTAGTGAAAGAGGAAGCAACTAGAGTTAGGGCGAGTTGGCCAGTTACCATGCAGTGGAAAGGGGGACATATCTGACTGTATCTACTAGTGCTGGGATGACATGCTTTAGTCTCAATTCAGTTATGTCAAAATACTTTGATTTGTACTTCGATTCTGACATATTACAATTGTACAAGTAATTGTATTCCTTGGAGTAAAACAAAAATGAAATCATAAACTTCTACATATAAGTCTTATTTCTAAAAACAATGCAGCTCAAATGTCAGTCTTTGACATTTATTTCTGCTGGATAAAAAAGTGGTACATGGGATGTAAAACTTTTTTTTGTTCCATTTAGCTGCTCATTGAGCTAACGTCACAAGAAAATAAGAAGATAGATAAAAATAAATAAGAGCAGCTTTTTCAGCTTTGCCCATCTATTCTTTGACTTCTGACATCACCTCATTGTGGGTTTGAGCAACGGCTGTCTGAGAAAAACTTCCTTGAAGGAATAATGTACAGCAGCTCCAAATCATAAGGCCTGTACTTTCCACCACACTATGGATGCCCAAAAAGGGTCTACACTTTATTCTGCTGCTCTTGGCTAAAATAGGGAAACCTTGAATGTTTATTTCTGAAAATTGATATCATCAATCAAGGTAAACTTGTTTGAATCGTGATACTTGCATGAATCAATTCCCACTTCTACTATCTGCTTTCCTTTAATAGTGTCATGTTTCAAATGCATAATGTGTAAAAAGAGAAAATAAGGGCCCAAACTTTGTGAACTTAGGAGCCATTAAGAGCTTATTAAAGTGACTTAAACATAAAATAAAAGACTGAGGATGTGGGGGAGGGAGGGAGGACAGAATCGCGCTGTTTACTTTACTTGATCAGAAAGCCATATAGTCATTTCGCTGGTTCCTAATTGCTGAGTAATGGTCCCATCGTAACCCTTTGCTGCTTGCAATCTGTGTTAGCCCGCAAATACTTTAATCAGGTTTATATCAAACAGTAGCCTGTAAAAACATGACATTTACAACGGAGCACTATAAAGCTGTGTAAGCCAATCAATAAGCATACACACACATGCGCGCGCACGCACACGCACGCAAACAAGCACAATGCACGATTTAATGTCAGCTTCTCTGCATGGAGCCGAGCCAAGCAGTAACACAACACAGCCGCTGGCTCTCCGTCTTCCCCCCTGCCTTTTCGTGCCTTGTTTAAGTTCGGTAAAGGTGTGAAGTATTTGCATTTGAATGTCAAGTGTGAGAATGAGCGCCAAATGTCGGATTTGTTTCAGACAGTAATTCACTGAAATGACCTGACTTTTAAAATAGAACTTTATTTTGCACTGTGTGATTTATAATTGCAGAACCCTTTTGTTTGACGCAAATTGGTATTCCATAAGGTGTGAATCAGGGCAATCACCTTGCGGAGTGCTCAAACTTTTGATAACCAGTGCCAAATGAATAAGTGATCAACCAGCAACCGTCACTGTGAGCGGATAAATGTATGCGTCGATCAATAATGAGACTGTTTCTCCACAAGAGTTTGAGGTAAGTCCAGTGGAGATTCCTCTTGTCCAGTCTTTGAGTGTACACATTGGTTTTTAATCTTTGTCAATGAAAACAACCATTTTGGAACCATTTTAGGTTGAAGTTGAGTATTTCCAACCCTGACACATCAACCGCCATCAACTGCTGCTAAATAGCCTGTTTTTAAGTATTTCTGTGGCTGTATTCAGGCACCACTGTAGTATACCACAGATATATGCCGTTATATTATTGACTGGCATGGCTTGGCTCCCTTGATTATCAATCAGTCATGTGTTTCAGTCTGTTTGGCAAACAGCACATCCTTTCATGTCATTAACTTTCCCTGCTGGTTATTGGATCTGCAAACACACTGTGGTGTGCTATTCTGCTTGAGCACAATCATAAAAATCGTACCCTCTGCACCGATGACTCAACCCATCAGGTGAAACACAGCATTGTAAAGTTCGGTGTGGGTAAATCAGTGCTTAATGGTGGTAAAACATAGGATGTAGTGCTTTTCTGTCGGTTTTTCAGCATCTTTATCTATGTCTGCCAACAGGGGCCTACAGCTGCGTATCGGAGGTGTACTTGTTCGCGATCAATGTGCGAATCTGTTTGCCTTCTTTCCTTTTTTTTTTTTTTTTTTTTTTTTTTTTTTTTTCTCCTCTCCATTCTATCTTTGACTTATCCGTGACATCTAGGTATACAGATAATATAGATATATCATAAATATAGTTATGATGAGCATCATCTGTGCTGTATGTCTACTAAAATGAAATGGAATTATTAGTTCATGTTATTCCTTTATTGTAAATAAATGAATGTACCTCTGTTGAGGATTTTTGTATTTTTGTCTGTTACTTCATTACGAAATTCAACCCTTCATCATATTGTAATGGTGTTATATTGATAGACTGAATCATTTTTCAACAATTAAAGTAATTTAAGTGTTTCAGGATTCTTTTTCTTGACGGTTTTTCTTCATGAGGGTTTTTTAACACAGACATACACATAGTGCTGTATGAAAGGCATTGTTTTTTGGGTTTGTTTTTCTTTTTAACAGAACAAAGCAACACCATATGGGGCTTTTTGCAGCAAGCTGGATTTCCGCAATTAAAAGCGGTGTGACAAGTAACACACTAGCGTCGGGGTCTGCTGTGACAATTGATGAACACTCCATTAACAGCGTAATAACACAGCAGTGACAATCATTTACAGGTTCTGATGACCTCCTCCTCTGCTGGGAACTTGCATTGTCTCTACAATTTCGAGAGACTTTTCTTGGCTGTTCTTCCTCTTTAAGTTGCTGCTGCTATCTGCTTGATAAGTCTATCAGTTGTTGGTCACAGACATGAAGTTTTGTCATTCTGCCTTACATGCTCAGTGTTTTATACAAACATCATTTCAGCACTGCCACTATCTCCAGGGCCTTCTCATAGGAAACTTGGACAACATTTGGCCTCTGTAATACAGACAGCACGGAGCAACAGGCTGTGTAAAGGGGCTATTTGCAGGATAATGCAGTAAGAGTACAGTATATGTAGTATTACTATAGCAAGATATATTATGCATCATGCATGTTATTAGTCTATAAGCCCGGCTGGCTTAAGTGAGCCAAGACATTTTCATTAGGCAAATTTCAGTGGGTCTCTTTTTAATCTTCATCTCATGTGCTTTCTCAAACAAACATCAAAGGGCTAAAACTGTTGAAGCAAGTGACAAACTGTTTTATAAATGTAAGACAGAAAAAATATGCAACAAAAAGCTTTGAGGAATGTAAGCATTGTCATATTAATACATACAAGCACTAACAGTTGGCAGAGTTTCGCTTGTCATCAATATCAAATATCAAATCCATAAGATGAGCATTGATTCTTACACCGGTGAGTCGTAACGAACCCGACCAGAAATGATCTGCAAAGACGTAGTATTCCTGATTCAAGAGGACTTTAAAGGAAATGCTAGTTTTTGATGAGTTTTTGATTGTGAACTAGTGATTCAGTCAACAACTCTGTGACTGTGGCCGAGAAATCACAGATTCCTTTGATTTTGGAGGTTTTGTTAAGAATGGGTCTAAAGCGTCGAGAACATCCTCTGACACTGAAGACTGTAGATGCAACTCCCACTGTAAAATAATAAATAAATAGATTTTTTTTAGGAAAGAACAAAATATAGAAAGGTAAACGCCTCCTGGTGTAAATCCTGCAATTTGCCTCTCAGCTGGTGGAGGCAGCTTTGACAACAGCTAAACAGCTCTGAGGCACAAAAACAATCAATACAGATTCTCTGCTCCATCCCGAGCCCACCTGCTCTCTGCTCCGAGTCCCACACAGGGAGGCAACCCCCACCTCCACCATCACAATCACTGTGCATGTGCACACACACACGCACACACACACACACACACAAAGTTGCGTGCGCACATATGCAAACAGACATTCACATCCCTACTGTTTCAAGGGTTTTTTAACATTCCCGCCGTGACTCCACCCGGTGAAGTCTACAATCCTGTCTCACTTTTTCTATTGCGCGTTAATCTCGCTCTGATTTCTTTCCTTCCATATACACGGGGCTGAATGTTTCAGTGAGCTCTCTCGGTGGTCCCTCCGTTCCCAGCCCCGATTCAAGTAGCTGCTGCTACTTGTGTGCGTTACGCCAGCTCAACGCCCACTTCCAGAATTGCAGCGCAGCTCCCCATCAGACAACCAAACAGACACCAGATGCACGCAGATGCCTCGTCTTGCACCCGGGCTATACACTTTGACTCCTCTTTTTCATATTGCTGTGTTGTTGATGCACCCGTGCTCGTACTCAAGGTCCATTTGATGCATGTGTCAGGCGTGAGGTGGAAGTTTAACTGATTACATCAAACTCCAGTGTGGTAAAAGAGCACAAAGGTGTCAATCTAGGCCCTGTGATGGGAGATCAGTGGACAGTAATGCAATGGTAGTGAGTTATTAAATGAATAAAGAGGCAGAGCTGCCGAAGAGTATTGATTTTTCACAGCTCCCTCAGGCTCTGAGGGCTTTCAAGGCAGGAGAAGGACGTGCACACACACACACACAGGCGCACACACACACACACACACACAGGCATGGACACACGTGTGTGCACACACATACAGAGACACAAACAGACAGAAAGAAGAAAGGTTCAAGAGTGAAAGGATAATGGTCCCAGCAGTTGCAGTCTCACTTAAAACACAGTTTGGGTTCTCGAGGTTTCCCACCGGTCACCGATCGTCTGATAAAAGGACTCATTCGGAACCAGCCGGGTTTTGTTCTCTTTTGCTCGCCTCAGCTGTAATGCATACACTCAGCACTTCGCACAATGCCGGCCACACTCACACATGCACAGCTCGTTGGTACATGCAGAGACGCAATATCTATGTTTGTAGCAGCTTCCGCAGCCACCTGGGGCTTGTAGGAGGGGGAGACGAAGCAGTTAAAAACCTTTTAATCATAAGAAAAGATGAAGCGTAATAGGTTTAACAAAAGCTCCGGTATGATGAATAGCCTTATTTGATTAAGCCGAGCCTTTTACCCTCAAGGTAAATGAATACCAGGAGCCTTCAGTCGAAGTATTGAAAAACTATTTTTCTACGCTAATTCTCAAAATGCACTTTATTTGTGTATTATCTTGATTGAGGCGTAAATCAATGATTAGCCCAGTGCTGTTCATAATTAAGGTGTGAGTACACATGGCGAAGCCTAAACTGCCCTGGAACGAGTTGAAGTGAGCTCTCTGCAGTCATTTTTGTAGGAGCACACTGGAAAAACACAAACCGGGGCTTCTTTGTGTGTCATTTTGATGAATGCCCGGGGCATTTTCACGGAGTGCAAATGCGAGGAAGCCCAGATCCATCTTGATTTCAGAAGTCCATCGGAGGCCATAAGGGGAGGGTCAATGTTTATCTGTTACCTTGACGTGACACTGAGTCTGCACAAAAGGAAAGACGGACCATTGACCTCATACCTGAGATGTGTGTTTGTGTGCGTGTATGTGTGTGCTTTTGAATTACTTCATAGAACAGTTCAAAGACACACTATTCCACTGTTCCATTTACTCGTACATATTCTTGTTATAGCGTAACAATCCCTCCCTCAGCATCCGCAGACATTTAAAGTAATTCAGCCTTTGTAAGGAGTCCTGAAGGGTCTCTTGATTGCAGCAACATGAAAAAGATGCTTGTAATTGCTAGCATCTTGTCTCTTTTAGATATTGTAGGTCTGTCCTATTGATTAAAAAAAAAAGCTTTTCTTCAATAATGGCCCTAATGTATTTTCTTTTTTCGCTGCCATTGACAGCAGATGTACTAAGGTCTCTCAACAACTCATGTGTCTTTGTCCTGACACTGGGTGACAGAAAAATATGCGTTCACCAGCTGATATTATGAGAAAAAAATCCTTTGGTAACCTTTTTAATGGAGGAGTCTCACTAATTCTGCCTCTATATAATAGAATGCATGCCTTTTTGAGGGGTTTCGGGTAAGATAATTAGTTTTTATTTAGCCTTTTGTGGATGTGTTGTGTTTGAGGTAAAGGCTGAGACCTTTAGCCGTATCAATAAGGCTGTAATGGAGTGTAATTTAGGTGTGAACAGAAGACAAAGTAGACAGACATGTTTCCGATATGATGGGTCCAATAAAGAAGAACTCGCGGAAAATGAGAGAAACCCCAAAAGATTAAACTCAATTCAAGTTTCACTGATGTTGTAAGTGCAGGACTGTTGCTGCTGTGCAGCTTTGAGTGATAAAATCTCCTTTTTGGATGAGACCTATCAGCAAAATAACAATAGACAGAAACTTACAGGCTCTACGGCGGCTGGTTTCTGTTTATTCATGTAAAAGTGTGTCTTGGTTGCAGTTCACATACCCAGAAGTGAAAAAGCTCCAGCCAGACAGCGGCAAATCAAGACAGAGAGGAAATGGGCCATACAAACAAAAGACAGAGAGACAAATGGACGGCAGCTAGGACAGACAAATCCCACTTGCCCTCGGCTGCGCTGCCTGAGCACATTCCATTCAGACTGCAGAGAAATCAATAGTTTTCTTCACCACATACAGATGATTCTTATTTTCCAGGGTGGACTTGTGCTCTGCTTAAAGATTCAACATTTGTGAGAATGGCCTGTTAAACCTTGAATTAAAAAAAATGAGCAACAACAGTATTATGTATTTAGGCCTCGATGGTTCAGTATGGTTTTGTCCGTCAAATATTTTGTACAATCTCTCCACAAAATCAAGACATGCGCTGTAGTTTGTGCAGTCTTTTATATATCCTCAAAGATTGATCTCAATAATAAATCATTATCAAACTGCTTTGATGATGTTTCAGTCAATATTCAAACAGAAAATGCCTGGACGTTGATATGGAAACATGTGATATCCCACAAACAACATAGATCCTACTTGAAAATAAAATGTTATGATATTGATGATTTATGTTTAAGAATTTGTATTTATATAATGTATGTCCTAGCACATGCTCTCCCTACGAATTTATGAAACTATAAAATAACAAATAAACCAATAAGTAAGTGATACTTGAAAAACCCATTTCAAAAATTAGCTGCTCTAAAAGTACCACTGTCTCAGGAAAGTGCAATCCCATGTCTTTTGTGAATTATGTCATGTCATATGGATGGGGAGCAGGTCGTTATGTCAGCCCCGTTACCACAGAAGCATATGTTTGTAAAAGCGCACATTGTGACTATACTTGTACAATATATGTCAAGTTAAGTGTTTGCACCAGGTTAGAAGGAAACAACTATATTTCAGCTTGTGAATATTGTGCTTGTTCTTGTACTGGATCCAATTCCTGCTCCTGTCCGCCTGGCTCATAGACTGGGCAAAAACGTGTTTGATAGGCAGTGTGTGTGTTCATATGCCAGTATTAGAATCATGATTTTTTTTTTTTTTTAAATAATTATATATTGATTGGTAATATATATGTGTGCTAATATTGTGCAAATAACCCAGATGTTAGGCCTTCTCAAAGGTTGAGGGCAGCACACAAGCAGCAAGAGTTAAATGATTTGCAGCTTATTCCTGATTTTCTGACATCTAGAAAATTCATATTTGCGAAATTGGTGTATACTAACCAAAGGCCTAATTTTGCCAGACTGCATAACTGCCTTCAATGTTGAGCTCGTCGGGTGAGATTCTTCAGTCCTGACTGATCCGGCAGCCGCTGCCAGCGAGTATTGCTTTGTTGTTCAGACAGTAATTACAGACAACGAAGCGAGTTGTATCCACAGGTGCTGTGCATGTAACAACACAGAGGAATTAATGCAGTTAGCTT
>KV751315.1:891245-914708 GCA_001698575.1 Mola mola
ATGCTGAGTGAAGCTGTGAGGAGTGCCAGCCCACGGTGAGCTGATTCAATCCACTCCTCCTGCCTGTTTTAACACAGGATCCTTTAATGCAGCCCTAACAACATTTGGGGAGTATTTTTAAACGAAATGAAATTGCAGAGGCGCCACCTCCGTCTGCCCCGGTGTGGCATGGGATACAGTTCCCTGGTGGAGCACGCTCAGAGAGGCTTCAGGAATTTAAACTCCTTCTAATGAGGATGGGAGAGTGCTGTTCCTCTCCTATAGGATTACATGCAATGTGGCACAAAGGCTCTAGCACAGACGTGTCTGTATGAGTTGTTTAGTTCTTTTAATAAAATCAATGTAATCCTGCAAGAGAGTTTTGAAATATAAAACTGTTGCCCCTATGTCAATGCAAAGTCAAATATTTGTTTTCTTAGTTCTAAACTACATTGAGGTAACAGTACACACAATATGCCCTCCAAGTCATCAGGCGTCCGCAGTCTGTTTATGTGTGCGAGTACAGGTGCACACATATTGTCTCATGTCCCTGAAGCTGTAGCCCCTGAAAGTTTGATGTGACCGCTGGTGTGAGTAGAGGCTCTGGAGTCTCGGGGTCAGGAGGGTTCACTTTGACATACTGAGGAGGAGAGATGCACAGACGAAGGGGACTCCTTGATGTTTGTCCTGTCGATAGCTTCGCTCTGGGGAATATTCTGCCTCACTGTATGTGGGGCATCCGTCTCACAGGGCTCCAATGTGTCTGCGCCGACTGCTGATGAACAAGCCAAACTTACCCTCTAAACTGCTCCTCTTAGTTGAGTTTCTGCAGAAAGGAGGTCATTTCTTGTGTAATATGCGACCAGTCGTCATGTGTTACAGTGTTCTGGCCGAGGGGCCCAGCGAAAGCTGTGTGCGGCAGTTTTATTTTTGCAGCATGGTGACAATGCACAGAGGGAGTTGTAACTCTATAGGGCCATGACGATGGTTGTGAGACACACACGTGGATGGATATGAACACACACAGTGTGAGAGCTTTTTCGCCACCATGAAAAGGTAATAAAGATGCTATTTTTGTTTGCTTGACTCCCATTTAAGCAGGGAAGCAGGGTAACAGTGGACAAGTTATACTTCTCAAAGTTCACTTTAAATCAGTTGGATGTGGAGGCTCCACTTTGATTTGTAGCTAAAGTTTAGCCCCCGTTTGCTTCAAGAGGGCAGGGAATGAATCTACACGTGGTTTGAGGGCAGGAGGGGGAGTAACAAAACTCCTAGATATTGGATTTAGATTTGAAAAACAGACATGTACTGTATATAAAAAATAAAAAAAACTGATCTGAAATGCACCTCGCTCGCCCACGCAGAGCTGAGCTGACCACTGCAATTCACTGCGATGCGCTATACGATTTTTTTTTTCAGAAATCTCAATATCTAAAAAAAACTTTCTCTGATGACATACAAATCACTTATCAACTACTCAATACTGTCACTGATCATCTTCCTGAGAGGGTCTTCAGGTGTGTGTGTGCGTGTGTGAGCGTGTGCATGACAGCAAGAGAGAGGGACAGAGAAAGAGTGGAAGAGCTGTAGTAATCCATTAAATAGTCCCTCCATCTATGGATTAGGTTAGGCCATCAGGAGATAGCTCATCTCTCCAAGAGAGGGCCGGGCTGTGGGTCAAGCATTTAGTAATAAGCTCAACTGTCCTTTAGCAACATGTTACCAAGGTTACCAGACTGACCCTGCCCCAGTAGCAAGACTTCCTGCACCACACCACAGAGTGCAAAAAGGCGACACACACATGCATGCACACTTCCCCTTGACTGCAACTCTTTTTCTATTTCTTCTTCCTGTGCTTGCCTGCTTTCTGGGGCATGTTCCAAGTTTGGCGTGGTCTCTCCGACTCCCAGCAAAAGAAAAAAAACAACGTATGAGCACTGCTGGAGGTCAGTTTAGGTGTCTGATGTAATAGCAGGATCACCTCTCTCTTCTGGATGGTCAGAGGGACCGGACCACTAGCCCCAGTGACCAGCAGTCGCAGCATCGAGGCCCCCGCAGAATGCTGATGCACCATTTGTCAGGAGTGTGTTCTGGTCCGCGTGATGGATGACATGCGCTGATGCACAGGCTCTAAGTGATTGGGGAAGATTGAAGACACCCAATTCACTTAGAGTAGCTTTGCTCTCCATTCCGTAACTGGGCAATCAGACCAATGGGCATGTGTAAAATGCACAAGTATGTGAATGATATGATGCATGGCCAAACAACCCAGAGTTTTTGTTTTCTTTACTCGCCATGCATGTCTGTTGCAGAACCATGTGCATTCAGCTTGGGAGACCATGTATGTTGGGTAGGAATACAGTCTTTTGGCTCTCTGGCGCAAGAAAACACAGATTTAGCATTGAGGGACTTATGTTTATATCTTAAAAACAACGGTATAACTAACTTATTTGGTATTTGTAAGTTTTAATCACCTCCACTATTTACATCGTGGGAGCGATCCAGATCCCATCTGGATCCAGATCACTTTCAAACATGGAAGTGACACGAAAACCAATGGACAGATGTTTATGAAAATTGTTGTACAAGGAACAAGTAGGACTTGGCCCTAATTGTAAATGTTGGAGTTTTTGGAGAGATTTGGAGCTTATTTGGATCCAATTTCAGGTTGGTGGTGGAGGTATACACTTACTGAGTAATTTTTTTTAGTCTAAGGTTGGTTGAAAGACACCTTCTGTGTTCCTACACTGCCATTGCTGTCCCTCACAGTTTACAAATAAACAGATTCTCTAGAGTAAAAAAAAAAAAAAAACAGGGTTTAGCTGCAAAAAGTACACTACAGAACAAACAATGATTATGATTTCCAACAAACCTAAACACTCTCAAAACAACAGCATGCTGTTGATATAGATTTAGTTTAAATTGAAATTCTAAAAATTCACAAAAGCACAAATCATTAGTTTTTTAAGTAAATAAATGCTCAGGTTTATAAGATGTTTAACTTGGATCTCTTTATGTGTTTTGTCCATCTTTACAAACAGCAGTATAAATGAAACAATAAGTCTGATTTCAGTGTTTATCTTTACATTTAATTGTTTCCATATGGATCATTCAAGACAGAGGAATACGGATATATGAATGGTTTGCTTTATTATTTTTTCACCCGAGTCTGCATCAATATTTCCTGTCTCCACCTCTTTAATTGGTGTATGATTTGCTGAGATGGGCATCTCCTGAATCAAGTGCCACAAGATGTTAGGCATCCTGCATTACTGCCACAAAAAATGAATATTGCCGCATTGATCATTATGTAGCCGAGTCCCATACTTTAGAGAAAGAGAGAGAACAGCATAATCATCCATATTTGGTTGTTTTTCTCCTTAGGCTCGCCCCTCGCAGCATCAGATGTGACATTCCCTGAATCTCCTATATAAATTCGTTATTGATTTCCTTTGCAGCACCTCCCCTGATTTCCTTATGATGGGCCATCAAGTAATTCTACTATGTTATGTGTCAACATAGGATGATGAGGCCACACCAACTATTCGTGAGCTCTTCTAGGGAAACCTTTCATGTTTATGTTTATCTTATGTTTGTAACCTCTGCGTTTTCTGTGCGTATTGTAAGATATTTTAAAAAAAAGCTAAAAAACAGTGTTTTACATAACACAGTCCTGACACTAAATTGCTGCACATTTGTTTTCTCTCGTGTGTGTGTGTGCTCTCCAAAGGCCCTGAAAACCGCTATTGGTTAATCCTTCCTTAATTGTTGAATATGAATGTCATTGGATGTTCTTCATGAATTCGCTATCGATTTTTTCCTTTCCTCAAAGCAGTTCTCCTCAGGCTATGTGACAACAACAGCTACAATAAGCTGGTTCAAAAAGGGGGCAGTGAATAAAAAGGTGCAACAAGAAATCTAATATCATAAACCCTTTATGTATGTACCAGATTCTGACCGCTTCAATCTATTCCGTTTTATTACTTTAAATGCAAGAAGATTGAGATGCTAATTTCATTTTATTTAGAATATTAAAACATAGGGAAAAAAAGTTACTTTTGGCAGTTTTTGCGATATTAGAAGTATTCACACCAGAAGTGAAGGAGAACAGGAGGAGGACTGAAGAAAAGAAGGATAGTGTAAGAGAAGGATGGGTGTATTTTTAGCTGCATATCTATCACATGTCTACCATTGATGGCTGGTGTCCATCAGAGCTCTGGAGCGCGGCGGCGTCAGCCTTGAGGCTGCATTGGAGTGATATACACACACACCTACTTAGTCATTTTCGAAGATGGGGGATATGGCACAAGAAAAGATACAGAACAATGAAAGGACAAGAACAGATCAAAATGTGACAGCACTTTACACAAGAACTTGTGCTGAAATGATACATTCTTTTGCAAAGGCAAGAAGCAAAACAAACACAACACAGTAATATTTGAATATAAATAATAATACACCATACAAAAATTGTCACTATATCCTGACAGGCAGTGGACAACGTGTATGTGTAGCATGACTGGTCATGCTGTGTTTGGTCTTTAGGGCCCAGGGCCTCTTGGAAGAGATGAAGAGAAGTGTCTGGACTCTGAAAAGCTTTCCCCCTTTCCCCGATCCTCCCTGCCAGCCTGCACACACTCTCAAAAACCTGCAGCCAAATGTCTATCTACTTACTGTACATACACAAATAACCACTACAACAGTGCAACATCTTCACCATAAACTGAAATGCTAAACAATATAACAGGTACAATTGCAACAATGCAGCTCTCCTACACAAAATGCAGCTCAAAATGCCTGAAAGCTGGTACCAACTGTTGGTAAAGTTACACCTGTGGTGCGGGACTTTCACATAAGTGAGTGTCTGATCATTCAAGCCTGAGCCACACACATCAACACAATGCTGATTAAGCCTTACACAAGCTGATCAAGCTGTTTTGCAGTTTCAGTGTTTCATTCAATGTTTCATTCATAACATCAACCAGCCAAGACTGGCATCTGGAGTTAAAAGGCAGGATTTTCGTAGCACCTGAGTGGACTCAACACTGCAGGTTTAAAGGTAGCAAAACAGTTACAGTGCAAAGATAAAAGTTAATGCGACTGTGTTCCTAATATTCCTGGGACTTGTAGTCCTTAGTTATGGACAAAATCAGAAGCTGTAATTTCTTCTGCCTGTGGTTATAAACATCCATCCAGAGCCTAAATGATTTTTTGCAGTGTGAGCAGGTCCAGTCAAAAACATTTTGCTCAGTGGTTCTGCAGCAGAATATAAATGAAATGAGCAATAACAGTTTGGCCTGCTGTAGAAAGAAGAAGATGGATTAATTTGCTTTATGGCATCTGTCTGCCTCACTAAATTGCATCTCTAATTTATGACAGTGCTGGCAATAATGAGAAGAATAAAGAATCTTTCCTCTGTCATTTTCTGAAATGTGATTAGAAATCTTCGGAGGCCAAGGTGACGGGTTTTAGCCTTTAGGGTTACAGATAGAGAATAAAAGATCCAACTTGAGGGAACTCTGTAGGACTGGTAAGTAACAGTAGAGGTGGTGGTCCGATCACAGTGCACATACCAGTGCAACTTTTCCATTCGTCGCAAGAAATGAAAAGAATTTATCCATAGGTGAGTGTTGCGATGGCTGAACAATGAAAATACGATCCTGCAACAGCATTGTGTGTTCAAATCTGTATGCTCTCGACAGGTGGCTTGAAAAAAAAAAAAGCATATTTGTCCTAGAGAACATAGGACACTATGTTTTATTTATGTTAAATAATACATAGTGTCCTTTAAAAGGTGAATGGGAAAGGTTGTGGAAACTACATGGGTAGCTTGTGCTCTTGACCCTGAGAGAAGTCATCCAGCAGCATGAAGAGAGCTTGAGAGTTCACACACACACACACAACATATAGGGGCCAACAATCGCTTAGTTAATGTCCCATTGTTCTGAAATTCTTGTTTAAAGAACCCAAAGGATTACATGGCATGTGCAAACAGAAATAAACAAATGAAACAAACAAAGACTAAAACAATAATGTGTCAACGGCTACACTATGCATTACCTAGATGCTCCTAGACAGTAGTCATAAAATGACGAAGTACAGGGGAGAAGGTGGGACAGAAAAGCAGACTGTACAGTTGGCTGTTCTCCTCTCTATAGGACAGGAGGCTTGGTTGCCATGGTAATGCAGTATTTCTCCAGAATTGCACATATTGATTCGCAGAGGCGTCAACGGCCAAGCAGGAGTGAGAAGAAATGTGTGTGTGTGTGTGTGTGTGTGTGTGTGTGTGTTTGTGTGTTGGGGCGGGTGGAGCTATAGGGGGAGAAGAAAGAGAGGAAGAGCAATTGTTGGAGCAGAATCACCAGACAATGACTCGTGTTGCTGTACGAACACACACATCCTATTATACCGTCACGGGATGGTCCCCTCACCTTTCTTTCTTTTAAATATGCAATTCGTTCATGTTCTGTATTAAAGTTGCTCTCGTGAGTGAGTCAGTGCTTTCACCTCACGATGCATTCTCTAAGATGAGTGTGTTCCCTGATGCAAACATTTGTTTAGTTTACTCATGAACGGCACATTGGCTTTGCCTGACCCAAGACATGCACAGAGAATAGCTCAGAAAAGTACTCATAGGCGAACACCCGTTAAAGTGAAACATCCTGGCTGAAACAGAATTCACATATGCTATTCCCTGTATACTTGACAATTTAATCAATAATTGTGGGCATGAAAAACTGTCTCCTAAAGCTGGAAGCCAGAAAAAAGCTGTGCTGCAATCTGTGATGTAATCAAAAGACGAAGCCTGGAGCTGTATCACCGCTAATTATCTGAAAACGATTTTGACAGTACCTGCAGGGAAATGTTTCACTTAAGGTACATTCCTGCAAAAAAAATCTGTCTTGAGCATGAAATGATGCATGGCACAAAATTGTCCTTGAGTATTATCACAGTGTCTGCACAGAAGCCGCTACATGAAGTGTAATTACATTTTTTTTTCAACGTGCCATGGCCTTGCTGCTGTGGGTTTTGAGACATTTATACAGCTAATAGTATTGAAAATGAAACAGAACACTGTATTAAATTTCTTTTTTCACCTCTTTTTTTAAATGTTTTTTTACCGAAATTTAATATATAGTTTATATGTAAGGATGAAATCACAGATTAAAATATGTTCGACAATTGTAGAAAAACCAAAGTTTAAAGAAAACAGCAAATGTACACCCTGTGTTCCTCCCCCTGGAGAAAACGAAGGCATCGCGCCGGCATGTTTGCTATATTTAAGAATTCGAGCCATTAAGATGGCGAACTAGAGATGAAGGGAGCCGGTCAGACTGTTTAAAAAGCTGTGTGGATGCGAAGGCTGAATTCCTTGAACGCTGTTTGAAAACTGTAATCCCGGCTGAAAGGTCAAAAGTCCCAGCAGGTTTTGTATTTGTGTCTTTGTGCTGCTGTTTTAAGCCCAGAACACGCTTTGTACTCTGTTCAAAGAGCAACATGAGGGGTCTGTGAGGGGATTAGTCTGAATGATGACCGCGGAGGCGGTGGAGTGCGTGGGCGTGTGAGCGTGTGCAGACGCACACACACACACACACACACACACACATTTGTTGCCGCTGTCATATTAAAGCCTTTTGAATGTACAAGTTATCTTTACAGAAGCAAAGACAATACACATTTGAGATGACAGGTAGTCTGCTCTGCAATATGACATATTACTCCTAGTTTAATTGTTTTTCCATTCCGTCCCATTAAAAATTTTACTTTTTACTTCATCCCTGTTGAGTAGCTGTCACCCATTGTTATTTTCCGAAGCAGATGAAATAACAAATGCTCTCTCTTTTAAGCCATAGTAAGTTGTACTTAATGGTTTGGTTGAATTTTTTCAGTCATAACTCTCCTTTACTGTGTGATATTAGCCTCAATTTCTTCCAAGTGGAGAATTGTTGCCGTGAAGGGTGATACTACAAGTAACATATACAGTAATACAGTATATCACATACAAATTCCGTGGTCACCTAACACACTTGAATAACAGTACGGCCAACAGGAATATGGTTGCATACCTGATATGTGTACCTGAAAATAAATAACAGAGCAGAAGTCTCAACACTAGTTGACTGGTGTGCTCAAACCAACTTGAACATCTCTAAACCCAAGGAGATGCTTGTGGACGTCCATTAGAGCAAAGTTAAAGCCTGCAGTTTTCTTCTAATGACCGGCAGGGGGCGACTCTACTAGCTCCACGAAGAAGTCTAATAGTGAATAAGCTTGATTCAGATCTAATTCTCACTTTTTAAAATTATGCTCTCAATGCGGGTGGAACAGATGATCAACCACTGATTGCCAGCCAGGTGTCTCATCCGGCCAGTTTCAGTCGGTATCATCCATAGCTCCACCCTCTCGTCCAAATATGGTCATCTCTGGCTCCATAACCCCAACATTGGGGACAGACCAGGACCAACCGACGGGTGACCTCAAAGTAGGTTTACACTTGGGACCACTATTTCTAATAACCTGGATCTACAATGCAGTCATTTAGGCCTTTATCCTACTAGATATTTGTGTGAAATTTAATCATAATGAGCATGATATAAATTATGGCTAAAATGTGATTTGTCAGGTCACAACCTCACCAAAACTGGGTTATTTCATATCAACGCCATGTTTGTGCCAAATTTGTAGTGACATGTAGTGACAATATTGTGTTCAAGAGAATGGCATGGATGGACATGAGCTCACAATGACCTTCCCCATATTGACCACCGAAGTCTAATCAATTCAATCTTGGAACAAAAATGGAGAAATCCCCTCCAGGCATATCTCAGATATCAGATTGATGAGAACGGGACAGACAGATGGACAATCCTAAAACATAATGCCTCCAGCCACAGATACTAGGAAAAAAAAATTGATGTTTATAAGTTTTGTTTTGGACAAAACTACAAAAATATGAACTGTAACTTTGTGACGGCCTCCCAATCTAATTGTAGGTATTTTTGTTCTTGCAGTGACACTTTGAAAGTGCTGTACCTGGTTATGATGACTTTCACAGTAGGCACTTTCAGTTTTTCAGCCCACCTGTGTCCTGCGTCTCCATCTGTTTTTTGAATGGTACGTCAGTCATAATTGTCAGCTGTTAGAACCAAATACACAAAACACGTGATTTCTTAGCCATTCATTTTTATTACATTGTGGTGCAGTGGCACAAAAGCGAGAGCCGTACAAAGTTTCAGTCACAAACACATCGACAGAGCATGTGGAACGATGTTGCACAACAGGGAACTCACACACGTTAGCTGAGAGGTCATCTGACCCGGAACAAGGGCTGAATTTAACAGCTTCAATCACTTGCTCAAAAACACAACTAATCTTATTTCTCTGGACGACACAGACACACACAAACACTTTCTCCCTCTCCCACACTCTTTTGCCCTCCTTCCCACTCTACATTCAATGCAGCACGCTCATGACTGGGAGAAGGCGTTTCCATGTAGATGATGTATGCACGTGTGTGTGTGAGAGTGTGTTTATTTGTCTTTGCTTGCATTGCGTTTGTGATGGTGTGCTTTGAGACATTGTTAGCACCAACAGAGAATACAGTGTAGTGTGTTTAAGCTCAAGGTCTCACCCTCTGTCTTCGGCTGTGGTCTCAGCTCCTTCCAGCTGCTCCTGAAAGCTCCACTCTGCCTGAATGAGCTGCTAACCTTGGCACCAAATCAATATCAGCCAAACTCTTTGAAGAATCACAGATGGAACTGGCCTCACTGCACTGTGCTTTCAGTGCTTGGTGATAAGTGTGTGGGTTTGTGTGTATGTCAGTGTGTGTGTGTGTGTGTGTGTGTGTGTGTGTGTGTGTGTGTTTGTAATTGCTGCCAACCTCCCTTTCCTGCTTGGCCCGCGTCCAGAGACTTGTACACTGTGATGGTGGAGTATCTGCTCTCATTCATGATTGAGGGTGAGGTTTAGGGTTGGCTAAAGACAACCCACTATCACCACTACCCTTTCCACATCTTCTCAACAAAAACATCATCATCTTTCAACAGTTTTTGCACATTCATTTGACATAGGGATCAATGCCTTCATCCTCCTAGCCTGCCAGTAAGATATAAGTTCAGGCTGTCTTCATTCCTTGCTGCCATCTTTGTCCTTGGGCCAAACACACACACACACACACACACACTCAGACTCCGGTTCTTCCCGTAACTCAGCTCGGTATCAGCTCATCTGGGTGCTGCTGAAGCTGATTGATGGTTGTGTTGAAATATCTCAAAGTGTGATGGGATACTGCCTTCACACACATACAGAAACATATCAATAGTCTAGACGCTCGCTCCCATCGTCTCTATTTCCAAATACAATTAAGCAGCTTCTTTTACAAAGATGCACTCAAGGAAACATCAATGTCTACATTGTCTACAATGTCTACAATACACACACATATGGATGGATTTTACAACTGATATACTACTACACAAGTGCCAGAGCTGGCGCTGTAAATTAATAAACTGAGCAGAATGTTTTGTGTGATGAAACACATTTCTAAATAAGGGGGGAAATAAAATTTCCCACTTTAACATCAAGTAACAAATCTGAAAAAGCATCTTGGAGCTGAACAGATTCATTCTGGCACAGGGTTTGAACACACGTCACTCTTCCAGAAGACTCTTTAATCACATTACGCAAGCAGGCGGACTGATACATTATGCTAGTCTGTAACTTTATGTTGCAAGCAAAGCTTGTAACATTAAGTCCTCAGCGAATGCTTAGGACTGATTGATGGGTCATCAGCTGAAATACACTCATCTACATAATGTTAATTCAAAAAGCAATGCCTGAAGGCCAATTATACTCATCGCAATCATATATATTTTTCACTAACTTTGTGTTCGTAATGAATTTTGTTTACTTGTATTATTTCTTGTATTCATGAAAGGCTCATCTCAGAATGGGCATTAAAAAACTAGTTTTGCCTATGTAATAAATGATGTGGTGGCATCAGTTGGTCCTATGTATTTATCCCTATACAAATAATACAAAATGAATAGTGAATTTCCCATATTGGGATCAATAAAGTACCATTGAATCTGAATATTTGGAAGAAAACGTCCTGCTAAAGCCATTTTGAAAACCCTTAAATACCAATTTCTGTTTTGTATAATTACTCATGAAAATGGCCTGAAAATGTCTAACAATAGATACTTTCCTCTATTGTTTAGATCGCCATTCAAGCAAATTGGCAGCTATGACCTGACTCACAGCAGCTTTTTACATCATTCGCCTCCCCCTTCACGGTCACTGAAAGTGACTTTGAGTATCAACAAACATACATGGAGGAGCAACGTTCCCCCACAACAATCCAACTATGATGAAAAATGTTCGTCAACAACTTTTTTTTATGATGAAGATAATATGATGACAAGAAAAAAGTAGATCACTGAAAACAAAAAACTATGACAATATGTATGTTAAGTTTTTCGTTAATGAGACAAGATTAAAATATTTTGCTATGGACAAAATGGAACATTCAGCATGATGATATTCTCCATGTCTACTCTGTCAGAATGAAAGCGACAAGTGCAGAATGTTAGTGTTTACTGACAACTTAGCCTGTTACTAAACACTTTAAAGCACTACTAGACAGCTAACTAGCTGCTAATGCTACTTCGCGCTCGTTAATCTTTGATCACACTCACTTATTCTTATTATTCTCTAAGGTGACAACAAACTTGTACCTTAATGGGGACTTCTGTCATTTAGTTATAAATAGGGGGCACTCATCACCTCCGTCAAAGATTTCATCCTGTAGAGAGCAGTCACTCTGCATGTTTACAACACAATATGAAGCATTCAAATTCTTTGCATAAAAATGTCAAGATTTGGATCTGAATCAATCAGCAACACTACTAAACACCCAAATACATTGTTTTTCAGCGGAAAACTGCGGTTTTGGGGTTCATATATGTTTTAATCCACAGGACTATGAAAATAATATGTTGTCATGAGGTCATGAGGTATGTGTTTATTTTATTAGACAATATTTGACATAATTTGCGAACAGCATACTGTTTCTACAACATTAAGCCCCGCCCGCATCAAAATTGGTTTTCTACGTAGAAAAGTGAAGTACATCAATAATCTTCAGTCATGATGTCCCCTGCTTATTTAAGTTATGATGTGTATCGTGGAACAGCAAAGACACCACATGGACATGTTAACAAAGTCGGAAAAGGGATTTTCACCATAGGCAAACGTTAAATGTAGAACTGAGCATTAATGATTACTGATTAATTATCAATTATCATTTATGTCTTCACATGTAAATTATCATTTGAATGACAGAAGAGGCATGATTGTAAATGAAGGGAAAGAAATGCAACAAGCACAGATTGCCACACAGGGTGATATGCCTCGAAGCGGTGTTAATGTGCCATCCAGTGCTATGTATCTTGAGTATCCTTATCCCAACCAATAAATTAATGATGTGAAGGTGAAGAAATGTAGGTTACATTGGCAAACACAAAGTCGGGGGTAAGCACCAGTTTTCTAAAGAGTTCTTTTGAAACAATAAACAACAGAGGAGATTTCTGCACTTTTCATTCACCAGAGCTACTGTGGGCAAATTTGTCTGTCTTCTAGCTTTTGTCAATTGACGATAAGGACAGTCACACAATAACAAATATATTCTTGTGACTGTGTTCTGCCATCATTTTTCTTTGTCTCTTTCTTTGTACTTTCCCTTCACATTTCTGTCTCCTTCCTCCTGTCCTCATTATTTATCTTTAGTCTATTCTATTACCATCCCCCCAATTCTTATGCCTTCCTGCCTTCTTGTATTGATTTTCATTTATAGGTTTTCATCCTTTTCACTCCCATTTCTCTGCACTGATAGCACCTTGTAGCTTGCCTCTCACTCTACCATTTATTTCACCTCTCCAGAAGTAAATGCTTTCCAGTCTCTTGGCATTCTTTTAATACAATGCCATACACTCCCGGACTTGGTGAGATCTGAGAGGCTCAGCTGCCACAAAGAATGTGCACCGCAGGTGAAGAGGTCCTAATAGCTGTATGCTATTCAAAAGCCATGAAGGTCAGCCTCCTTTATTATACATCGCACAAAAACAGTTGATATAGATGCAGAAAAGCTCAGGTGAAAAGAGGATAGCAGGAAATATCAAAAGACTTTACACCAGTAACACAACTCAAGGTGCTTCATGGAGGTTGATGTTACTCATATCAAGGCTTGGCTGGATGCACATTCACAAAGGCGATGTGAAAAAGTCATTATTTCTTGTTTATATATATATTTCTTTGCTTTTAAGAGGAATTTGTCAAAATTTTGCAGGGTTTGCGCTATTGATTGTCATATTAGGCTCATTTCAGGCAATCTTTGAGCTAAATTATGCTTAAAAAAAAAAATGCTAAAATAGCATTTTTTTTAAACATTGAATCAATTGTAGGATTTACACACAACAATTTAAAAGGAATTCTCAACTCCTTCCAGATGAACTTTCTTGTTCTTTTCCGATCCAACTACAGTGACCATTTTTCACATTTAGTGACTAGTGAGCTAAAACGCTAAATAATCTGAGAGATGTGGCTTTTAGACATATTTTCATATATTTTTAGAAAAATCTGAAAAAAAAGTCACTGCTTAAGTGCGAGTGTTAGGTGACTAGAAGAATTATTATGGCAGCTGTACTGAGGCAGAAATACAGAGGGTATTGGTAATGGTTTAATATAAAGTTACATGTAGTTGAAAAAAATATTCCCAAATTACATGAGAGTGAAATCTGAAGAAACTAATCCCAATTATACATATAGTAAACTACTAAATCTATATTTTATATTTAGATTACATTTTACATTACATATCCGATTAGAAAAATTCTGTTGGTGTGAGTGGTTCTTCCATAAGAAATATTTTAAAATGTAATGTCCCATGTAATATACTCATGCTTAAAACATATAACAAAGAAAACATTGTTTACTGCATCAGATGGATAGCTTCCAGATTGAATGAACTACAGTCCATGTTTGTTTTGACTCTCCAGCCAACGAGGAAGCAGCAGAGTATCAGTTTAGCAAACTTAGAAAAAAGATAACAAAATGGTGCTGTCGGAAACGCATGCTCTCACTCCTTGTGCAAACATACTAATATCGATGCTGGTTATTAATTAACCAAACAAAGAATGATCCAAGGAAGCATAGTGTTTCACACTGATAACAATGGAAGCCGCATTCTGTATATCTCGAAGACTCTTGATGGCAGAAAGTGCCAGAAAAGAAAGACAACTTCCATATTTTTGTCAGTGTGCAAGCCTAAGATATATTTCTTTCTTTAATATCCATTTATGTACATTAAAGAGGATGCTCTCACACACAAATAATAAGCTCAACTGGCAGTCAAAGACCAATTGACTACTTTTTACAAAGTTGAGTCAAAACTGAACTAAAATATTACAGAATGTAGTTAAAAAGAAATTAATTTCATGATCATTTTATTGTTTATATTGCTCTTCTCTGAAAGATAACATCAAATTAGAACAGGACTCTACATTAGCCTTCTATGTTCAGTTACAATGCATTTTACTCCCAAAGCTGCTATGGTGGACAAGTTTAGATCTGGTTTAAGTGGTTAAACTAAAGGCAAGTGCGGGTTATGTGAGGGCAAGATTGTGGTATATGTCTATCTACTCTAGGTTGTCTGCCATAACCTGAACCAGGTCACGGTAGTCTTAAGTATTTGAGCTGGGAAAGTGCACCAAAGGTTCAGTTGCCTTTAACAAAGGCACTTAGGATGGTACTAAACTCCAATCTTAGGCATTAAATTCATGATGTTTTCCCAACACCCTCCATGTCTAAACAAATGTAGTGCACGACGTTGATGTAAACAGGGCCCTGTGAAATTATAAGCCATACGATGAACCGACGACTTGTCCAGGGTGTACCCTGCCTTCGCCCGAAGAAGCTGAGATAGGCTCCAGCCCCCGCCGCGACCCCTAACAGGATAAGCGGTAGAAAATGGATGGATGGAGGAAGTAATTTTTTGTTATGTTAGCCTTTTGTAAATCACACAATACTGCCATCAAAACAACCTCTTCTTATTACACTGGTATAATGCCACAGTAGTGTGTGATTTAAGACAGCATGCTGGTATCTTAAGAGTGAAAGAGGTGTGACATGTAACACGTCACCTCATGTAAGTGCAGGGGTCCAATCCTGCCAGCGCACCATTTTATTATAGACATTTAATGACCTTCCTTAATGATAAAATCATAATGATCAGAGAAAATATCCTACACCTCACAGATTTCAGTTTGACACCGGATACCATAGAGGCAGTTACTGGTCCTGAAATGTGTTTTGAGAGCTTTTATGCAATTAACCTTCATGAGCTAATTACAACAATATCTTCATCTAAACTGTCAACTTGTCTATTCGACCCCATACCAACTAGGCTGCTCAAAGATGTTTTACTCTTAGTTAGCACTCCGCTACTAAACATAATCAATCTATCTTTTGTAACTGCTTATGTGCTCCAGTCTTTTTAAGAAGCTGTAATTAAACTGCTCCTAAAAATCCTACCCTGGATCCAGAGCTTTTAGCTAACTTTAAACCAATATCCAACCTCCCCTTTTTTTTCAAAGATTCTAGAGAAAGCAGTAGCTAAGCAGTTATGTGACTTTCTTCAGGATAATAGTCTATTTGAGGACTTCCAGTAAGGTTTTAGAAAGCATTACAGCAAACAAATGGCATTGTTGAAAGTTACAAATGACTTCCTCACTGCATCTGATGAGGACTTATCTCTGTACTACTTTATTGGATCTTAGTGCAGCTTTTGACACTATTGATCATCACATCCTACTGCAGAGGCTAGAACAACAAATTGGCATTAAGGGATCTCCATTAAGCAGATTAAAGTCCTACTTATCTAGATATCAATTTGTTTATGTTAATGATGAATCATCTACATATATTAAAGTTCATCTCGGAGTCCCACAAGGTTCTGTACTTGGACCATTACTATTCACTCTATACATGTTTCCTTTAGTTAATATTATTAGAAAGGAATATATTAATTTTAATTTCTATGCAGATGATACATATCAATGAACCCAAATGAAACCCATAGGTTAGTTAAACTCCAGACATGACTTAAGGACATAAAAACTGGATGTCTCATAATTTTTTACTGTTAAACTCTTTGACAAAACTGAAATAATTGTGCTGGGCCCTAAATACATTAGGGACTCGTTACCCAACAACATAGCTAATCTGGATGGCATTGTATTGGCGTCTAGCACCATTGGAAGAAATCTGGGTGCTATCCTTGACAAGGAAATGTCTTTTAACTCACACGTAATACAGATTTCAAGGACGGCCTTCTTTCACCTCCATACCATTGCTAAAATCTGGCACATCCTGTCTCAACGTGATTGAGAAAAATTAGCTCACACTTTTGTTATTTCCAGGCTGGATTACTGTAATTCTTTATTTTCAGGTTGCCCTAACAAGATCTTAAAGACTGTTCAACTAATCCAGAATGCAGCAGCATGTAATGACAAGAACCAGCATCACAGACCATATTTCCCCGTACTGGGTTCTTTGCATTTGCTCCCAGTTAAATCCAGAATAGAATTTAAAATGCTTGTCTTCACCTACAAAGCTATTCATAGTCAGGCACCATCCTATCTTAAAGAGCGCATAGTCCCCTATCACTCAACCAGAACATTACGCTACCAGGATGCAGGGTTACTGGTGATCCCCAGAATCTCCAAAAGTAGAATAGGAGGCAGAGCCATGAGCTATCAAACTCCTCTCCTATGGAACTATCTTCCAGTCTTGGTACGGGAGGAAGACACACTCTCTGATTTTAAGAGTAGGCTTAAGACCTTCTTTTTTGATAAAGCTTATAGTTAGGGCTGGTCTATCTAGCCCCAAGTTATGCTGCTATAGGCTCAGGTTGTCAGGGGGGACACTTCATGATACACTGAGCTCCCCCCCCATCCCTGCTGCTGTCCATATCCTAACAAAATATTATACTAATTTTACTTCTTCCCTGAGTCCTTATGCTTCATCATACCACAAGTTATCTAGGACGCGGTGGGAGCTGCTGCTGTGATCCTGCCTGAAGCCTACTTGGCTGCCTTGTGACTTGGCCGGGTTGCCCAGCACAAATCTGGATCCATGGACCACAACAACACCTGGATCAATAGACTACACATATCTCAGGATTTATAGATTCCACATACTCTTGGACTCATGAATTTTATAAACAACACAAAAATCTGGATACGTGGACCACTATGACTCATGTACCAACAGACTGCAACTGCTTCTGGGTAAATACATTTCTCATACATCTGGATTTATAGACTGTCATACATTCTTATTAATCTGTTATTGACATGTTGTTGCGTTCTGTGCAAGTGACATCTATTCCATGTCGTTCCGAAGAAGGATCCCTCCTCAGTGGTTCTTCCTGAGGTTTCTTATTTTACCGTTTTGGGTTTTATAAGTTTTTCCTCACCCGGTTCGCGGACTTAAGGGCAGAGGGAGTCACATTTGTGAGTTTTATAATTTGTAAATGCCCAGTGAGACAATTTATGATTTTAGAATATACAAACAAAATTTGACTAGATTTTGATTTTGATTGCATTGTTCACAACACTGAGCTGATCACAGATGTGCAAATTTGTATATCATGCATTTAAACCTGCAGGCAGAACTTCTGTCTCCCTTTTGTGACTCTGACGAAGGTTTAAAAACTCCAGACATCTTACTCAGCTTGTGCAAGCAACTGAAAGGATGTTTCTTTATATAGCAATAGTCCAGCTCTGTAGGTTTAATCGAATAGTTTGTATTTTATAGTAACTGTGTATGGGTTCATTTCTTTCTTCCTTTCTGGCAAGTTTGTGACTCCTGCCAAGTAGTTTAGGTTTGTGTGTCTGTGTCCCTAGTTTCATAGAGAGATCAACACGCAGCACTTCTACTCTGTCTTTTGCCCCGCTGCAGGTCCTCACCTCCAGGACTACTTTGCTATTTTCCTCTTACTGATTGAAAAAACCTAAACCTATAGTAAAACTGGGGTCTTTGCCCCTGTAGCCTGGCATTACCAAGAGTCCTATTATCCTCAGTGATAGCTGTGAGACATGGCCACACACTCCCACATACACACGCACAAACAATGGCACATCGATCACACATTACTACATTCTGACATTCTGAAAACGCCCATAAACACACACTCACACGGACATACACAGACACAACAAAAAGATTGATTTGCCTCCCTCCCTCTGCAGAAAAACACTGCCAATCTTCACCAGACTGTAATTTTATGGCACAACAAAATGAAAGGGTAATTTTAGCAGGATAGTGTGGGAGAGGCACAATCGGAGATAAAGGGACAAAGTTTGGTGTCTGAAAGGCCAGTGATGATGATAGTAGCCATGTAGAGTGAGAGAGAGTGTGAGAGAAAGAAAGAAAGGCCGTTTGACAAGGCTGACACCCTCATGTCTTGCTGACCAGCTCAGCACAGAAGGACAGGTGCTAAAACACAGCAATTTAGATAGTTTACTGGCCATTGTCAAAACACTAGCGCAATCTGTGGAGGGTTTAATGGGCTTAAAGTCACTCAGTTTGGAACCCCACTGCTGCCACACCACCTCCTTCAAGTCATTACTTTCCACTGCTGGCTTCTGGTTATTTTACTTTAAGTGTACAAAATGTTCTTCCAGCTTATTGTCTCACTGAAACAGACTGAAAAGTTTGAAGCCATCAAAAGGATGTAGAAGAAAAATATATTCGATTTTGCATCTGCAATCACTATACTATTGGTAAGACTATAGCTATAAATTCTGATTACATTATCAAATTAATTGATTGTTTTGTTTCCTTTAAGTTTATTTCATTTGTGTGTATCTATATCCATTATGCAGCTTTGCAGAATAAGATTTGACATATAAGTGTTCCAATGAAACAGACCTGAGAGCTGCTGTCAGTTGATGATTGATTTGGTGATCAGTATAAATAGATCATACTGTATAATCTCTCTATATTCTGACATTCACAGTTTAACACCACCAGAGACAGACACACAGCACACAATAAAACTTCAAAGACAGGTTTTGTTCTGCTCCACCTTTGGGTAATAAATGCTCTCTTTGAAAGCCGCAGAACAAGATTGTCAGAAACGCTACTACAGTGTATGAATGCGTCCACAAGATTGTATTATTTTAGTCACTGTTGCCCTTCTTCCTTGCTTTGTCCTCCTTCTCCTGCCTGATGGTATCAGTTTATTGTTTAGCAGTGATGAAGAAAGGCCATACCTTTTACTCTGTTTGGAGGAAGGCGGAGATAGATTGATATTGATAACTTCAGACGGAGACTTTGGTCTGTGGTTTCCAGACTGGAAGATTTCCAACGTTTTCCACATTTCCGGGCCTACAGACAGAACAGGAGGCTGTCTCCGTATTGATGAATATACTCTGTAAAGTCTTTGACAGTTAATCCGTTTTTCTTCACTTTGGTCTTTCCTCTTGAACCATTCATTACCTCCATTCTGTTCGACTGCTTCTGCTTTGCTGACTGAACATTTTCCCTTAAAGCAAAAATAAATGATGGACTTGTATCTTCCTCACTATAAAAAAAATGTGATGATATTAAAAACTAAAACTTACAACCTACTATGCATGGAAATGACACCATTTATATATGATAGAAGTGCCGGAAAAAAAAACACATCAACAAGCGCTGATGGAGAACATGTGTCATATAAAATATAAAGAAAGAAAATAATGAAAAACAGGTTGCTTGTATTTGTTTAGTTCTAACGCAAAATTAAAACACAATTTCAAGTCACATTTATTGAGCTTTTCATTTATCAGATCTTCACTTTTTAAGATAAAGTTAATAATTCGATTGATTACCCTAAAATGGATTACACTTAAATGATTAATTTTGTCCTCACAATGAATTACTGTATAAGCACTTGATGAAGTCAGCTTGACTTTTAAGTTAATTTGAGTTAATCTTAAATTAAGTGAATAGCTTTGAAAACTTTTTAGAATTTTATTTTTCGACTGGGTTCTGAAATACTCATTAAAAAAACACCATAAGAAAATAATATCACTATTTTGTTATATATATACCATATCATGTTAACACATGATACATGATACATCACAATACTTCTCCTCAAAAGATCTTCATTAATGTTAGGAACAGGGAATCATACATCTCAATGTTTTTGACCATATACCTCGATATCACTGATACAACAATATTGCAGGGTTAATTATTAGTATAAAATATTCACATATTAATTTTCACTAATGTGTATTTAAAGACTGAAGTGGGTGAAGGAATATATTACGACTGGTAGTACATTCTGGTAAGTTCAGAAATTACATAAATTTACTGTAATGCAGCCTTTAAAACCTGGAAAGGAAAACACTAATGTCATATCACAACATCTATCATCTCAGACAAAATATTCTCATATCAGAATAAAGATATTGTACATTTATTGTCCAGCCCTACTGCTTATTCATGAGATAGTTGGGAGAAAAAACAGAAGTTGAGCTGACCGGATAGATAGATAGATAGATAGATAGATAGATAGATAGATAGATAGATGTGTTGAGATGAGGAGAAAAATGAGCAGTGGGAACATGAATTTGGGTGAGGGGTCACAGTGTAGAGGTCGTAACCTTGAGTATTGATCAGGTTTTGTCATTTCCAAGGCGACTGGAGGCCCACTCTCTCTGACCTGCTGGAGTACATTAGACCTGAGATCCATAACGCCTTTTTGTGCTCTCTTTCACTCCCTCTCTCTTTCTCGTTCTTCTCTCTGCTGCTCTCTCACACACATGCTGTGACACACCTACACAGAGGTGCCAACACATTCATCGCTACACACACATACACACACACACACACACACGTGTACACACATATACACAACTGCTCATCCAAGCACAGGAAGAAACTGAATTAAACCTTAAAAACAATCTGGGCCTGCAGAGAGGACAATTCATCATGATCGCTGTGTGTCAGAGGTGTGTGTGTTTGTGTGTTTGTGTGTGAGTGGATTTGGGTTTTGGTGGGGTGACTGCAACACTCCAGCCACTGACCACTCACACACACTGTACTGACTTCACAACACTGATCTTTAAACACTCCACATTCCAGCCAAGGTCAGCTAGATTGTTAATGAAGCCACAAATCTAGCCAACAGTTTGTGTGTGTGAGTGAGAGGAGAATGAGAAAGAAAGAATGAGAGACAATGAATAGAAATAGTTGAGTGTGTGAACCGAGTCAAGAAAGTGTGTTGGAGATTGCCTAATTCAACTTCATTCTTAACTTACTTTTCTCTCATTCCCAACTGGCAGCGTACTTTATAGAATTTTTTTCTTCTTCTTCCTTCCTTCCCCATTATGTGATGCACTAATTTTTCATCCTTTTCTCTCTACATTCTTATTTGCTCAGCTCTTATTGCACCACATCTGTCGCTGCTCTACAGCTTTCTTCCCTCTCTGCCTTCTGATTCCCTCTCTGTTTTCTGTCCATCACTCCTGGAGGTGACTCAGGCAGAAGAAGGGCTCTGCAGTATGTCCACAGGATTCCAGGGGCCTGCAGAGCTGACAGGCAGCCTCTTTGTGAGGAAATGATTTTCTCGGTGCTGAGGAGGACACTCCAAATCATCTCTAGCAATCTTAGTAATGGCCCTGAGACGCTGCTGCCTTTGTCCTATAATGGTGACAGATGACTGGCTGTGCAGACGGGGGCCATCCAGACGACAAGCGCAGGCAGGCAAACCTCCACACGCGCACACACAAACACTTGCATAAAATGCCACTCCACTGGCGGCCCATGTGATTGCAGGTAATTGTCTCTTCTCAGGCAGTGGTGTTAGTGGTTATCCTTAACGATCACTCTCAAAGAGGAGTTCTAACTATATATCCATTCAAAGGAAAGATGATTCCACTTTACAGACTCACGCCTGAGCACCCCACCGCTACCATCTCTGCCACCAAGGCCTTTGCAAACATAAGTGCTTGGACAATACAACTTTTAACGTTGGTATATTAAGGGTGTAGGGAGACAGCACAATATCAAAATTAACCCCAATACCATATATCATATCATAACATAAGTGACACTTCTAAAGTTAATATTGCTTTATATTACTAAGATTCAAGGCATAATATTACAAGTTCAGTTTGATTATTAGAAAGCTGTCACCATCCACTTTGCATTTTATGGGATTCACTTGGATTTCACAATAACATGCTGGATTACTTTATGGCACAATACTGCCATTATTTGCCATTCTTACTTCACAAAAAGAAAAAGTTTTGAAAATATGAGGAAATAAGACACTTTCAACATATGATGCACATGCATGGTATAAAAGGGTAGAACTCAGCAATGTTATCAACAAACTAAATATTTAAAGCTAATAGAAACAGAAATAACACAACACTTAAATTTTTAAGTACCTGTTGTCCACAACTGCATTTGACAAAGTGAAAAATCTCTCTGCAACGGAGTGAAAGCAGACACTTGCTGACAAATCCGTAGCCTCTTATTTAAAAGGGTGTGTCCATCCACTGTGACAGAATAACCATACACACACATCAGTTTATAAATCGGTTTTCTGGTGTTTACAGAGAATCCATTATTTTATACACTGCCTCATTCCCAGCTTTTTAAAAGGGTAATTTGAAAGATTTGGACAATGTTTCAATTTAAAACATTGAAAAATTTAACTTACCTCATCAAAATAGTGGGAAGAGGTAACTGCTGGGATGCTATGCCAAAAATGCCTGTGTAGTGTATTAGGGATAGAGATACACGATGGAATTAGCATTTGAACTAATGAGCCGCAGCCAATCAGTTCTTGTAATTCCAAGTGAGCCTCAAGAGGCAATAGTTAGTCACCGTGGCCTCCAGTGCACACTCGTTTCGTTTAATTTCGTTTTCTGCCACTTATCCGGGTCCGGGTCGCGGGGGCAGCCTGAGCAGGGAGATCCAGACCTTGTTCTCCCAGGCCACTTCCACCAACTCCTCCGGGGGGACACCAAGACGTTCCCAAGCCAACCGAGAGATATAATCTCTCCAACGTGTCCTTGGTCTGCCCCGGGGTCTCCTCCGGGATGGGCATGCCCGAAACATCTCCCCAGGGAGATGTCCAGGAGGCATCCTGACTAGATGCCCGAACCTCCTCAACTGGCTCCTCTCAATGCCGAGGAGCAGCGGCTCTACTCTGAGCCTCTCCTGGATGTCCAAGCTCCTCACCCTATCTCTAAGGCTGAGCCCAGCCACCCTGCAAAGGAATTTCATTTCGGCCGCTTGTATTCGCGATCTCATTCTTTCGGTCACTACCCAGAGCTCATGACCACAGGTGAGAGTTGGGACGTAGATTGACCTGTAAATTGAAAGCTTTGCCTTCTGGCTCAGCTCTCTCTTCACAAC
>KV751315.1:922042-939744 GCA_001698575.1 Mola mola
AGTCAAAGGCATTCAAAGGACCAAACACCACCCTCCACATCTTCTTCACCATCTCCATCCCGGCAGCACCACCTCCCATCACCCTTGCTCACTCCCAATCAAGATCTTCACACTCACCTCTCATCCTCCAATCTCTGCGGTGTGTGTTGTGTGTGTAGCACCCAGGCATACTGAAATACAACTGGTTCCCCTGATGCTCCTGAAGCTGGTCCGACCTTTGACCTGGCAAGAATTGACTCTTCACCAGGCCTGTGGGGTTGCTCACCCTTGACCTCCGAGGTCGCTCAGTTAAAGCCAGGCAATCACAGTTCTCTTTGATTCACTCGCCAGCCCTTGGCTCAGAGGTAAAGAGGTTGAGCTTACAGGCGTGGGGTTAGCTGACCACGAAAACATACCGTCCTGCTGTGATGGAACATATGCTGTAGCGTCTCCCTATTGGGGCAGATCTGGAGCCTGTGGTTGAAAAGCCTCTGGTTGTGTATGTGTGTGTGTTTGGACCACAATTTTAGCTATGAAAATTTTGATTACTGTAAAGTAGCATTAGCTCCTTCAAATGTCAGAAATGTACCGAAACCTCCACATATGATAGAGCCAAAAACATGCATTCAGGTTGGGATGTATGTTCCTGCCTCATAGCCTCTTGCTGGTCTGGTTAAGTCTCGGGGAATGGAGTTTACAGGAAAGTGATGGAGAATCCTTACGGTCATGACCGTTGGTGTAATCTAATGACCGCTCACTCAGAGTAGGAGGGAGAGGGAGGAGGAGGAGGTGGTGGACCAAGGGATGAGTGGATAGGAGGGGGATGGTCAGGAAGGATGGGTGATGGGGTTTGGAAGGAACGAAGAAGGGGGATGGGTGATCTTCTGCTCTCAGGACTGGCCATTCGATAAAATCAGATAACCAGCTTTCAGTCTTGTCATGTGTCACTGGAAACTTAAAGCATGTTGAGATTCACTCCGGACTGGACATACTGTATATTCCATCAATTATTTGCCAGAGAGTGTGTGTAACTGAGATGAAACTTGTTCAGAGTTTGTTTGTTCTTACTCTGAAAGAATAGATTGATTGGCACAGCTATATTTGTCACATTAAACAAGAAAAGCACATATGAACTGATGGTTGAGAGTTTTTGGGTGAATATCTACTTTTTTTTCATAACGCGTAAAATTTGTGCTGCGTGTGCTTGTTTGGTTATGTGTGTGTTTGTGTAGTTACACTGCTGACCTCCAACAATTTATGGGCTGCAAGTGTGAGAGCTTTGACACAAAGATATATCTGAAAGACCCATTGTGTTAATGCAGTGTGTGTTTGTGTATCTGCCTCTTTGTGTCACTCTTTCAATGTGTGTGTGTGTGTGTGTGTGTGTGTGTGTGTGTGTGTGTGTGTGTGACAGGGACTAATTCCATTAGTGGTCGAGTGCTACGGGAGATGAGCAGGGATTGACAGAGCCGCAGTCGTAATGAATTGGCTTTGGCAGCATCACTCAGCCTGTAAGTTCTCTCTCTCTCTCTCTCTCTCTCTCTCTCTCTCTCTCTCTCTCTGCCTCCTTCCTCCCCTACTCCTCTCTTCTTCTCTCTCTGCAACACTTTCATTCTCAATAAACACACTCTTGTTAGGGCCTCGACTGCTAATCACCACTCTTCATTACAGCCATGTTCACTTAACTAGCCGTTTTCATTACAACCACTGTGCCTGTGAAAACGCAGTGTGTCTGCCAGTCTCCTCTCCCTCTTAATGTTGGGCATTTTGATAAATGATCAATTGAATAGTAGTATTTTGGCTAGGTAAGAGAGTCCCTGCTTAACACATGAACTCTAATAAATTTGAAGGTTTTCCAAACTTGAGTCAATGGTGCTGTTTATGATTGTGATGGGTTTTGAGTCGCTCTGCATTTCCAGCTTTCAACTTCATAGCACTGGAATATAAAGCTCAAAGACTGATACATTAGCTTTTCTCCAAGGAGGATAAATGTAATGTCTTTTGTCTAACCTTTGAATCCTAATCTTGTAATTCTATTTTGAAGTGAATTAGTTCCAAATGGGCACTTGTGGTGCCCATGTCATTTACGTTTACCATGTAACATTCTATTTATTGTGACTGTTCTGCCTCCACTTCCAACACAAATGACAATAATCCCTCCCTTGTAGAAGGAAACTAAGCACTGCCCAAGTGAGAACATCTGCCATTGCTTTGGTGCAACATTTCGGGTTGTGACAATGTATAAATGGATGGATGGATGGATGGATGGAAAGTGGTGCAAAATGTGCTGGAGAAAGGAAGCCTCTGGGCAACATCACTTACCTTTAGGTGGAGAAAGATTCAGCTCTTAGAGTGTGGGAACCCCACTGGCAGAACACAGAGCTATCCAACCCAGTAACAAAGGAAACCAAGGTGGTGGGGGGCTCTGAAAGGGCACAATATTGATGTAGGAGAAATGGTCTTCTAGTCCCCCACAAGCTCTCTGAACAAACCCGAGGCCTGTAAGGTCTTTATGTGAGTGTCTTGAATCGTTACCGTTTGTGTGCATTGTGTGGTGACTGAATGTGATCTGATGTCATGATCAACAGGTCTGATTGAACTTCATGCCTGACAACAGCAAATGCAGATGGATCTTTTCTTTCAGTCAAATTTGCTTGAGCCTTCTAAGAGCAATACAAGAGTGCGTCATAGCAAGTTTTTGCTATGTTTTTTTGTTTGAGACGTTATGTGTAATAAGTTCAGTCTTTTGACCACACAAAGGGAAAAGTTGTGTCATGTCTCCCACCCAACCGACGGTGTCAATTCAAATATCAGAACCTGCAAGTGCTAAACATGTCTTGGGGTAAAACATGTGATTCTCTTTTTTATTGACAAAAGTAACCTCAACCTCACAGATAGTTATACAAGTTTTAGATGGTATAAGATGATTTTTCTCTGAAGATCGATATGGGTATCCAGGAAATGTAGATTGTCAAATTTACATTTTTAATTAACATTTTGTGAAGATAATTTTTTGTTTGTTTTAGTTCAGTCCAGATCCAGTCCCATTGGTCTGTGTTATGTTTCATGAGATGACGTTTTTGTAAATTGGCACTATATAAGTAAAAACTACTTGACTTAGTTTTTGTTAGTTTTACTTGTAAAACCTGAGACTTCAGTGGATCTTAATGTGAGTGCTAAATAGAAATATAGAGCAAAATATAAACAAATTAACAAATTTCTGCATTTCAAAAGACATATGGCTTCACAATTAGTAATTTTCTTACCTCTTCATCCTATGCATCAATTGAAAATATAGCAGTAAAGTATATGTAAGCCATTGCAGCAGGTTTTTCACTGTCGTATTCATTTTTTCACTGCTCTGTAAACCAGTGTTTACACTATTTTAAAAAAGGCACACATGCCTCATACGGTATATACAGTATATTTTCAAACAGTTGTTTCTTCCGCTTTGTGTCTTTGTGATGTCAGCAATTCTTCTGATCTTGATTTGCTCTTTTATGTGGACATTGATTCTATAGGTCAGGTTTGCTGACCAGTCCCCCTCCCCCCTTAGAGACTCTTTCATATTCCCAGCAGCAACCTGACACTTTCTCTGGACTCCAACAGTCAGCTTCCATAATCTATACATCACACACATACACACTCAACTGCAAAACGCTGAAGTTGCATAGGCAGATATACAGGTATGTCTAAGTATCCGATCCTCAATACACAAACACACTTTGACATGCAGATGTTAGGCTATTGAGATTTTAAACCAGTATTCTGGGGTGCTACGGTTGCCCTTTGAGGTTTTATATGAGATTGCTAGTTACTGTTCATTCTCCTAGAGCTACTGCTAGCTAGCTATCTTAGAATAGGTTGATAGAAATTAACCTTTTCCATGTTACAGTATTTAATTGGTTGATTTCTTTCCACTATTGCCACCTGCCCCCTTTGACTTTTAACTTTAAGTTTTCATTATTTAATTTTTATGATCTTGATGAGGAGATTATCTTGGTGCTCAAGAGACCAGTCCCCTCTTAAGACCTTATCAAGTACATCATATTGACATAAAGTTCCTTAGAGGAGGAGAAGGCCAAGGTGAGCTCCTGGAATGTGACCATTGCCACAAGTTCTGCTTTTCCGTCCGTTCATAATAGCCTAAGCCTATAGCCGCATAACTAGGGGCTAGATAGGCCAGCCATAACTATAAACTTTATCAAAAATTTAAGTTTTATGCGTACTCTAAAAGGAAGAGAGTATATCGTTGACCGTTACTGGAAGATGGTTCCACAAGAGAGGAGCTTGATAACTGAAGGCTCTGCCTCCCATTCTACTTTTAGAAACTCTGCGGTACCACCAGTAACACTGCATCTTGGCAGCTTAACATTGGGTTGAGTGAAAGGGTACTATGAGCTCTTCGAAATATGATGGTGTCTGACCATTTATAGTTTTGTAGGTGAGAAGAAGGATTTTAAGTTCTATTCTGGATTTAACAGGAAGCCAGTGCAGAGAACCCAGTACTTAGGAAATACGGCCTCTGATGCTAGTTCTTGTCAGTACACATGCTGTTGTGTTCTAGATTACTTCGCAAGTATTTAGGCACTTATTAGGGTAGCCTAAAAATGGAGTATTGCAGTAATCTAACCTGGGAGTAACAATTAACTAATTTTTCTGCATCTTGTTGAGACAGATTTTTGTTATGTTACGGAGATGAAAGAGGGTAGTCCTTGAAATCTGTTTGATGTGTGAGTTCAAAGTCAAATCCTGGCAAAAAATAAAAGAGAGGTTTCTTACAGTGTTGCTAGAGGCCAAGGCAATGCCATCCAGATGAGCTATTTCAATGAGACGACATTAAGTAATATGGAAGACATTTGCAAAACTGAGTGAACAAATAATCAGTTAAACTCTGTAGACTAGTTACTAACTGACAGCTGTGTGCTTTCTTATATCATCAATTTGAAATCTGTACCCACTCTGTTACAATCACTATGCTGCCTCTGTGTACAGACAGCCAATCTGTTTAATACCTAACATTAGCATATGCTTATTATCATCATTACTGTTATATTAAAAGCAATCTAAAATAGTTATAATAGATAGATTACAATTTTAGAGCCCCACTCTCTTATTTAGGAGCGGACTGTGAGAAGGTAACATATTTAACTGGTAGTAGTGGTTAATAAAGGAGACCAGCTTTCTACTGAATTGATCCTAGAGAGGACAGCAGTTTCAGGAGTTTTGTTGGACAAAATTGTAACATTTGTCCAGTATCTTACTTATTCCCACCTCTGTCTGAACCACTAAAACATCTTACCATTGTAAAGGCGTGAAAAAATAAATAAATTGAATTTTAAATTTTATAATACACATTTTGGTTTGACATAAAACAAAAAGAAACACCAAGAAGAGTTAGGGGTGTGAAAGCAGGGGGAGAGAAACAGCGAAGACTCTGCCTGGACGTTGTGTCATTGTGTGTTAATTGTGTCTTTAACCACACTTTCCAGTGGTGGAGCAGGTGTGAAGCATGGAGTCTTCATGTTGATGGTCTTCCAGCAGGTCTATATACAAAGTACCTTGCTAAGCTAAGGTGGTCGATACAGTCAACGGTGTTT
This sequence comes from Mola mola, assembly GCA_001698575.1. NCBI lineage: Eukaryota > Metazoa > Chordata > Actinopteri > Tetraodontiformes > Molidae > Mola > Mola mola. Next base: position 927,622 of record KV751315.1, read on the forward strand.
GTGTGTCCTCATTAGTTGCAGGATGTCCCTCAGTAGGAGAGGAGAGGTAGGGAGGCCCTCATCGATGATAAGGTTGCGCATGTGTGTGTGAACCATCACATTGATCGATCCCACTCATAATCTCCCATGACCCCCCAGGCAGCACGAATTACACCAGTGGGCAGTGTCTTCCTTGTGTGTATGTGATTGTGCGGCTGAGAGACTAGGGGGTGGGAGTCTCTATAATTACAGCAGAAGGAGATAGTATCTGTGGGACCTGCACACAGGGGAAGCTGGGTGAGGGCAACTGGATTAACTCAAGAGAAAGAAGAGGTGTGAAAGAGGCGAAACAGTGAAGTAAGTGAAGTAACAGTGAAATGTGTTTCCGTTGTATATTCAGTTCCTCACTCTTACAAAACAAAATAACCCCTCCCAAGACCCCCTCTCTAAACTTCCATCTCTCAAATCCACTTGACACATGACGCACAGCTGCAGACAAAGAGAGGAAGACGGGGGAAGATAGCAATTCACAAGCCTCAGTGTATTTGTGTGTATCCTGCAGTGTTTTTGAATATGAATCCTCCTCCCACTCCTTGTGCCCGATCTTTATTCCGTGTTCCGATTACCAAGTTTGCCTTATCCTTATCTGTACCTGCACATAATTTGAATTCCTGGTTTTGACCATTATTATTAAAATGACTACCGATTTAGAAAGCTCCATGTGTGTCTCTGCATCATTGGATCCCCCAGACCTGGTACCTGATGGCATAGAATGCAACCTGATATGTAAACATGTAAACAATTCAGGTTTCAAATACATTCAAAATGACAACTTAATGTGGCCAGTCAAGTATATCTAAGCCCACATTGCTGTAAGAAGGCTTTTTCAACACAAGCAGTTTATTTCTACTTGTTACCTTGCAAGCATTGCAAAGTAGGTTGAATTATTACTGTCAAAAAAGGTCGTTTGCCTCAGGAACTCCTGCAAGAAAACTACATCAGGCATCTTGAAATCTAAGTGTGCTGGGTTATATTTAACATTAAAACATAAAAGAATGGTCTTTCAGCTTCATATAATGAATATAAATTGTCAATGTCAATGTTGATCTTGCTTCAGTTTTATTGTCACGTTCGCTCAAAAAATGGTCCCATGACAATCTGTGAAGGCTGCGGTATGTTGACTGAAAAGCCAGCTAGCTTCTTTATGGGAAGACAACTCTAAAAAAAAACATCCTTACTGTAAATATCCTGTATTTATATAGTGCTTTTCTAGTCATTGTTGACCACTCAAAGCGCTTTACACCACAGGTTTCATGCATTCACACACACGTTCACACACTGGTGGCAGTGACTACCTCGCAGACGCCACCTGCTCATCAGGAGCTTTAACCATTCACACATTCATACACTGATGGCGCAGCATCAGGAGCAATTTGGGGTTCAGTGTCTTGCTCAAGGACACTTCGACATGTTAATTGCAGGGTCTGGGATCGAACCGGGAACCTTCCGAACACTGGACAACCGCTCTACCATCTGAGCCACAGCCGCCCCGCCCCGCCCCTACTGTGAATGCCAATTTAAATATCCATGTCAATCAAATTAAATTTCCCAAATGATCCACTGAGAGACAATAAGTGAATCTGACTGAAACACATTAGTCGCACCCAGCAGCAAATACAGGGCAAAGCAGTCTGATTAAAGAAGAAATATAATTTTTTTTTAAAACTTTTTATGGTTTATGTTTTTGATATAAGACAAGATCAAGAGCACATGTTCTTCAGTCCTTCAGCCTTTACTGCTTGGAGTTATATTGAGATGGTCATATAAGTCAGTGTATATATTAAGCGAGATGACCTTAACCTGGGTGACAGCCAGGACAGAATGGTGTCATTGCATATTTGTTCATAAACCATTGTTTTTCACACTTATTCCTGCACAACTGCACAGAATACGCAGAGCGGTGAGCCAAACCAGGAAGCTGTTGGTGTGCTAAAGGATATCCTCAGGTATAAGATTACACTAGCTGAAGATTATTATTGATTTGCTCATGGAGCTGTCAGTCTACGCTCAGCCACTGCGAGCAGGGTGACTGACAGGGAAGGGGGTTGGGTGGCCACCCGCCAACCAGAGAGAACCACTCTGCTGGATAGGCCATGAAGATGGAAAGAGATTGAGGGAAGGATAACATGGAAGGATAAGGGTAATTGATGATTGTTTCTGCAGTGGAGTTGTAGGAGGGAGAGGTGAGGCATAGCGAGTGAGACAGGCTGATGAATGGAGGATGGAAGAGAAATGACTGAGAGCGAGGAAAGGTAGGTGATGGGACAGAAACACCTTTACAAAGCCAACCATAGAATTAGATTTAAACTAAGGTAGGTTAAGGCTCAGGAAGATCCTCAAAAATCTTCATGCATTTACTGCATTATTTCAGTCATTGACTGTAAGGTAACTTCAGTATTTGGCAATGCTGTTCACCCCATATAGGGTTGGTGGTTGTCTATTGAATTTATCTCATAGCAGAAAAGCCACCTTGCTCAGGAGAGTATCAACAATCCTCAGCAGCTCAGCATTGCGGTAACCATGACTTCCTACAACCTACAGCTGTCTCACACAACTGAGCAAACTCCATTCATCACCAGTAAAGGACACAGCCAGATGAACTCTCACGTCTCCCTGACAAGCATGCACGTGTTGGGTTTAAAAGTGTCTCTCCACAACTCATTCTCATTGCCATGGTTGGGTTCGGCCTCTGAATTTTAAAACAAAGTTAACTGTTTAGCTCAGGGTTTTGCTGGTCAGCTGTCACGTGAATGGCCTGACATTAAAACTTTTTCAGCCACATATTTTCTAATTACTTCAAGTCATTTGGCCATCTCTTTTTTTTTTTCTTTTTTTTTTTGCAATCAGATGAAGGATTTAGTCATCACACACCTGGATCTTAAGTTATTTGCCCTGAACTACCGTTAGCGGCACAGCTAGGCCCACATCCTCTGGATGTTGAGCTTCGGAATCCAGCCATGAACTGCAACGTCTTTTTGACGGATAAATCTATAACGATGAATACAACAATGAATATAACAATACCCTAACCCATGAATATTTATCAGTTTTCTACAATGAAAATGCCTAATGTAGTTGCTAGTGTCGGGGGTGGTGAAAGCCCATACTGGGATGGTTTTTGGAGGGCTAGCAAAACGCTAGGTAGCACAACTCCTTTCACTGAAGAGGAAAATTATGTACTGACACTTAACTTCCCACTAGTAAATATTGGTAACTCAGAAGGCTCAAAAAAGTAACCAGAGATGGTTAGACTAGGCAGTAGAGTTTATTTCCACAAAAGTCATTAATCCAAGTCTGTTCTGGAATCAGACTGATTCTAGGCTGCGATACATCTTCTTTTATTCCCTTGCATTTCCACGCCCACATGCATCACTCCTGCCTACTTTTTTAACAAACTAAACCAAACTTTGCCTGGAAACATTTGTGTCATTACCACCTTTTTTGGTGACGCTCCTGTAGTTAATTTTTATTGGCATCAACTTCAGTCTGACTTCAGCCCCTTTTAGCCGCGACCAAGCTGGTTTGGGGCAGTACTATTGTTGTCTGGCTGAACTTAGTTTGACTCCTACAGGCTTACTCTGGCATTTCTCCTTACATCAGCATTTTACATGCAAGGCAATTTCTACTGTATAAGACTTATTTCATGTAGTACGTGTAACAATATAGTATCTAACAATGTATATATTTCTACTAGCAGATGCTAAAAAAAAACATCAAATAAGTTGTAAAACATAGATGATACCAAGTACCAGTGTTAGATTAATGTAAAGTACATAAAGTTAGTATAATGTACTTGTATTTATGCCATCTTCTAAACATAACAAGCTATCCGTTCACAATCTCACGATGCTTTGGTTGGGTCTGATGACCAATCTGAGGTTCTTTTTCTTACCGCTCCACCCCCAATGTTTGGGTCAGTGGTCAGTGGTTGTCAGTCTTCAGTGATGTACAATGCATTTGTCCATTAACCCAACACTGGCCCCATAAAAATCAAATAAAGCCTTGTTCCTACTCAACGGGGCGGCATGAATCATTTTTGATATTATATAGCTTTTTCTTCTGGGGTGCTACATCAACATAGGGTACTTACCAAAATCAGGCAGGCATGATGCTCTGCTTCTGAAAGGGAGAATGAAACTATCTGTGAGAAAGACAGTAATGTACTGTCAATGTTGATCCAAACGGAATCCTGGATTAAAAGCAACAACACAAGAGACTGCTGCTATAAACACTGGATAGTTTGCAGACATTCTACAGAGTATTACAGAGCCAAACCAAGTCAAAACAACTTTTTACTCCAACTTTTAGTATCAGCTTAGCTCACTTGGAACCTTTACTTAAAATGAAAATGAAAATTACACTAAAATGCTACAATTTATAGGGCAACTACAAGAAATTTGTTGAAACATGAACATTTTCAAATGAAGGAAGTGAAACCAATAAGCCCACAGACAAAAACAAAAAAAGAAGTCATGAAAAAGTGCTGGCCTGTACACATTTAAGTGAAAGAGACGTCTCCTCTAGAGTAACTTTCAAATTTAGTGCCAGACAGCGTGGTTGCTTCGTCTCAGAAAGACAGACACCCTAATTGTATTTTAATGCACTAAAAGTGTCTGGTCCTCTAAAAGGAAGTAGCATAGTTAGCTGCTCCAATCCTTTTGTTGCATAAAATTGTCTATATTGTACAGGGAGCGTACATTTACATTTCAGGCATTCAGCTAATGCGCTTAGTGGGATGGACGTACAATGAGTGACAGAGTAAAAGGAGAGATATAGGTGGGCCTCTGATATATTGAAAGAAATGACACCTATTCTCGTCTGTAGAGAGCATCCGTTTGTGTAAATCTAGTTTGTGTGATGCCTCCAGTGTATCTCAAAGTCCACGTCTGTGCTGTACTTACACTGCTTACACTGAAGCACTTTAATCAACCAGCATCTACTGATGGGCAACAACACACATACTGGCAGACATATACACACACCCACACAGGCTTCGTTTCTTTTTCACTCCAATTTTATTCTCGCTTTGCGGCGACTCATACTGGCAGACATATACACACACCCACACAGGCTTCAAGTTTCTTTTTCACTCCAATTTTATTCTCGCTTTGCGGCGACTCGCTCACATTCTCCATCTCTTTGTGGCTCTTCTTCACAAACATACACACACACACACACACAAAAACACGCACACAGCAATTCCCTCAGAGTGCAGACGCAGGCAGAAACAGTCACTCTGATATTATTAAGCATTGCACTTTAAGAAAGACAGGTGATTCATGTTTTTATTTGAGGACCATAAAACAATAAAGTCTGATTGCTGCGCCGCTGCAGCTTCCTGATGCAGAACGAGACAGAGGCCAATAAGCGACAGCGTTAATTTCTGCTCACACATTAATCTTCGCCATGCAACATTATCCACATTCATCTGTGGCGACGCACTGAATAAATGCTCCTGATAAAACACTGACAGATGTATTACACTAATGAGTCACTCATGGGAGATTAAAAAAAAAAACATGCTAAAGGAAAAAGGTGCAAACCTCATCATTTTTTTTCAGTTGTTATTGGGCTTTTCGAGGAGCTGGGATGCAATAAAATCATGGGACGCATGAAAATACAAAGCTGATGAGAAGCGGAAGTATTGTTTTTTTAAAGCAACTTTAAAAATCCATCCTCCACTACTTTTACAGACCCTCAGCCACCTTTGAACCATCAACTGTGCCAATCTATACTTGTCCGATAATTTACATTACTCTTAAATTAGGGTTCCTCCAAACTTGTACTGCTTGTAATGTGAACAAATTTCAATTCTATATTTGAAAAACCACCACAGGCTGCTACAACTAATACTTTGTAACTCTAATTGTCTTACACTGTTAAACAGCGTTGTCTGAAAACTTGAAAGATGGAAAGCTGTTTCTACTTGTCAAATCATTAAATTTCATTTACTATCCCTTTCTTTCACACAGTATTGACAGTACACAGTATTATACACACACACATGAAGGCATGTACACCACATTTGACCATTTTGAAAAAAAAATGAAATCAACACATCAAATTTGTTTGTTTGTTTGTTTTTTGTAGGGACTGTTAATTTAAGAAAGAGAAACCCTTCAAAACAAGATACTTAACATGTTTATAATCCCAACATCCGGACATGAAAAAATGCATCTTCATTTTGCATGACTGTATGACTAATGACAAATGCTTTTTAATAACCACTCTGAGCATTATGAGCAACTTAATAATGTCCAGAAATGGCATATAGCTCAAACTGGATTCCTAGATTTGGGCAGATCACAACTTCTACATCCTCAAATAGTGACAGCACAGATTCCTCTCAGTTCAGGTACTGCTCGGCTGAAGCACCACGCAAAGGACCAACTTCATAGGACAATAATGTGAATATTAATTTGTCTGTTATAACCATGTTCTCCTGATGATTATGAATTTGTAAGGCAAAAAGTGTAATTGTTAATAAGCTTTAGCTTCAGCCCACTTCAGCTCTGAAGTACTGAGAGGCTGTAGAGTGCTTTGTTACCACTTTCGCTTTCAGCTCAACCACCTCCAGCTGAACTATGGTACAGACACTCTCAGTCGCTGAGCATCCAAACCACATGTTCCAACTGGACTGGAACATGGAGCATTTTCTGTATTTTTTGGGACACTCAGAGTCTGAATCCCATCAATAAGAGACTAGATCATCTGAAGTAAATTTTGCTGAAGGAGAAAATATGTTCTGAAAAGGTAGCATGATGTCTTCCTGCTGTTGAAATTTGCTTGAATATATTTGTTGTTGCGGGTTGCAAGGCCATCGTACGTATGTTTTGACCTATCTCCTCCAGCACATTATTTACAGGCAGCTGGTGGCTGTCTGCCACAACTCAAGGTGTTTGTCACTGGCCGTGTGCACACAGACACACGCAAACTGAAGCATCACTTCCCCTGACACACACACCAGACAATGTGTCCCTGTCCCCTTGTCACACAACCCTTGGCCCCGCCTCACTCTGTCCCCGTCGCCTACCACTTCACCACCGGCCCCGCCCTGCTCGGTCTGTGTGTGCTGATAAACATGTCCGCGTGTGCTCTGATGCCTGCGTGTGTCGGAGTGTGAGTGCACACACGTCTCCCTCTGCCATCTGAAATACGGCTGTGTCTGCTCGCTCTGTATATCTTGACTCTTCAGCAGAAAACCTTGGTCGCTGCAGATGGAAGAAGCAAATTGCCTCAGAGACACAGCACGCTAACAGGTCGCAGGCAAAATGACCGAGGCATGCACTGGATGACATTTGTGGACTGCACGCATGCACTGCTGATCCATCACTTCACTTGAAGGAGGAGGCTGTGCACGTCATAGCAGATTTTGTTACAAGAATGAAATAAAACAAATCAGCTAAACAGTGAATAACTTGTAAAGACGTTGTATCATTGGACGGTTCTTGTCTGTATGGGAGGTAGTGCAACCCATGATGGGTCACAGTGACCTCCCTTTTATCATGATGCATGTTGACTATTTATATATTATGTAATTACATTTTCTCAAAATTCACTTAAAAGACAATCCCTAGATAAATAACCAGATAGTTGTGTCTGATGTGGTGAATCAAGACACATTTTTGCAAAAATCCTGGAAACAAAGTAATGCAGCAAAATACACTGACACATATTTATCACATTGTTTACAATAGATGGTACCTATTGATATTATTATTAGTACTAAAAAGAAAAATATTTAGAGTACAAAGGATGCCCTAATCCAAGTTTTTCACTCCTGATAACAAATCTGAGTACTCAGCTGCATCTGGTAATATTACTACTTCTCGCCATCTTAATATGTGTGCAACTGAAATCACTTTAATGGAAGTACAAGATTGATAGTCTGATATAAATGGTAAAGAAAATGTCTGCCTAAATTATTCATTTATCCATTCAGTTAAATTCTTCCAACATATACTGGCTACATTTGTAACTCCATCTTTAATATTTCCTGTTGTTCCTGTATGTCACAGCAAAAAAAAAGCACATTTAAGTCTAAATTAGGCAGCTCAATTGTATTTTCATAGCGCCAGTTCACATCAAAGGTTACTGTACGCCATTATACTATATATATAGACTGTTTAATTTACGGACCTAACAAGTGTTCATTGGCTGATTTTGCTTTGATTTTCTACGTCGTTAAGTCGCTGAAGAATATTGATTCTTCTTGAATATACCATAAACCAAAGAGAACAGAATGGAGTCTGCAGGACTAATGGTTGCTTTATGCCGAGCATGATATTTGGGTGGAAGTCCTTCTTTCTGTAAATAGCAAATACTCTCCAATGACCTCCAGGCTTTAAATGTGGCTGTTAAAAGTTATGATATTTCGTTCTGAACAAAGATTGAAGAATTCCAAAAAGTTTTTAAAGCAGACAATAATAAACAAAAAGTGAAACATACAGCTCTTTGCTGAAATCCATCAGCCACTGAGCCGCTCTTCAAATGTCCGTAGTCTTTTTTTTCTGTTGAAAAAGACAGTGACCTTTCCACACCATACTGTCACATGCTCAGTGCATGCTGGAATAAGCTGAGAGCATGATTAGGAATGGGATGACAGTACATGATTTTATCTTATGTTCATCTTCTCTCACAGACTAAAATCATAACACAAAACATTTGTGTAATTATAATGGGAAAGCAACACGTGACTGTGTTACCACGTCTTTATTCTTCGCAGAGGGTTGTATCAAACCGCAGCAACAGGTTGGCTCATCCTCTCTTAAAGTGTGGATTGACTTTTCTCTTCACACCACGTATGCACTGTCCGCTCATTAGTGCTGCCGCAGGGTGCCGGAGCTTTGTTCAAGAGCACTTGACAGGTCACTGAGTGTTAACAACTAATGAGAGCATTGCACAGTAATCTCGACTGTGTCACCCAGGTTCTCCAGTAGCATGGCGATGTCTGGAGGATGATTCCGAAGGATTATGTAGAAAATGGACCCACTCAGGTAAAGTCCCCCTCCAATCTCTCACTCTCTGTACCAGGTGGACCTCCAGCCTTATTGCCTGATGAAATCTATTATCAGGTTTCCTCAATCAGATCTCAGTCTCTTAGGCAAAAGGCCAGGAAAAGGCACACGCCCGTGAAGACTCTGAGCAAACGGGATCCAGGAACAATGAATTATTCCATTTGGAGGAGGAGAGAGTAACAGGGATGTGTTTAATGAAATGCAGCACACACACACACACACACACACACACACACACACACACAGTGGGGCTGTCAAGATATTGAACCGGAGAGGCCTCGGAAACCTCCCATGGCTGTTTCACAAACAGGAGGCACCAATCAGCCTTTGGCCATTCTCTCTGTGTGATTGTGCATTTATTTGAGACTGTGTGCTTGTGTAATATGCATGTACATGCACCTTTATTCATAAGTTATATTTTGGAGGGGAAAACGGTCTTATGCAGATGAAATAATCAGTTTGCTTTCCTTTGTGTGCACAAGATGAATGCTTCTGTATAATTTGTTGATTTTTGTTTTTTATGCCTTGCTGTTACAACTAAGCATAGCTAGAGGGAGCCCTCCTCCATATATCCCACTGATAGCACTGCACTCTTCTAGTCCCTCAGCTTTCTGCCTCACCTCAGCCTTCAGGCAGCCAGCAGGGCCACGGGACCAAGGCCATTCCAGCCCCTCAGCCGCAGAGATGGGCATGGACAACCCCATGGGACAATAGAGGAACCTGCCGGTCGCCGTGCTACGGTCAACCACAGGGTGGGACAAAGAGCAGGGATACTGAATGCAGTCTGACCCTGTCACTCATCGCAGTGAAAACACGGTCAGGAGAGATGGCAGAAGTATAGGAGGGAAGATAGAGAGAGAGGATTACTGGGGGTAGTCAGACAAAGACAGATGTCCAAAGAGCTGAAAGGATCTGTCAACACAGTAGAGCAAAAGAAAGAGGAAATGATTCACACCAGGAAATATTTTGGATCAGTCAAAAAAAAGAAAGCCTCACCACTTTGCAGATTGGGTTTTCAGAGCAAAAACCCAAGGTCTAAAGCACGGCTGCAGCCTGAGCGCAGGAAAGCCATTCTGAATTCTGTTCTTTAAATGGGGAGAAATATTGATCTGGCTCAGCTGGCCCTGTAGCGCTGTGTGCAAGTGTGTGTGTATGTGTGTGTGAGAGGCTTTGTCTTTTAGGACCCACTGGGGGTGACAGGAGGTTGTTACCATAGATACAGCCCCCCCCCAGACAGACACACACATCCCGCCGCCCCCAATATATACAACACGAATGCACATGTATACACACATACATACATGCATGCACCGCCCTAATCAAGGCTGTAGCACACACACACACACACACACACACACTTCATAAGACCTCTGGTCAAAAGATGTAGAAATTTTTAAAGGTGTTTCCAGACGTGTCACAAATCCTGGACGTATAGATAAGGATAAAAAAAATAAACCCTGGGGCTGCAAACTAAAGCACACACACACACACACACACACACACACACACACACACGCATGGTCCAAACAGACAATCAAGGTGGAAAAAACTGCAGAACACTAATGTGCAATACAGACTCATCGCTCATCATTTCCTTTCAATTTACCCTCTTTGTCTCTTACACAGTCCTCCTTTACCCGCTCTCTCTCTCTCTCACACACACACACGCACGCACACACAGCAGATTTCTTATACCTTATCTCATTTAAGAGCATGTATAATCACATGCATGGCCACAGTTACATTCAAATTTACAAATGCAAAATATCACTGTTGTGTTGACACACACACACACACACACACACACACACACGCACGCAGGCAGGCAGGCAGGCAGGCAGGCAGCCACACACCTGTCTTATGGGAATAAGAGACCAGGGGAGGAGATCAGGGCGGTTTACTGCCAGGTAACTGATATAAATACCCCTCATTACAATGGTGACAGGGCCTTCTTCTCTCCTCTGGCAAAATATCATCATTAAAGAAGCACACACACACACACACACACACACACACACAGTGGTCACAATATACAGTACAGGGGCTCACCTGCAGACAAACAAAGACACAGCAGGCTTAGACGCAGGTATAAAAACACAGATACACCAACACATTAAGGCACCTACATTCACAAATAAAAACAAACAGATAAATATGGAGCACATTACTCTTTCTGTAAAACGCTGATGTGGATAATGATAAATCGAGGAGGGTTTCATAGGCTGGCTATGAGGCAGGAAGTTGCAGTGCAAGCCAACAGAGGGAGATCAATACACCCAGGGTCAGTTACAATATTTAGGGTCACATGACTCCAGGACCAAAATAAATCAGGATGTGATAAATTGTTGGGGTGGATCCTGAGATGAGCCTGAAACGAGGATGAAGGAGAGGAGGGAAGAAAACAGAGTTGAGAGATTGGGAATGTGAAAAGATTAAAAAAAAACAAGATATACAATGTTAAAAGTGCTGTTTGGGATTTAGGTTAAAGTTTGGATTATTATAATTATGATTATTATTAAATGTACAAATTCAGCTCATATGCATGTTCCGTGTCTTATGAAATAATTGGTTTGCTTTTCTTTGTGTTCACTACGAGATCGCTTCCTTTGATGTGTTTGCCCTGCTGGGCTCTGGAGGCCGCCCTCCTCCATTTCACCCTCTGACAGCATGATTCTAGATTTTAAGTGCCTTGGAGCGATACAATCAGCACATTTAATTGCATTATTAATTACAGAATTAAATCAAGAATTAATTTTTCACGAGGCCACAGGATCAGCCTGCAAGTTTCTGGTTGCTGGCCAAGTGCCGGCATGTCCCCACTGGCCGGTGCATTTTCAAAAATGGACGCGGGTTAACGCAAACCTGTTTTCCTTTCTGTTTTCAGTGTTTATTTTCAGATGTTTCTCTCCACTGACACATTTTAAGTTAAGCTAAATTAATTAAGTCTTGAATAAATCCACCAGAACATTTTGTTTATCACACAAAGAGAATTGTCTGCTTTCAATCAGTTGAACACTAAATTCTGATTTCATCTTTAAAAGACAGGCCACAAGAGCTGTCATTGGTC
>KV751315.1:943498-974083 GCA_001698575.1 Mola mola
GATAGAGAAGGAGGAGAAATGGAAGACGAGAGAAAGAGGGGCCAGGAGTAATTATTCATCATGGAGGGTCAAATGGCTGGACAGTGATGGTGGCTTGTACCTGTTGAATAAGTCTCTTGACAAAGACTGAGAAAGTCATTTCACATGATTAGCAATGCAAACGGTGCGACTGCAAGATGACTATTGACAATAATTACAAAAATCTCAAGAGTTTGTCAGAGAGAAGCAACAGAGATCTGGTCATCTTTCTAACCTGTTTCTAATAAGACTGATGTTTCTGAGCAAATTGTAAAATTCATTTAAAAATCAATGCTAATATAAAGATGATTACACTCTACACTGTTTTATGCAATATAAATATTTCGGACTCAATAATAACTTCAAAGTACATGACCTTTGGTTTGAGGGGCTTGTAAGCAAGACATTTAGAATCTTTATTCCAAATTTTGGGAATTACACTTTGTTGTGATCCTGCCGAGTGTTACATGAGAAGATCAATATGGTTTTCACGTTATATATGAAACAACAGCCAGGAGATGATTTTGCAATAAGGATGGAAACAGATGTTTGCAAAATTAGCCAACTGTAGTGTCTGTAATTCTCAATAATTAAGGCGCTAAATCTTCTTTAGATTTTTAATCAACAAAAATGTACACAAAAACAATATTTTAGTGTTGTTACAGCCTTTTGATTATTTAGTGGTGTGCACTGACTTCCCAACAAGCCAGATCAAACAAGTGAGATATACAGTAATTATGGCAACATAATGTACAATAGTACAACAATTAGAAGTGTAGGCAGCAAAATGAATTTCTTAAAATGGTTTCGCTTAACTTTTAGAATTGCATAGGTTTTTGTCACTTGGAATTTTGTCATTTTGGTACCTAAAAATAGACAGAAAATAGTTTTAGTGTTCTAGGAACTATGGAATGATGTCACGCACAGGTAAAACAGTGTAAATTAATTGAAAGGAACAAAACAGTTCATATAAGGGGAAAAAAGTGTCAAATGAATGGCTTCAGGGCCTCATACAGTCCCAAATAGACAGTATATGCATATGGATTTTTCTTTTTTCCCTTGCTTAAACTACAGCATTTGATTTTGTGTATTGTGCCAGTTTTTATAGTGCACTGACATCAGAATCTGAGACATGGTTAGTTTTGCAATTTGTGGCCATGTTGAGATGTTGGATGTTTAAGATTTGGATGTTCTGATTTCAGTTTCTAATTCTACATGTTAAATTCGTGTCACGCCCTTTTAGTATAATGCAGTTGTGTAGGAGATAGGAGAGGTTTTATCACACCATTGAGCAAATTGCTTTGTCATGGACACACACTCACACAACTTCACCTGCTGCAATTAAAACACGTTGACTCTGACAAAGCCAACATGTTCAATACAAACTCTCCGCTTCCCCTCGCTCAAAACTTAACCTAAGCACACACACACACACACACACACACACACACACACACGCTCACACACACCATTACTCTTTCTTTCTCTCTATCTACTACGTTTAATTCCCTTTGGAAGAGACAGGTGCAAACGTTGATTGAGCCTGAGCCAGATTTAGCCCCAGCTCTCAGTGTGCGTCCAGCTGTACTCTCCAACCCACTGAGATCGATGTCCAGGCAGCCAGGCAGCCAGGCTGCGCCCAGCGGGCAAAGGGGGCCCACGGCTTTCCCCCGGCCCCAGATACAGCCGCGCTTCACTGGGCTCATTGGGCAGACCGCAGCGGGGCATTGCACAGTGCCAAACCCAATGACTGCACCGCTGACGCTGGAGGCAGGACGGGGAGGGGAGCCCAAACGCCTGCTGGACCTCCACCCATTTTGCCCCTGCAGCTCCTGTTAAAACCACCTTTCCTCCACGCACTCCTCCCCTCTTCCTGCATCCCTCTTAACACTTCCACCCCCTCCTCCTCCTCCTCCTCCTCCTCCTCCTCTCCTTTCCTCTCCTTGCTCCATCCATCTTAGAGCTACTTTGATTCGGGTCTCTCTCTTTTCCATCCTCCATCCTCCCAGCCCCAGCCGTTCTCCAGCCAACCACAGTTTCCTATTGATTTATTGATTGCTGTCTGCCTGTGGGAGAGCGGCCGCAGTCTCCCTCTCTCCCTCTGCTCTCCCCTGCATGGATTTGTCTTCCCTTTTTCCCCTCCTTTCTTCTCCCTTCACCCTCTCCATCTCCCCATCAATGCAGCAGCTCTGAAACATGAATTAGAGAAAGCAGGGGAGTCCAATTTACCAGGAAAAATCAGATTCACCTTCCACTATACTCGTTTCTTTTCTTTCTGCCCCGCTCTCCTTCCCCTTATACCTGTATATCCCTTCCATCCGTGCTTTGCTTTATGTCAGTTTGTCAGTCAATCACGTCTGTTGCATTTTCACTTACAGATTAGCATTAATGGTGCGAAACCACCAGGAAATGCTTTATGGTATATGTTTAAACCTCAGCAAGGAATCTTTTACATTTAATTAAGTTGTTTCAAACAAAAGAAAAATCTATATTATCCCTCTGCGTTGGCTAAATATTAACTTGATATGCTGCTGCAAGGTGTTCAGCCTCAGCATGAGCTCTGATAGAGATACATAAAATTCAAAACATTCCATTATCCCTTGAATTATATGTTGCATCCTCCAAATTGATTGTCTTACTCTATTTTTCTCAGTCATGCATTATTTTTTTTTTCTGCAGCAACAGTCATACAAGTGTTTTCTTCCTGCTTCTTGTGTTGCTTTCCATTTCAAAGTTGCTGTAGCTGGCAGCAGATTCCGTGGCAGCAGAGCATCCCAGTAATGTGTGCCCTGGTCTCTCGTTGTGAGCGCTGTACCAAACTGGCCCCCGAGCTGCAGGTCAGTGCAGGTCACAGAGGAGAGCATGTGATTATCTGACCTCTGGGGTCAACTTGCAGCTCTTGGAACAATAGGATCCACTGTAATGGATGGACAAACAGAAAGACGTCTGGAGAGAGAGAAAAAGAGAGCAGTGCCCTCGATCTGTCTAATTTATGTTGCAAGAACATTTTGGATTTTTCATTATTAGAAGATTTCATACGACATACTACACACATGAGTAGTTTTACTCTTCTCTACGGGGGGGGGGGGGGAATTTAAGAGAAAGGAGCGAAAGCCATGCACGGAGTTTTGCTTTGATTTTCAGAGATTTCTGTCCCCACCTCAATAAGATGATGACTAAAATTTTATTTCTGACTTTCATTGTGCTTAACATAAAAAAACAGCAATATGTGCCCATTTCTCTGGATAAACAGTTTTCATTGAAACCATTTTGAATTAAAGAAATACTCCCTTTATGGCCACCTAAATGGCTATACCAGGAAAAGGTAAGTTTAATAAAAATCATTAACTTTATTTAATTTCAAGGCCCTGTACTCAGCACAACAAGAAAAATATTGTAGCTTGTACTTGAATACATGGTTTGAACAAGCGGAGCTACTTTGTTTTAATGTCTTTACACATAGAACATAAAATCAACTCATAAAAGTTACAGAGCAATCCAAATAATGCCAAACTATCATTCCTCGTTAAAACTTTCAGAAGTTATTGATGAGGTGACTAGAAGACTTAAAGATTCACTGGAAATGGTTCTTGTCCAGGAAAGGAATTCTATATAAGGACAAAATCCCAAACGGGTATGAGAGAGGTTGAGGAAGAGGGACTGAACAGACCGAAGCGCCAGCGTTGCCTCAGTGCGTGGCGCTCTATATATTGATAAAAATCCATACTCCTGAGATGCGTCTGTGTGTGACAGGGTGCATGAGATTAGTTTCCTGACTGGAACCTAGTCAATGTCCCGAGGAGGAGACACACCACACCTGAGGCCTTCCTGGAAAACGCGGGCCAGCGACAGGCAGACTGCAGGGACCAGGGCAACGCAGACACACACACACACACAGACACTGTGGCTATACCAAAATGAAACAACTAAACACCCAAACATGCCCTCTTGAGCACACACACAGCCTCAGTCTGACGCCACCACCCCCAGCAGCAGCTAGGGGGGGGTTAGGTGTCTGCAGGCCTCAAGAGTGGCAGCACAAGGACGGACGTCTCCCTGACTGTCTGGCTGCCGACAGGTCTGATCGATCAATATGCTGACTCTCTCCGTCTCTTCCCTCCTGTCTTTACCCTCTCTTTTTCCTCAATCTGCATCTCTCTTATACCATCTTTCCTCAGGACGGTTCTTCACTTTTATATATTTTCTCAATTGACCGCCCTCTCTCTGACCTATTCCTATATGCCCCATTTTCTCCTCTGCCTCCCATTATCCACTCATCACTCACTTTCTCCACTTCATCCATCTTTTCCCTTTCTGCTGGAACAAAACACATGAGCGGCTCCTCTGCCGCCCTGGGCAACAGCACCTTGCACTGTAGTGCAAACTGATTAGAGGGGTTATTATTGACTGTAAGCTCCTTCAGCTGAGCTTTGAAAACACAGTGAGTGTAAACTTGAATGGCCCGGATCACCAATCTCACGCTGACAGACAGAACGTGTTGAAAAGGCGGCAACTGTGTGATATAGAGCCTCTCATGCTCTTCTCTGCTGCTCTGCAGGAACACAATGATGAAAGTGTCTTTAATGTAAGTTTCGTCAACGTGCCTTTCTGGCTATATTCAAGCCAGCAGTCTCATATAAAACATTTCCCTCAACAGACCCTTGAAGGATCAAAGCAGGACAAGGACATTAGCAAATGTTAAGTGAATGTGAGAGTTAAAATGTGAAGCGCCAAACAGTGTGACACATTCACATTAAGGAAAAAGGCTAATTCAGCTTTAAGAATGCATTTAAATTAAAACCTTAATGGGGCACCGAAACCATGATTAATATAAGTAACCAGCAAATTATATCACATGAGAGCTGTAAAACTCTTATTCATTGTCATTAAATTAAACTCTTTTTGTTTCCCCCTTGTACATTGATATTCGAACAAAATGTTCAGTTTATACTGAAAGAAAGCTGTATACGTGTTGTGAGTGTGTGTTTTTCAGGGGCTGAAATGTGCAGTTTGGTGTCTGTTGTGTTGTTTTTGGGCATGATCTCACCCAACAAGGAGTGCTCACGTGTCTCTAATCTCTTTTAGACGGGATGCCTCACTTTCCCATCATGCGTTTTTGCCTCTTGGCCCCTGGGTAATAAATCTAATGGTCTAAACTTCAACTACATCCCCTTGCTGTTTTTCCCAAAAAACGGTGCGCTTTATGTTCTCTCGAACTTCGTTACGCCGGGCCAGAAAGGAATGATTTCACAGGAAAATGTACATATCTGCTTTGATTTTTGTCTACTTTTTCGCAATATGGACCCGCTTTAGTGGAATAAAAATTGATTTTTTTTAAGCTTTTTGTGCATTAGCTTTTAAATTTGAAATTGTATTTGCAGAACCTGTTTGTGATCAATGATATAAATCATGATTTATAGCTGTGATGCAATATAGTAGGAACAGCAAGATCTGACTGCTGAGAGGTGTTCCATCCTGTTTTTAGATAGTGTCTGTCTGTCTGTCTGTCTGTCTGTCTGTCTGTACATGTTGCTGTGTATCTGCTGTTATCGTCTTTCTTTCCTGTTTACCTATTGCCTCTTATATGTCAAGTCCAAACTCCTACAGTCCTAAAGGACTAAAGAAAAGCAGAGAGTCCATTTCCTCTCATCTCCTCCTAATTACTCCTCCTCATCGTCATCTTCATCCCCTGCATTTTTATTTATGTGAAAGCCTCTTTAATGACAGGGTTTGATGTCCTGTCTCCAACTTCGTGGAGAGCTTCCTCGAAGACCAGCAAGTGGCCTTTCATAAAAATACATACAAATACTGTAAACAGGCATATACACACACACACACACACACACACGGCCTGTGTTACAGTCTGTCCATTGTGCATATCTGTAGCCTTGAAGAACCTTGAGGAGAGTTTTAAAAGCATGAAAAGGGTTCTAAGAGGGACACACATATAAAAATACACACTAATGGCCTCACATTGGCTGAGGAGACACACACACACACACACACACACACACACACACACACACACACACTTTGCAGGGTCCTTTTTTCCTGTTCAAGAGGAGAGAGCGCGTTCGTTGGGCTGTTAACTTTTTGAAATAAGTTTTTAAAATAAGGAACTTTCAGCTTCATGGTGTGAAATCTTCATACATGTGAATATAAAATCTATGTTTTTCATGAATTTTGACATACATTTGTATATGGCATTCAATTAAATGCAACTGGGTGAAAAACAGACAATACTGTAGGTGTTCAGGCAAAATATAAGTGTGGAAAATTCAATACACTGAGGGTATTGATGTTTGTCCTTAAGATTATTTAAAAATAAAAAAAAGAAGCTCCTGGCTTTGGCTGAATTGACCAAACTTTGTTAAATTACTCATTCCCACAGAGGAATAATGCATGATTGACTGATGGGTACTGAGACTAATTTACTTCTACCACATTAGTGATTTGAGAAGTATATTTTGATAGTGGCATATTTACGAAGTCACCGATCCAGAGGATTACATTTTAATGTGAGAGGACTTCCAGCATGTTCTTAGGATACTAAAAGACAGACAGAAACATATGTTAAAAACTTGTGCAAACAAAAATAATGCTCTTTTATGAAAGAATTCAAAGCAGATTCACACCACAAGTAAAGTTATTTGTATAATGTGGCATCATATTTGCTTTATGAAAAAAAAAGTTCCACCATGAAGTCTGAAAGTGCGTCTGCCATATAATGACACCCTATTATAAAATTATGAAACAAATTCTGTGACATTCAACATAAAAACACTCCACTCGCTATAAACTATAGTCATACTGTGCATGAACCACGTTTTTATTTGTTTTCGCCGGTTGTGATCAACCAGTAAATCTTGTGCATGTAGAGAACAGAGTGTTTCTGTCAAGTAGATACATGAACATGGTGTCCCAGTTCCTATCACCATCAGTCAGAGATCTGGTGTGACTCCCACCATATCCAGGTCTTTACGGTCACATGAAGATGATCAAATTAGAAACACCACTGTGTTAAACTTCTGAAAATGTCTCAAATTATTAACTAATTTAGTCTAATTGATAGATCGCACTGAAAGATTTCAACCTTGTATGTTCAATACAGGTGTCTAACTTGAAGGAGACCATCTATGCTTAGGGTTAGGGTTATCAAGCATGTCCACATAAATTAAAGCAGTTTGTCAGACAAAACAAACTCACCCAATGCTGAGAAAGAAAATATTCTTATTAATCTTTCCTTACAAAACTATACACTTTGATAATTTTCTCTCTTTTGATGAACTAAGATGAGCTTAATTGTTTCGTTAGCTCATCAAGAAACGCACATCTTTCAAGGGAGACAAAAAACAAAATTCACCAAAATCATCTAGGTTTGTTCACAATCACATCTGTTTTGGACGAATCAAAGCCTTAATTCACTGAGCAAGACTGGTAATTATTTCATGTCAGTCTTGGTTGGATGTTTGAATTAAACACTGTTGGCTGCAGAGACTCCCTCGGTGTCTAAGGTCTAGACGTGTGCTGACATGAGTCAGCTGTAGGGCTGCTATGGCTTCACCAATAACTGATCTACCTCCAAATTCCAGCTGGCCTCAGCCTTAGAGATCAGGTGAGGAGCCTGGGCGTCCAGAAGGAGCTTACAGCAGAGCTGCTGCTCCTTCACATGGAAAGGAGCCAGCTGAGGTGGTTCAGCCATCTGATTAGGATGTATCCTAGACACTTCTTGTTGGAAGTTAACTTGCATATCCAAATGGGAGGCCACACGGAAGGCCCAGAATTTACTTGATGAAATATACAGTATATCTAATCTGGCTTGAGACCTCCTCAGAATCCAACAGGAGGTGTTTTTTTGGGGAGAGGGACATCTGAACATACATACGGGACATACCCTGCTGCCTTGTCTCAGATAAGCAGAGGAAAGGGATGGATGGACAGAAAGACCTTCAAATTCTTATCATATTTTGTAAATAGGCTTGTTGCATGACACTTAGTGCCGGGGTTGTCATTGTGGATTCTCATGGGTTTATCTGTTGATATTGTTTGGTTTATTCAGACTTTGTTTTTATGTATGCTTTTAGCTATCATGTCAAAGCGCTTTGTAAACGCTTGTTTTTAAAGGTGCTATGCTGTAGCCATTCCAAATTTGACAAAAATGACATTGCAGGAAGCAAAGGCGAACGTTATAGTGAGAAAGGGCTAACCCTAAAGCTCAGAGCATGAGACCCCCTGATCAGTGTAACTGTCTGACACTATTTGTTGAATTGCTACCCACTTTGCCCACATGCACACACATGTACACAAAATGGGGAGGCAAACATAATGATCCATAGCTCTACTACGGGTCAAAAACTCCGGCAGTGACAGTTTACAGGCAAATATTTGCATCTATAGAGATGTATGAGATATATCTATACAATCTTAGTGGTATTATTTTAAGTTTCACAATAGGAGCTTTAAAGGTTATGTGTAGTGAAACCTTGCTGTCTAGGTGACACATCACTGCTGACATCTCCACATGAGAGCGCAAGCATATATTTATGTGCTCTGAGCGCTGACATGGCATACAGATATCCATCATTTGCAGAAACACACAGTGCCAACGCTCTCTTCTAACCACTGAGCTGAGAGTCCACCACCTTAACTCGGTCCTTGTGCAGACTTTATACTCTGTTCTCTTTATGCTACATCTGAAAAGTTTGATGCGGATAGTGTTAAGTACCATCTGAAAAGCCAGAATTTGTTGTGATGACATGAAAGGACTTCATTTGCTATAT
The DNA here is from genome assembly GCA_001698575.1 of Mola mola. Taxonomy (NCBI): domain Eukaryota; kingdom Metazoa; phylum Chordata; class Actinopteri; order Tetraodontiformes; family Molidae; genus Mola; species Mola mola. Next base: position 952,297 of record KV751315.1, read on the forward strand.
TGTGCGACCAGGCATAGCTTTGCAAACCTGCCTCATAAACAAACAAATTCACAGATCGCAGAGAAGTATCAAAAAGTCCGAAGTCCCACAGAATCTTTCTGGCTAGCCTGCAGCTCATGATATGTTTACTTTTGTGGGAAAATAACACCAGGTGGCCGAGCTTTGAACTCCATGTGAATGCTGGGACAACAAAATCTCATAAGGTAACATGTATCAAGATAGATACGAAGACAGTAGATGCAATTTTCAAACATTTTCATTTCATCTTTCAGTCACTTTGTAATCCAAATTCCTTACAATTGGTGGTGTCTTTCTCTCGGATATCTTTCCCAGATCTCAGATTCACAGAACCAGAATCTGCAAACAGTATATAAAGGAATGAAAACCTGTAGAACCTACATATAGCTTTAAAATAATCATTTTCCAAAGAAGCAATCACTTCCTTATACAATGTAGTGAGGGTCAGTTTGATTGTAGCTCTTTCTCTCTCTCTCTCTACAGCACTTAGCGTTTATTGAGCGCTACCATAAAGAAGGATCCCTTGAAATGATTCAAGACTTTATGCTCAATCCTCTGAATTCCGTGATTTATATATAGAGAAACTTTTTCAGAACTTCTCAGATGATTGACTTTACAAGGTGCTAGCAAAATTATCCTGCATTCTATCAAGTTGTCCACTTCCTTGAATTAAAAAACAACAACCTTCAGTGTTTTTTGTTGGGGTTTTTTTTTTGTCTCCCACTGTTTGTGTAAGCATGTGTTTCTGAGTTTGCTTGCATGGCGGCAGCCTGCTAGGTTGCGGCTGCTGTTGGTCATGGGGGACATTGATTTTTTTCTTCCACACCCCCCGACTCCCCCTACCCCTCTGTTTTCTCTGGGATTTTGACAGAATCATAGCTCCATGGAAACAAAGAAACTGCTTTGTGACAGAGGAAAACCTTTTATTTCAGCCAAAGTGAATGGCGGCTTCCCGCTCATAACAGCGTGGGTAATCACACACTCGCACACACACATCCATGTAAGAAACTGTAAAGCACTCACATAGAAGGTTAAAGTATGATTGTTGCACGTGATTGGGAAAATAAACAACTCAAAGGTCCCTTTTCACTAGGCTGCAGCTCAGATACACAATCACAGTCATTATCAGCCACTATAGGAATAAATGTCAGCTGAGGGGTTATTTCTTACTCTTTGTCACAAATATTGCTGATGCATACGGCTACTTTTTTTCTTAATCTAAAGATCTTATCAGTCAAAAGCAACTCCCTTTGTGCAGGCAAAGCACACTTTAAATACACCGTCACATGCCTACAGTATGTCACTGAGCATTTTTCACAGAAATAAATTCATTTATTCCTATAAATGTGTTCATTTGGTAACAAGTACAACTGCAGAAAGGTTCTCGGTGACAATAAAATGTAGACTACTGCCTCTTTGTCACTCCAAGTACAACCTTAATCAGCCATATGCCTAAAATGTAATTTTAATGATTTGTTGGACCTCCTTTAGACAGTTTTGCAGGATGGTTTTGAGCTAACTTTAATCTAACAAGGCATCTAGAAAAAGCAACCTCCTAATAGATAGCATGCAGTAAGAGCAGCGAACATCCAGAGTCAGATTGCTCTTCATTAAGCGATTTGACCCCAAAATATTAGATTTCAGAGATTCTATTGCATTTAGCATCTTTTTTATCATTATTGAGATGACGAGGGATCAAATCGATTCTGTGTCAAATTAACTTGAAGAACACCAGACTTCCAGGCTTTGTTTGAGAATGTATGTGTGTGTGCTTGTTTCCAGATGTGTTTACATGCACTTAAATGAAATTATTGTCTATGTGCAGGCATGTGTCTTGTCTTGTACAGTGTGCTGTGATTGTGCTGTGATTGTGCTGTGTGTGTGTGTGTGTGTGTGTGTGTGTGTTTGTGTGCTGGAGCATGTTGGATCCGTCACTATTGAGCTGTTGGTGTAATCTGAACAGCTCTGCTGAGCGGCTCCACCTGTACCAGAACAAACAGGCAGTAGTCAGTGGTCACCCAGAACGGACAGTTAAAAGAACAACCTGCTCTAAAAAGATAGATCACCCTTACAGAAGCTGCACACTCAGTTGTGGAAAAGGTACTTCCTGAGAAAAGCGTTCGAGCTTCCCCGTCACTCTACCTCAGTGATCACGCTAACTGGTACTGTAAAGAGCAATTTGAACGACTGCAACTGTGAATGAAACTATTTGAAAAGACATTTAGATGCATTCAAGCTCTGCAGCAAAGGGATTTGTGATTTTAAGCTTTTGTAAACAGCGTTTGATGCTAATGTTTAAGGCTTTGTTATTGATTCTGAAAAGATCTGAAACTGTATGTGTATATGTTTTTGCAGAAGCTCAACATTTTTCTACAACTCATTTTCACACTCAGATTCATTGTAAATCAACTGTACAGCCATACAGCCTGTGTTTGGGCAGCCACAGGCCACACATGGTGGTTTGAGAGCTTACTCAGCATCATTTCAAAGCACAAAGCCTCACAGTACTCACAATTATGTTGTCACTGCAATGGCTATTAGATTTTGTAACTGTTTTAAAAACAAATAGAAAACTAAAAGTAAAAGCAGGCAAGAGGAACTCCAGTATTCATAGTTTGTGATAGTAAATTTGGTCAGTGCTTGGGGCCAACTATAAGGGAGGACCAAAGGGGAAAACTCTCTGGCACACAGTTGTTATTAAAGGTCGATACAATCATATTCATTCTAATATAATGACAACTACATCTGATTTTGTGCCCCAATACTCACCACTATGTGTGAAATATTTTTATTTTTCTAGGATGCCAATTAACATCAGGCAAAGGACTACAGATGAAAACTAGCCTTTCAGCTACTTTTACATCCGTTGAAAATGTTAATACATACTGTCTCTATTGGAAGAAAGAAAAATGAATTGAATGTATATTTTATTTATTTATACTTTGATTAAAATATAGCTTTTTTATAACTGAAAAGTATAGCAAAGTTGTTTCTAGATGATCATAGAGCATGCTCATGTATGAATAAAGCAGATTTGGGAAGCCCATTCACTGGATCTTTCAGGGAAGACCAAGTCTGACTTTGTGGTTGCAAATCCCAAAGAGTTGCCTTTCAGAAAAGACAAGGATCGAGCCTGCAATCAACTGGCTTAAAGAACAGCAACTTTTTTTAATTTAGGATTGTAATTCTCATTGTTTGCCAGATCTGGTTTTGTTGGTGTTGTTCCTTTTAAGCATTTCACTGCTTTCACTTGCATCTGATGCACTATTGAGTGTGCATGGCATCAACTGTGCAAATGCATTTTATATGCATTTGCGCCACAGAAAAAACAGACCAAAAAAACTATATGGTGAAAAACTATCAATTCAAACAATAATTTGAATAGGCTAAAATGATTTTAAAACGATTTTAAATCATGCATATGAATCGACCCCAGATACCTCAGAATGTGACGATGAATTGTGAGCTCATCCTGAGAGAAGGTCTAAGCCGGATTTGGTGTTTTGATGTGTATTCAGTGCCTCTCTTTGCCTCTCTCTGCCCTGGCCTTTCGAGGATGACTCGTCTCATCTGAGGCCACTCACAGCTAAATGTCCCATCTGGTAACATTTCCACGTTTCTCCGCCTTAAATCAATAGCAATAATTTTCCTAAGACCCTGATGTGCGTAAGCACACACACACACACACACACACCCAAGCAAGGACACATGCGTGGGTGCTCTTCTCTTTGTTTCAGATGCCATTTAATGTGTTTGCCGTTTGTGGAGATCTCCTTCCTTTAAGCAATTGGCTTTGATTTTGCAGTTTGAAAGAAAACAATAAGCCCAATTCCTTGATGCGCATCGTTCTCATATTGTCATCGCTTCATTGGATTCTTTGATCGTTTCCCCGCCAATATCGTTGATTTGTGGCTCATTTTTGGAGCATTACATCGCCTACAAATCCATACACTGACAAAGTGGGACAGATGCACTGGTCTCCATTTTAGCTCGCTCCTGCTGCAGGTTGGGCTGTGTGATGGCCGACACTCTGTACAGGGTTGCAGTGCGTGGATGCAACCACAACAAAAGCACATACCACCTCTTCTCTCAGTGTTGCACATGCAAACACATTTTGCTGAGCACTGCGATTGATTTGGGGCTGGCAGAGCCGAGGTAACAGTGAGTGATGCGTCATTATTAATGTATCTAAATGAGATAATTACTCAGCCCCTCTGCTCCTTCACTGGCCAGCCAGTTAGTTAAACATGCGTCTGGGATTGGGATGTCAGACAGATTAAATGATCAATTACACACACACACAGCAGAGTGTGCATGTCCCCTCTTCGCTCCACAAAGACACACATAAACACGCACGTAAACACAAGCGAGATATGAACAGGTGTGAGTGTGCACTGTACATGTGTGGGTTGGTCAGTGGCCGGTTGGTCGGGGGCCCTGGCTTTTGACCTTGAGCTCAGGGGTCAGGCAGCAGACGGCCGGCCAGCTGGACATTTCCATCTCAAAGACCCCAAAGACCCCTCAGCTCCCTCTTCTGCACACACACACGCACACACACACGCACACACACACACACTAAGTTCCCCTCCCTCCTTTTACTTGTATCTCATTTTCTCCTGCTGTGGATGGTTGGATGGTTTATGAGTGCGGAGACGCTGCAGCCATTCATTTCTCCCTAACTGGGGGTCTAATGGAGAGGTCTACACTGGAAACCTGAGCTCTCGCTGAGTAATGAGCTGCCCTTTACTGTCCTGTGTGCATGTGTGCGCAGCCTTGTGTGTGCACGTGCGTGTGCACTGGCCAGGTGGCTCGGTACGGCCAGGCTCTGACCCCGTAAATGATGTCTCTCCTCCCCTCATCCACAGTGGCTCTTTACTGCTAATATCCTCTGATCAGATCTTAGATGGCAGAGCTCTCCACTGGGCCTGGACTACCTCCACCAAATAGCCTGCTAGCACGCTCCAATCCACTGTGGGCTTCTCTACCAAAGGCCGATACACAGTGATCCCTGGTGGTGCCCCCCCCCCCAAACATAGTAGCCCCATGGAAGCCCCGCATCTCTGACAAAGTGAAGGAGTTTTGAGGCATCAGCAGCGGTGTGTATGGGTGGAGGGTTGGTGTGGGGGGGGTTGGAAAGGGAGCCAGCCACTTCTCCACAGTCTAATATGGTTAGGGCAGGGCCGATCATTCATCCCGACCAATACTAACCATGTCGCTGGGCCTCGCCTCCCCATCTTCTCCACACAGCAGCCACAGAGAGCAGCACTGTACATTTACCTGCAATTAGATTTGGCCGAGTATCCTACAGAGAGTGATGGAGGCCCCTCAAAGCCAGAGATGGCAACAACTTTTTGTGTGTTTGTGTGTGTGTGTGAGTGAGACTGTGTATACATTTCATACATACTAAATGTTGGGTTTTTTTGCTTGTTTTTTGCTCATGTGTACATTGCTGAGAGAAAAGTTAAAGTGAGTTTGCATATGTGTGTGTGTGTTTGTGTGTATAGTAACATATTAAGATCTGGTGCTGCGTGGTGACAGCCCAGTAGTGTTTGTTTGGCCCTCTGCTAAGGTGGTGGATGGATAATAATTTAACCATTGAAGATTACTGATCAGTGGAATACAATAGAGAGGCTGATAGCTGCCTCTGTCTGTTTGCTGTGTCCCTACTGAGAACGAGGCAGATCACACGCACACACACACTCACACAGTTAGTTTAATCCCCTGTCGCCAAGCTCTATGCTAAACTCGATGTGTGTGTGTGTCTGTGTGTGCGGGAGACTGTGTGAACCTGCGCTGTGCAAACACGTCTGCGGTTTCGGAGGGAGGCTCCTTCTTACTCGTCAGAATGCACACACACAGATTCCATTCCCCTGTCCCTGACCCCCCTTCTCTCTCTCTCTCTCTCTCTCTCCTCTCTCTCTCTCTGTCTCTCTCCTTTCGTCTCCCCTATCTTCTGCTTTCTTCTCCAATTTCTCCTTTCTTCACCTCTACTCTCTCCACACAAACACACACACACATCTCTCCCTCGCTGTGATTTACAGCTCCTGGCCCCTCCCCACACCTCAGCAGCACATTAAGAGCATTTAAACTGTGGCCGTTACTAAACAGGGGTTTTTATAGAGCCATTCCACACATCTAAAGCCCATTACAGCTACATCAAAGCTGTATAACAATGACTAATGAACAATAGATATCAGGAGAGACTCTGGCAAATCAGTATTCACTGTTACCGAGAGGGTCTATGTATGTGTGTGAGGGGCAATCATGTGTGTCTGCATCTACAGAACTGCACCAGCCTGCTGCGTGTGTGTGCTTGTTGTCTCAATATTCACACCTTTAATTTATATTAGAATCCACAGACCCTAAACCCCCAAACTCCAACAGACAGCTTTATCTGCGCACCACAACCACCCACACCCCTTGACCCAAATAGGACCACACCAATTCCTCGCATGAAGGTATTTTTGAAGTCTTCCTCTGCGCCGCAAAATTGAGCGGAGAAGGTGGAAGTGGTGTAATCCCATAATGGCAGGTACATGATGACAGGAGGAACCCATGTAATCCTCTTTTAGATGCAGCTATCATTGTCCCCATCCACTTTCCCTAGTAATCCTTCCACCCCCTCACACACCCCCAGCAGTGCATACAAACACCAATGAACTCACTCTGTCACTCGCGATCAATTATGATTAAAACTTTGCATGAGCTCAAACTTGTCCACAGACACTTGCCAGCACTAATTGTTCGACCGTGGGTTCCTCATTAACACAGGACAGGGAACACTTCAGTTTATCTATCTAAATAAAAAAATGACTTTGAATGACCTAAAACGGTCCTATATTTCCTGAGGAACAATATGTTATCGTGATGCTTATACCAGCCGTGTATACTAATAGTCAATGAGGATGACAAACAGAAAAACAATAAAAGAGATCCATTAGCCGTCAGTGAAAAAATGCTGTAACTAAAGATTTTTCACAGTAAATAACTGAAACCTCTTTGTTTTCAACACAGAGAATTACCGTTCTGTCATCACACCATTATTTTCACCATCATTTTTAATCCATGGTCTTGTCCGTGATAAGCTGATGTTGAAATTGTTGGTTTGCCAAATAGTCTAGAAAGCTGTGTGTTCAGCAGAAGAAATGAAAAGAAATGAAAGTGAAAATTCACCCGTAAATGGAACAGTATATGAGATCACGGTCACAGTTGCCACAGAGACGTTCACCTGATACTCAGGAGCTTATAGCACAAAACCTCACCGCTCACATGTCATTCCCTCTCACCACCACACACCTACTCATTCACACTCACCTGCCGGCAGACACTAACTGTGCACAAAGCTAAGCCACTCAGAGCTGCGCACGTGCACGTGCACATAAAGAGAGGACAGTCTCTTGTTGACATAAAATATATAATCCTTCCACTTTCCAAGATATAGATTTTCAGGCACAAGCGAAGGACAGGAATCCTTGACCTGACCACTCAGCGCCTTGTTAATTCTTCACATACTGTGCAGTGCGCACACATCACTTTGAAGAGGTAGGTATTAAATATGGCACCTCCCACGGCCTAAGTGTCTGGGAGCTACTTAACTGATTGAGAGGGACTGTCCTTTTATTAAAGTTTAAACAGGGATAACCCTTTCTGAGCTTTTCATTCTAATGGGATACTGCAAGAACACTGGACAATCGGGACTGTCCTTTATTTGTTTCGCGATGAATCCCACTGCTGTTGCCATCAGAGGAGGGCAGATTCCTGGTGTGTGAAAAACCTATTTGGCCAGAATACACCTGCCTCCGAATCTTTTAACGGTGTTATAGACCTACATAAATACATACAAGCGACAAAAAGAAATCCTTCAAGCATTTTAAGTTGAAGTTTTATTCAAATTATATTTTGGAGTGCAGCAAATGTAAAATAAATGAATACAATTTTTTCAAAAAATGCACCTATTTCAGCATATTCCTTGTCAAATAGAGTAAAAACGTGTCTTATACAGGAATAAAATCTGTGTGTGAGCTGGATGGTGGTTCTGAGCACAACAAAAGCAGCCCCCCCTTTATTTACCTTATAATCCTACCCCATGTGTGTACCTGAGAGTGCAATGACCACAGAGCCCTCAGGCCAATGGGTCGCCTGACCCTTCACCCGTGACCCCCCTCAGCTGGTCAAACTCTAACCCTGGAACAGATGGATAACGGACTCAACGCTTTATCTGCTCCTGACCACACTCTCCTTCTCCCTGCACTTGCCACAGCCCTTGCTTTCACCTTTTGTTGCCCTCCATTTCTTTTCCTTCATCTTCCCTGCCCTGCTCTTGATTGCCTAAACTCCTAGAGAAATGCTTGGGCCTCACTTTTTCTGTTTCTTATTTATTTGTGTGATTCTCCCTCTGCACTCCTCTTTTACTGCTCTCATATTTCATCACATCAGTTGTTTTACATCCAGCCTTTTTCCCTCCCTCTTTCTCCCATCCACCTGCAGGTACTTCTCATATGCTCATCTGGACTGTTAACACTCCTCCAGGCTAGTTGGTTGCTTTTCTTGAGATTATCAGAACACAAGGAACACACAGAATCGCACAGAATCACACAGAAAGAAAAAAAAATTGCAGTGAATCACAGGCTGTTTAATGGTAATTCGATATTCTTCAACATTCGGTGACTCATTCCAGAAAACATGTTTGCTTGCCTGCACAGTACAGAATGTGTGCTGTAATGTAAAGGGATCCAGTCTTTTGATCAAAATTTGGAGCTGTGCGTGGATATACCCTCCAACGCTCACAGGCAAATTAAATTAATTGAAATACATGATAGCATATCAAAGGTTTAGTGCCACTGCATGAGGTTGTGTGTGGGTTAATTTCACTAATGAAAATGTATAAGTGGAATCACTAGGGCACCGCCATCCCCTCCTGCATGCACAATAAATGCACAATTTATTTATTCATTAAAAAACTATATTTTAGCTACATCTTAATAAGGGTGCATTATTTCCCCTCCTCTCCTCTGTGTGTGTCGATACAGGGGTCATTATAAACATTTATGCAGCAAAGAAAGGAGCCTCTCGTGCCAAAGGGGCTGACGCTCAGGCGGATCGAACCTTTCGATTGATACTGAAACAATTTGCGTACTGATTCTCTGTCGGCGCGCACGGATCCATATCAACACCGGCCAGCTATTCAAATGCGGCTGCTTGGAGAAAAGCACCGAGAGAAGCACGGCAGTCGCAGCAGGAAAACAGGGGGGTGGGGGATTTGCAGATAATTTGTGACTGGAAAAGAAGACGCCCGCAGCGGCTACAAGGACGTGTATCTCGGCCAGGATATGGGGACTGTGGGCGGCTCTGGAGCAACGCTGGGAGCGGGAGGATGAGAACCAGGACGCCGGCGAGGTGCGCAGGGGAGAGAGACGTGGATGCGAGCGCATCCGCCGCGTTTTGCAACTCGTACGTTGGAGTTAAAGAGTTTCTAGATGGTCGTGTGGGAGCGGGGAAGAGTTGCGAGCCTGTTAAAGACGCATGACAGGATCCTGCGGTATAGTCGGGGACTGCACCGTGTGTGTGTGTGCGTGCCTGCCTGCCTGCCTGCCTGCCTGCGTGCGTGCGTGTAGACATTTTGCACTCTTGCACCCTGTTGAGGGGAAACGTGGTCAGGTGTTACGCAGCAGCAGCAATCTGTGTCTCCTGAATCATCTGCATCCTGACATCAGTTTATAACCAAACAGCAGTTGTCTGGAGGAATCAACTTGATCAAATGCTAAACTGCGTGTAAGAGAATATCATGTTCTAGTCTAGTTCAGTCGTTTAAACTAACCGGGCTGCTGTGTGTGGCGCCGTGAGCTCCGTCTGCTCACAGTTACTTTTAAACTAAGACAGAAGCATGTATATTAACATGCTGATAATGGTTGATTAATGAATGATCATAACCATGAACCCACTGCACTCGCACACGCACCTTTAAACGCAGAATGATTATGTGAAATAAAGCAGAAAATAAACGTAGCTGATGACGTCTGCGTGGAGCTGAACGAGTTTCCGCTTCGGATGATAGATGAGCATGTGGTTCATTTAGGTGCTCCCCAGGAAGCAAGCTTATGCACGTTTCAAGTCTCTTATGAGTAACCACCCCAACCTTCTCATTGGTATTAGATGAAAAACTGTGATCTCCTTGGACGCAATGCTTTAAAAAAAAAAAAAAATCCATAAATATGAGTTCCAAGAAAGAGTCAAGAGCTAGATGATAAATTCAAATTTATAGAAAGAAAGGGGGTTCAACATTTCTGTTGCAAAAATGTTCTTTGGTCGCCATGGTGATTATAGCCATGGTAATTACCTTTGTAGGTCACTAATATGTTAGTAAGCCTATCTGTCACTGAGTTACTAACATATTTGTTCAAAAATAACGATGATGAATTATTAGTGAACAATTAAACTGATTCAGAGTCATTGCCTGTACATGGACATACAGGAAATGTGTCTTGAGTCGTGGAACTACATGAAGCCAACAGGGTACATCAATAAATAACACATTAAGTCCTAATATTCAGGCGCCAACATTTTAACAGCCCCTCCAGAAATCCGGGAAGACACTTTCCAGGTCCCCAAAAAAGCTGATTATTGATGTTTGTTCCGCGCCAGGCTGTTGCACCAAGAAGTCATTTGGATTTGAAATGCACATTTAGAGCAGCGCGGTGGGGCGGGTTCGGCGGGTTCGGCTATCGTTGACACGGTTTCGTTGCCGTAATTAGAGTCCCACCAAAGTTACAGGGCGCAACTGGGCGGCATATGGACACCTTTAATGTAAAGCGATGCCTTATTACTCTCACATGAGTGCGCGAATCAGAGCAAGTGACGCGGAAAAACAAGAGGGCAGAGGCAGTTGATTTGCCCGTGAGCAAGGCAGCAGGTCCGGCATCTGCTGCTCGGCCATGATGGCATTTTTATTCATTAGAAAAAAAAATTGAGGAAAAAAAAAAAAAAAAAAAAGGAAATTCCTCAGACAACCGGGAGAAATCTCCAGCAGCCTCATTATTATAGCTCTGTTTGGTCGCGTTATTCGCACGTTTTGACACAGAAAAGTCACACCGGATCGCTTCAAATGCGCTAAAGATGATTTCTCTTTAGTTCCTAATGTTGGCCTAATTCTCACTTTATTGCCATATATATATATATATATATACAGTATATTTAATGATTTTTCCCCAAGGTTGCTTTTTTAAAAAGCTTTTAAGCCTCAGAATAAAAAAAAAAAAAAAGTAATGAAAAACAACGCTTTAATTATTATGCCTGTGTTTCCATTTAAGCTGCACCACCACAATAATTTAAATACATTTAAATAGAAATATTTTATAAAAACCTATGGGCCCATATACGCTTAAAGTGCCACATATAAAATATATGGCCATCAAACGTATATTTTTTTAGGTTTCCTTATTGTACAAAATCAAAGGCCTTAGCCCGAGTTCCTCGAGGAATTATAATCTTATTCTGTATTGATTGGCGTGGTGTGGTGTGTTTTCAAGGCCTGTGCTTCAAATATGCTGTAAAGGCCAGCCACAAACGCTCCTTTTCTTATGTGCACAGGAATCATTTAGAATGTTCTCAGATATTTGAACATTCAACATATTTCCCGCTAACGTTATTGATTTTTCGGCGAGGATTTGAGAAACTAAAATAGATTTTGCAGAGCAACAATATTTATGGACCCGGAGACTTAAAAGGTGAACCAATAAATGAGCGTAGGGGTTCAAAGGGATAAAATTAGAACAATGTGATTTATTTTCAAAAGGCTAATTCGGTTTCCCCCCGTTTTTTACTCTGCTTCTGTCATACTACCTGCGCGTGCGCCGAAAATGGGAATATGGGCCGAACTCAAGTGGCCTCATTTATAAAAGTTAAATTGCACCAGATGCCATTTAGCCAAAGCTTGTTCCCAAACAAGCTGTAATTGTCTTTTCGAGCATCTCTAAGGCCGTGTCACTTTGCAGAGCTGGTGAAATATTGATCCACGGGCCTCCATGCGAGCCGCGCTTCCGCCCGCAGGTGCGCGGCTGCGGGCTTTGCGGGAACGATGGCGTGAAACCTGCGAGTATTCCAGCGGCCTCACCTCTCCGAGCACAATTATGACGAGACGCCGGAATGTCATTTTATTATAATCTTTTTTTTTTTTTTTTCCAGTGGATCACTTGGTGTTTGCCTTTAGATGAATTGAAATGCTTCCTTTTTCACAAGTGCTCCAAACATAAATAATGACAATAATAATAATAATAATACGGTCTTATCATATTCTCTGCAAAGCTAATGTCACCGGCTCTTAAGGTCGGGCCTACATCTTGACATAATGGCCACAGAGAGCCGGCACACACACTCACACACACACACACACACACACTGAGAGAGAGAGGGAGAGAGAGAGAGAGAGAGAGAGAGAGCTCAGGTCGCGCAGACATGGCAGGAGCCCATCGATCCGCATGAGAATGTGTGGATGAGGTTTGCTGCCGTGTCAGGTCAAACCGTGGACCTTTCGTGCTCTCTGCTTGTGCTTTCTGCGTCCCGTTTGCCTCCGAGCGGGTTTGTGGCGAGAAAATGGAAACGGGACAAAAGTGGCGGAGAGAAAAAAAATCAAGTTAGATTAGGCTGTTTCAGGAAAAATAAAATTCTGTTTTCATTTTGATACAATTAAACAGAACGTGTAGGCTCAACATGGGGTGAGATGTTAAATAAACGTACGCGTGTGTGTGTGTCGCCAGTGTTTTTGTTTCCCTGATGTCAGCCCGCATTTGCCTGCCTCTAAAGTCTATTATGTCCTCGGAACTTCACGGTTGGACAAGCACAGCTCGAGGAATTAGTTGCCCCCTTTTGTCTCGACACACGTCACACACACGCCGTTGACATTGACTTCACATCAGAGACAGTTTAACTTCTTCTCTCTCTTTTTTTTCTCCTTCTTTCTTTTTCTTTTATTCAGCTCGTTCAAGCGAGCGCTGGGTCCTATTGTGGGGACCCTGGCAGATGCGGGGCCCCCCTAGCAGGTCCGGCACAGGGAAAAGTCTGAAAGGTTAATCTGCCCCCCCCCCCCCGCAGATGTTAGCTTTGGGAGTCTTGAAGCGTCACCTTTGACATGTCCCTCATTCGGCGGGGGGTCCAGCGGGACACTGACCGCTGCAAGCTGTCATCTGGTGCCGGCTGAGGACGCCCTGTTCTACCGCTCTATCAGGCTACACAGGCCCCTGACATGGAGCCACGGCTCGGCTTTTATCCGGCTGCAGCTTTCGGGGAGTTTAGCGCTCGTGCAACACGGTGCACTACAATAGCGCGGGCATGGCGCTCATGTTACGTGTCAGCGTGACGTTTCCGCCGTGGCCTTGGATTCTGTGGATGTCCTTTGTATGCTCTGGTGGCTTTTCTCTCCACAAAAATAAACTGTCCTCATATTTAAATAAACTGCTTGGCGTTGTTTGCTTTTGTTTTGTTTGTTTTGGGGTTTTTTTTTGCAAAAATTCCCAAAACTTAAGCATTTAAAGTGCATGCGTCGTGGTCCAAATAGGGCAATCACACACGCACACGCACGCGGTGCTGGGCTTGGTTCGTTAAGCCTAATGGGTGAACAATAGACACATCTGCTCATCTTTTTCTATGAAAAGAAAAGGTACCGCAATCCTCCTTGTTTGGTTAAACCGCCACATATTTGGTAGGTAGGGGGTGGGGGCGGTGCAGCCGAAGTAGCCGTATAATTCGAGAGTTGGGTCTATGTAGTGCACATGGACGCACGCGGAACTGCGCAAAGTGGCAGCCCTTTGGCGGCTAATTAAATTCAATTCATCTTTGCTTTGTTCTAATCCCTGAAGCCTCCTCTCGATTTTGTATTTAACTCGGGGTTCCCAGGAAGAATTAAGCGGGTTTTCATGGGAGGTTTTTAATCCCAGACCTCATTAGTTAAAAATCAACTCCAAATGAACCCGGAAGTTTTGCTTAATTTGCACCTAATAATTTAAGGAGGCCTGAAGATGGAGCCTCATTAGTGCCCTAATGAATTTAGCATTTTCTAAATAAAATTTGGCAATAAAAAAAAATAATAATACACTTGGAATAATGTCCAATTCAATGGGTGGAGTTTGTGGGGATTTTATTACAGATCCACGTATTAGCATCTCTAACATTTCTCTAAAGGATGCGGCTCATCGGGAAGAAGACTTTTAGCAGCGTTTCTTGCCTCCCTTCCTTAATAGGGTAGCTGACGTCAGAGCAATGGGATTGTGGGTGCGCGCGCGCGTGTGAGAGAGAGAGGGAGAGAGAGAGAGAGAGAGAGAGAGAGAGAGGGCACGGGAGGAGATGGGCGTTCTCAGTGCGCATGTGCGAGCAGCAATCTGCGCTGCGGTGGAAGAGGGGCTGGAGACACACAAACGAAAGAGATGGCGCGGCACCCGACCGGAGCGCAAGGACAGCTGGTTGGCGGTGGGGGGGCTTGAATCATAAAGTGAATCAGATAATCAAAAAAAAAAAAAAAAAAAAAAAATTTAAAGAAAAAAAAAAAGGATTCGGAAAGGAGTTTCCACTCTGTTGGAACGGCGTCAGAGGTAGGAGACAAAATAAACATCCAGTGGGAGAATATAAGTCCAGACAGGAGACACTAGCAGGGGAGGCTGCTGCACGCAGCAAAACAGCAACAAAAGACTATTGAACTTCGGCGGACGTGTGGACTTTCGGACGTCAGCTAACCGCGGTAGGTCAGATAGATGGTTTGTCCACGGCGCTGCCCGGATCATGAACGCACAGCTGTCGATGGAGAATATTGGCGACCTGCACGGAGTGAGCCATGAGTCCGTGTCCGGGCACGGAGAGCTGCTGAGTGGCCACAGTCCGCATTCCCGTCCGAGTCCCCGGGGTATGAACCACCGCACTATGGGCATGGCGACCCTGCTGGACAGCGGAGACTATCACCCCGGCCACCCTGGACACCTGCATCCTTCCATCAGCATGTGTGAAGCCCCCCCTGGCATGAGTGCAAGCAGCACCTACACAACCCTGACGCCCCTGCAGCCCTTACCCCCCATCTCCACCGTGTCGGACAAGTTTCCTCCTCATCACCACCACCACCACCATCCCCATCATCCCCATCACCCTCATCCCCACCAGAGGATTCCCGGGAATGTCAGCGGCAGTTTCACGTTGATGCGGGAGGACCGGAGTCTGGCGCCCATGAACAGTCTCTATCCCGCATATCATCACAAGGATCCCTGCATGGGCCAGAGCCTATCCCCGTTGTCCGGCTCCGGTCTGGCCACCATACACACAACCCAGGCGGGCATTCCTCCTTACGCCCACCCCGGTGCCGCCATGCCCGGTGAGAAGATGCTCACCCCCAGCGGCTTCGAGGCGCACCACCCGGCCATGCTCGGCAGACACTCCGAGCAGCACATGAGCTCCTCGGCGGGCATGGTACAAATCAACGGCCTCCACCACCACCCGCACGCCCACCTCGGCGCGCAGGGGCACGGCCAGGGGCTGGGGAACAGCCGGGAGCAGGCCGCCGGGCCCGGGCAGCAAGGGGGCGGTGGTGGAGTGGGTGTTTCTGGGGGCCAGATGGAGGAGGTGAATACCAAAGAGGTGGCGCAGAGGATCACAACGGAGCTGAAGCGCTACAGCATCCCTCAGGCCATCTTTGCCCAGCGGGTCCTGTGCAGGTCCCAGGGGACTCTGTCCGACTTGCTGAGGAACCCCAAGCCCTGGTCCAAGCTCAAGTCTGGTAGAGAGACCTTCCGCCGCATGTGGAAGTGGCTGCAGGAGCCTGAGTTCCAGCGCATGAGTGCGCTCAGGCTCGCAGGTGAGCGAAGCCTCGGTAAAGCCCTCTTTTTCTTTTCATCTTCTGAATGTGTTGTTGATAGAAACAGATGCTCCAGCAGGAACATTAGTCCCGAATGCCACCTGTATTGAAATGAGTCGAATGGGTTGGGGATAAGTACCATTCTGTAGTTTCAAAGAATAAAGAAGAAAAACAACCGTTTTCAGCTATATAAATAAGGGAAGACTGACTTACATCACGGTAGCACTCAGGGCAAATGTTCCCTCTGACATGTTCTTCATGAAAATAAGACAGAGCATTATGTGTCCAGGAACTGAACCTGCATTATTCTTTGAAATGGCTCCCAAAGACAGAAAAAGATGTTGGTGTCTCAGTACGTGAAGTCGCTGAACTTGAGAAGCGCTTCAGCAAGCAGACGCCGGTGCACAAAAAAACACACTGTGTCCTGACATCAATACGCAGCCCTCTCAGTCTGTGCACTGATTTCAGGGGTTTGTGTCAAACAAGTGCTCATGTCATTTTACCTCAAAATATCGACCTCTGGCCTGTGAGCGTAAGCTGATCCTTTGCCCAGAAATCGTTGGGAACGTGTTTATTTTGGTGTAGATGCAACTGATCAGCCCTTTTGTCTTTGCCCATTGGTGTAAACAGAGACAGGTTCATGTGCCAGCGTGTGTGTGTGTGTGTGTGTGTGTGAGTTCGTCTTCCAGTCTGTGAAAACTGTTTAAAAACGTCAAGTAAAGCAGAAGCCATGTATCATGTGCTGGGAGAAAACGGCTTTGTCTCCGGCGTGCAGGTGAAATTATGGGTGATAGAGCAGCATAGAGGAGCGAGAGCACGTGTTTGTGTTTTGGACCTAAACTTGACCTGACTGAGGGTTCTCATTAGCTGATGTACCTCTGCATTAACGTCTCCCTGAGGTACGCACGAGTCAATTAGGGCGCGTCATGAGGCCCAGATCGCACGTGCCCATTCACAGGCACCCAGTGGGGTTTTGGATGTTTCCAGACCTGATCAATGGGCTTTTTGCATGCGCGTATTTGCCTCTGTGCTCTTGATGTGAAGATGTTGTGATGAGATCGTGTCAATGATTTGTGCCACCGTGTAAAATTTGATCAGAACTAAAATTAGCATCAAAAACATTCAATCGGTGTGTTTTTTCTTTAAGTTAGAAATTAATGCTGTGTTTTGTATAAACCTCTGAGATGAGATTTACGTGTGTTCATGATTTTTCAGAATTTTCCTCGGGCGTGTTACCCAGCCTGCTGTCTCGTCTAATTTTAACCTTTCATAAGAAAAAAAAAAAAATCATAAAAATTACCAAGGTTCCCCATCCAAAGCTTGATATACATAAGTACGTATATTTTTTTATTGAAAAATGCTCCAAAAAGGTCGTTAGAGGAAAAATCTTAGGCTACAGTTAAAAACTAGATTAATTTGGAGCTAATAGCCTGAGCGCCATTTATTGATCCATTCATTCCTATGTGGACTAGATATGTGATCGTGTCCTGAGGTAGATGTGATTTCATTGATTTCAGGCTTTGGAAATTAATCTCAGGCCTTTTCTCCTTTTCCCACGCATTCAATTACCCATCTGAATTTCGCTTGAATGGGATAGAAAAGAAGCATGTTTGCTTGAGAATACTATTTAATTCAGAAATTAAAGATAAATTAATTAAAGATCAATTTATAGGCTCCTGGGTAAATCGAGACAATATTCAATGTAAGTTGTTTTCGCAGGTTGTTTTTTTTTAACAGGAAATGTGGCAGGTTTACGTGTCGTGGCTGAATCATCGCAGGGTGTTGAATACTTGCAGCATGTCAGCACAGAGGTCTGTTTGTTGTTCTCTGTGAGATTATGAAAGGCAGGACTCGTCGCACCGTGTCAGTAGGCCCACTGTGTTCAGTCCGTGTGGGTGTGTGGAGTTATCTGTGTGTTTTTTAATGATTAGCCAGGAGCAGCAGCAGTGTGTGTGTGTGTGATTAGTGTGATAACGAGGCCGTCGTAATGTCCTGGGAAAGCTGCCTCTCTTGCCCGGCCTCTGGTGCCAGGGGCCGGCTCGCTCTGTGGTGGCTCCTGCTGTCTGAGTGGCCTTCACTCCTGCTGATTTATAGCAGCCTTTACACGGGGAGCTGCGGCTTTCGGTTAATATTTACCAGCACTGGAGACACGGAGCTGCTCATACCCACCCTTATACCCCAGTTTATGGCCGTGCGGACAGCTCGCCGCACTGTATCACCACACATCTGAGAGAGGGACCGGCCGAATCAGCTCCATCTAACAATTACTTTTGTTTTAAACCTCTCCGTAATAAAGTTTACTACTGCTCTAACTGAATTTGGAAGGCAGTGACAAATGACAATAGACCAAAATATGATAGGACAACTTAAGGCACTTTTCAAGCACTACTGACTAATGCTTATACAGAGTTGATCATTTTTATGTTTCACGTGTAGAGTAATTGTTTTATCCTTTTTATTCATATTTGGTCTGAAATAGAATCCCAGTGGTTTATTTAGTTGAGTTCCTTCTTGTTTTTGAATCCTTTTTTGTAAGGGGTTAAATCAGCTGGGCTTGTGTTTGGTTGGAATCTGCTGTTGTCAGTCCTCACTGGGCCTGTCACGTCACAGAAGCTCGCTTGCGCCCCCTCCTGGTCACCGCCGATCCTCGACCGTCCAGGCCGAATGGCTGCGCGAGGACACGAGGGGAGGTTATAAAAATGAGATGGGCCCAACGGTGAGGTCAGGTGAAGGATGGTTTGATTTGATTTCTTTTAGGTCGTCTTTCCTACGATAGATGATCTGTAGTTCATTTCTCTCAGAGCTGCGGCCCGTTGCGGAGCAGCGTTGTTTCAGCACCGCGGACAGCTCTCATGGTTATCCGGCTGACAGGTCCTGTCTGTCGGCGCGGGGTTCCTGCTCCGCTCCATGGACCAACAGGGCATTTTCATTCTGACTTTACCTGCCGTGAAGCATAGTGTTTTGCCCAGTTGAAGACTGTTTCCAAAAAAACTGCTTCTAAAAGTAAAAACTTCCACCTGACACCTCCAATCTTCTGAAGTCTTATAGTTATTTGTAGTTAAAATGGTAAATGGCTGTAGCACCATACTGCTATACTTTCTGAGTATATATGCTGTCCCTGATCCAGTGTGTATTGTAATACACTTGCTTTTATCTTTTGTCAAAACCAATGACTTTTGCACTTGTATGAACATATATATCGAATCCCTCTGTCTGATGTTTTTACA
Organism: Mola mola; assembly: GCA_001698575.1. NCBI lineage: Eukaryota > Metazoa > Chordata > Actinopteri > Tetraodontiformes > Molidae > Mola > Mola mola. The sequence continues at coordinate 971,368 of KV751315.1, forward strand.
GAAACATTTTCACAATTGTCTTATTTAAATCCTTAAAGTAGCACTTGCGTCTTCTCCATTATCAAAAAAAAAATAGAATATTTGAATATGGAATATAATTTTCAGAAGTTTAAAAACAGAACATAAGATGCGTCCTTCTTCACTGTAAAGTGGAAGTGTTGCATTTTTGTACTCTATAGGTTCTGTGATGTCACAAGTCATGCTCATAGGCCCGACCCCTTCAAATCAGATTTTTTTGTTTGTATGGAGGAAATCTGCGCCATCAGCGGTGAATAGCAAAACAGCCTTTTAGTGTCAGACTTTTCGCACGCATCATTCTACATGATGATGTAAACGTCTGGGGGAACGAGAAGAGTTTAGACTGGAGGAGGACTTTGACCTAAGTCAAACCAGAGGAGATGTTCAGCTCTCACTCCAATTAGCTGATGGGATTTCAGGTTCAGTCAGGAAATTAAAGTGCTGTGTCTCTGAACATTAAAATGACTTGTCTGACTACAAGTATCTCTATTGTTGGATCTGCATTTGTGCATCTAAGCATTCTATGTTACAGCTAGTTTTGGACAGAAATGATTGGAAAATAACAGAATTAGATTGAAAAATTAGGTGGACTAAGTCCACTCAGTAAACCCTTTCTTTGTCTTTCCCTTGCAGCGTGCAAGCGTAAAGAGCAGGACCACGGCAGGAGCGAGCGAGGGAACCTGACCAAGAAGCCACGGCTGGTGTTCACAGACGTGCAGCGGCGGACTCTCCATGCCATCTTCAAGGAGAACAAGCGTCCATCCAAAGAGCTGCAGGTCACCATCGCCCAGCAGCTGGGCCTGGAGCTAGCTACAGTCAGCAACTTCTTTATGAACGCACGCCGCAGGAGCCTGGACAAGTGGGTGGACGACGGCTCCGGTCACTCGGTCAACTCCGGCCCCAACGCCTGCATCAAAGCCTGAAGAAGGACTGATTTGACCAACTCATGGACAGACTCGACATCGGTGGAAAAGCTTTAAAACTTAAGAGAAACAAAGAGAAACTTAAAAAGACCTTTAAGCAACGTTTTGCCCTTAAACCTGTACTATATTGATATTTATAGTATCCAAAGATGAAAAAACAAACCAAAGACTTCTTGTTTGACCTGCTTTGAAATGTTTGTTTTTAGTAACACGTTTATGTGTAACATACTGCAAAAGACTATAGTTTTACCCTCCCCCCCACCCTCACACACACTCACTTTCACTGGTCTATAGCTTTACTGCGCCCTCCACGCCTCCCCACCCAGTATTATCCTTATCGTGAATCTGTTTGGTTGCTTTTAATGATGGGTCCCTGAACGGAGGTTTAATCAACCTGTCGGCAGTCTGTCCTACAGCAGCCAGAATGTGGAGCTCCGCTGGGATTGGCCAATCAACCCCAAAAAAACATAACCAAACCAAAAAAAAAAAATCCCACAGGAGCCGACTGGATTGTTGCGCGACCTCGCTTGGAATTGGACTGTCTGTCGGTCTCTCCGGCTGTCTTCCTAACAAGCATTCCAGACAGACGGGGAAAATAGACATGGACTGCCAACCCCAAACCAAAAACCCTGAACCTCAACCCAAATGGTAGTGCTTTCCTCCAACATGCTGAAGCGTTGAATAATTTAAAGAACGAGAGAAACCAAAGCCTTTTACATCCCCGAAGCTTAGAAATCAACTGCTTAAGAACCCGCTGGGAAGTCATTTAACCAAAGAGTATAGTTTGTCTCTGATAATCTCAAGAGTGTTTTTACCTCACTTCCTCACTTACCTCCTGCGACTGACTGTTAGCGAGGGTTCACGGGCAGGAAAGTTACCCCTCATGATCGGGACAGCCGTTAGAGCTGAATATAGGACATATCCTACGACACAACCCAGACAATTAGTCCTGACACTTGCCTTATAGATGCCTTCTTGAATCAATTAAAGTATGTGTGTGTGTGTGTGTGTGTGAATGTTGCTCTAAGTGTGGAGATAAATCACAGCACGTGCATCCGTCTCAAGTTGCTTGGACACCAGCAGCCGACCGGCAGCACTAATCCATTCAGTGGTGCGTGAAAACAAAAAGATGCTGCGAACGCCGTCCTGACGCTGTGATGTAGACAGGCAGCCTCTGATTGAAGACGGACAAGCCGTGTCGTCGCTCTAATTATAAGCATTCAGCGTCTTCATGTCTGCTTGATCCCGTCCTCCTCATCAGTGATGTTAGGCTGGAAGGGGGACGATATCAATGATCAAATCACTTTCAGGCGGCGCTCGTGCAGCAACGTCGGTTCGTCGCCTGAATACAAAAGCGCCCCACCCCTGCTTGTTGCCAATCCCCGGCCTCCCCTGGTAAGCTATGCATTTCAGCACTCGGAGGAAAGCACTACACTTGGCTGGCCCAGGGCAGTATATCATTAACTATATCGAGCTGGCCCCCTCGCCGTCATCCCCCTCATGGCCCGGGTTAGCAGCTCTACACTCATCACAAGGAGAGAGAGAGAGAGAGAGAGAGAGAGAGCTGCTTCTTCATCTTGGAAGGGGAAAGTAAACGAGGAAAACAACAAAACAAAGACGACAAGAGACCTGCTGATGTTTTATAGTGTGAACCAAAGATGCTACCTCACTCAAGTTCCATATGTGATTTCTATCACTTTGACGATACCAAAGAAAACTAAAGATTATTTCTCATTGCACGGCCTCTGTGAGTGGTGTTTAAGATGTTGTATGTC
>KV751315.1:974095-987052 GCA_001698575.1 Mola mola
TCCATAGGTAGTCACGCTGATGCAGCTATAGGTAGATGTGCTGATCTAGCCATAAATACACACAAGCGACCACACAGGTGCCTGCGGGGTACAGCGACTCACAGCAACATGGCCAAGGCGTCTTTGTGCTCTAGCAGAAATGAACGTATGCTTTACTACCAGCTAAATGGGCAGAATGAGTCTGACCCCATTGATAAGTTTTCATTGGGTTATTGTTAGTTCTTTCGCTGGTATACCCCTCCTGTCTTTTTTTTTCTGCGCGGCCCTGCCTCTCGGTGCGGATCTATAGGTGGTTGATGCTGATCCACCAGACAGCCCAAACAGCTTTAGGGCAGACTTGTTGGCTCAGCGATAGGCAGAAATGTTCCTGAAGGTAGAAAAGCCGATAAAAAGAAGACGCGTTGCAATCTTTCTAAAACTCCCAGGACGAGTGCCTTGCTTGAACCAAAGTGTTAAACCGCCGTTGACCTCTCACCTTTGACTCTGCGAATACCTCAGCCTGTAGAAGGGCCACTATACCGAAGAAAACAAGGGAAAGGTTTTTCTTTCGAAATCACACCGTGGTGCTTTCGCCAGTGCAACCATGCAATGAAGACATACCGAGGGAATTTTCTGTTGTCCGGTTCTACAGATTAAACCAAAGGTCTTTGTTTCCCCTCTCCCTCCCCTCCGTCACCCCTCCCTCCCCCAGCCTTCCTCTTCTCTCCGCTGTGTGTAGGAAGGTGCAGCACTCTGGCCGTGCACGTCTTTACCAATGTCTCTGAATACCTCATAGTAATAATTGCTTTGAGTTTTGCATTGAGACGTCTGTCTGTGAGGAAGGCAGAACTCCACTCGAGTGGTTACTGTCATTGTTACTTCAGAAAAAAAAAGATGTATGATTATCTATTTTGGAGCTCTTTTTATGCTTTGTTTGTTTGTTTGTTTGTTTGTTTTGCTTTCGGCAGAAGTGCTTCAAGTTTCAAGTCGGGGAGGACAAGTTTCAGGGTTGATGTTGGAAACCTATGGGACGGAGGGAGAGGCATATTTTTTATCAGACATTGGGCTATCATGCCAACATTATGATGGTAGACTATTGTTTTAACAGGGTAAAACCAACTGCTGTGATATTGTGTTCAACTTTTCCCTTTTTCTCTACTTCTGTGTTGTGATTTTAATTTAAATGCATTTTTGTAACAGTTAACCACTGCTTTAATTTATGCCTTTGTAGAAACTTTAGATTTGTACATAGTAGGTTTTTTGGAAAAGAAAAACAACCAAAAAAAACAAGACCATTTCATGTTACAGCCTTATTTCTCCCCTGCCCCCAGGCTTAGATATGACAGAGTAGTATGTGTTCTTCAGCTAAATCCTAGCCGGCATTTCAATGTGTGTTTTAAACACTGCCAGAAAGAGACAGTTGATTTGCCAGCGAAGACAAAGTTATACAGGAGCTACTTTGTTCAACAGCTGGCAAAAAAAAAAAAAAAAGCAGTGTGTACGTGCGTGTGTTTTTTCTATTCTTTTGACTTTTTAAAAAACATTTATTTTATGGATATTACTGCACATCCAAAGATTTTTAAAACAAACCAAAAAAAAAATGGGGAAAAAAAAAATGTATAATGTTGAAAAGCACTGGCATTCGTGAGGTAGACTTGTTTTGATTTGCCATTCGCACGGGTATAGAATGTAGAAGGCGTAGGGCTGTGTAGACAAGCTTGCTCTACCATGTGGGGAACCTCCTGTTCAACGTACAATCTGAAGCATTTCCTAAAAAGACGGGGGGCTGCAAGTCCCGCTGCCTCTTGCACGGAGTGAGGCGGAGCGCAGGCTGGGCAGCCGGTCTGCCAGGGGCTGTGCCGCGGACCTGGGTCTGTTTTTGTTGCTGTGGCACCGCCGCCTCGCTCCGCCTAGTATCTGTTCTCTTGGTACGTACTCGTGTAATGACCACGAGCAAAGTCTAATAAAACTGCAGAGAATCTTACCGAGGAATCAGCGCGAGTGTGTATAGAAATTCACCTGTTCATGTCTGTGGATGAGTCTGCAGTGATTTCTTTGTTTTTTATTGTTTATTTGGATGCTGGTGTGTGGCCGATGGGTGTGAACCACAACAGTTTTGGTCAGAGACCTTAGTGAGCACTGCTTCCTCTCTCTTCTGCAGACAACACCCAATTGTTGCATCTGTCTGTTACGCACTTATGACGTCACAGAAAGGAGTGTTAGATTAACGTTAAAAAGGCCTGTAGTAACCAGGGAATGGATGAAGCGGCGTGGATCTATTTTCTCCTCATTTTCACTTTTTTTTTTAATTATTTATTTCTTCCAAAAGGAGTTCCCATGTGATGGGCAGCTTGGCTACAAGTCTCATAACAATACTGCAGCGCCTAAGACAATCATCTGGATCTCTTACGCTGGGGAACTAGTTTTACACCCGAGTGGGGTGTCCTCCAGCTAATTCATACACAAAGATGCTTGAAGGGTTTTTGATAAACAAGCATATTTGTTGTCATAGCCATTTAGGAGTGGATTCCAGTAGTAGTTCTTCATCTTGCACTTGCATTCCAAAACCAAGTCTCATTACTCTCGTCACACTTGTTGCTCTCGTCAGCCTTGGTCTCTTTCTTTTTGACTTCCTCCTCAACTCACAGTGCTTCTTCAGTTTTCAGTGTGTGAGTGTGTGTGCACGAGTGCCTGTGTGTGTGCGCCAGAGAGGCAGCACTGTCGGTGTTACTCTCAGATGTATAACTCCAGGTCTCATGACTTGATTTGTCATTGCTCTTTCCAACGCTTTGCTTCTGCTTTCTCAGTGCCGTGCAATATCATCTGTTGTGATTGCTAAGCAAATGAAAAAAAAAAAAAAAAAAGAAAGAAAATTGAGAAGCAATTGATGATGTCATCCAGCTTTTTTTTTTTTTTTCAGTGTTCAAATGTTTCAACATTTCTGTAGTCACAAGAAGTAGAAAATAAACGGTTGGTATTTCCAGCTTCTGCATCCTGGCTCTTATTTTTAGATATTTTTTAGTGTGCAGCTGTGCTTCATGTGTGTTTTTTTTTTATTGGGGGTGGGGGGTTTACTCAGACTGACAAACTGAATCAATGAAGCATCAAATCGGGTAAGGAAGTAGAGGACAAGACTAGCAGACATATGAGTTTGTCTGGGCTGAGAACCTGTATGACAACTAACTTCAAATACATCAGGGCAGTAAGTGGGCATCAGGTTAGACGCTGTCTTCAAAACGTAAAAATCATGAATCAGTTTTTTCCCATCACGTGCAAATGCTATATATACAGTATGTCCTACATTTGTTAAAAAACAGACATACATTTTTTTTAAATGGCTGTTTAAAACAGAATAATGGAAAAGTTCAGTCATGAGGAAATTCTTTTTAAAAGACAATGTGGGCTGGCATGTTCATTTAAATACAAACATGAAATCAATGCATCAATTTTTGCAATGAACTACATTCCCAAAGATTCAAAATGTTCCTCAGACTGAAAACTGTCACAGAGCTTTAAAGTTAAATGATCCTTAAATTAGGCATCTCTTTATACTCTTTACACCATCGTCAGCCTACAGAGGTGACCTGCTGTAGCCCGACCACACCAGTTCGAGTCCTTAAGGCGAACTCTTGCATGCAAACACAGCAAAACATTCATTTGGAATGAATGAATAAACAACAAAAAAAACAAAAATGTATATAAGACATAGTAAGTTGTGAGTATGATACTATCGACTCTCATCAAACACCTTTAGTGCAACGATTAAGCTAAATAAAGCTTAAAAGTTCTTGATACCTACTACAGATCAATTAAGGACCTGTTACCAATTTATTTGCTGCATTGCTTGTATGCTGCCACTAGATGGGGATATTACTTCTTTTAAACAACAATCACAGTGATGTTCTTAAACAGTTTATTCACACATTTTAAATGTAGCAATATATACAATTATTTTTGCTTCATTTCCGCACTGAACGCTGTGCACTCGTTAAATCCAAATGAGTTCAACATGAATGCAAAGCTGCCCATGGATTGCAAAATGTCCTCATGTCACTTAGAAAAAACAGCGAGGGTGTTGTCCTAGCTTTCTAGGAGCTGCCATAGTTAGCTCAAGTATTTATTTGTCAATGACCTCATCACACTATAGCAACAGCACTAACAGTGTAGCTGCAGGACAGAACCACAACTCCCCTTTAGACTCATACGTTAGTTTTGAAAAATAACAGGTTTGCCGGTTCCAGGTTGTGCTGTTACTGGGTAGTTGCAGAACAGAGGCACTGAAAGTGGTTGATTTTCATAAAACTGTACAGGAAGAATGTTATTTGCGATCTGTCAGCGTGGATTCTGTCTTTTATCCACAGAAGTCTTTACAAAACCTTACTGCTTTTGATCACAACAAAGAATTACTGTTTTGTACAAGGTAGGATTGATTCATAGCATATTCTACATATGTTATATTGCTTTAAAACATGTGTTTAGTCAGGTCTACTGCACAGTTACCTTTTCACCACGTAGCTTGGATGTTATGTTGATCTGTTGTTCAGTATTTTTGTGAATAATTCAGGAATACCTGGACATATGTGAAGCCTTTCATAATAACTGACCAAAGGCTCCCCGATGACACATTATATTTAACATATTATCTTCATACAATACTACAAGATTTCTCCTCTCCCAGAATATATCTGGCTGAAAGAAAGGCAAACAGCTGGTTTTCACATCAGCATCATTTTGGTGTAAATCAATAACAACAGACTAACTTAGTAAACTTTGATCCATTGCCAGATAAAAGCCCACAATCAGCTGGACGATGTTTGGATTGTTATTGTGAACTTTATGACCCCACACTACTCTGGGTCTTATGAAAGGCAACTCAGCTGATTCAAAATTCATTTTTTTCACGGCAAATAGTCTGACTGCCTCTAGTCTCATTCTGTAAATGTTTGACCCCTGTGACAACAGTAGATTATAGCCTTTTTCAGTAGTTCATCCAAAACATTAGGCTATAACGATTTAGTCACTACTGGCTACTGTGTGTAGCCAACAACCTCATAATGTGCAACTGCGGCTGCAAAACAGATCGCAGATTTGTGAAGCAGATTTTAGTGGCTTCATTTTGGCCTTTGCCTTTGTTCCAAGAGGTTTTTGTGGAGAGGAAAGTAAACCAGAGAGCTCCCTCTCTGCCCTTTTCCATTTGTACCAAAATCACTCAGGACCACATCCTGAGGATCTATTGTGTTTTCGACATTTTCACTTCAGTGCCAAAATTTATATATTGTGTTGTGTAATTTTCAAGCCTGTTTCTTTATTATTGGCCAAAGTTAGATCAATTTTATTGTATTAATCACACATCAACTCATCGGCCCTTGGGGTCCGACCGACATGCAATTTTTGGGGCTGAGAAGATGTCGATATTAGGGACTTGTATAAATTCCAATATGAATATATCAGACAATATAAAGATGTTTATTTCATTTTATTTATCTATTTATTTTGCAATGATGCCTCAAAAGAGGGATCGAACATTTGTATCAAGGATATGCCACAGAGGCAGAATACTTTACTGATTAACAATGAACTTTTATTGTCCTAAAGCAAACAGAAACAGTAATTTTCACTGGAAATTGAAAATCATCCCAAGCATCTTTATCTGCATTTTGTCCTTTAAAACCAGTGTTTGTTTTTATGTGGGCCGATATCAATATATCTGTGATCGGCCAATATTGGCCAACCGAGGTATCGTTCAGACTACACCTTGGGAAGCATTGAGTACAGGTGGACTCTTACATTTTTCTGGCTTGCTCATTATTGACCTGTTTGGATTTCTGATTTTGAACCACACATATGTTAAACAAAACACAAAATCTAGTAAGACTATATTACTGACGCCTCCTTAAAGAAATAACAAACACATACAGAAGTTTATTTGCATTGGCCTAAATATAGTCTACACATGTGAATAGGTTGTTAATTGTAAAGGTCACAAAAAAAAGCCAAAGTGGACATGTAATACAATGAGGTAACAGTGTGGGGCCGTTGCTGGTGTCTTCACACACGCAGCGTACAGTAAGCCCAAGAGCATTGTCCTGAAAACATACGATCTTTGGGTTCCTCCGAGCCAAACAAGCCAGGACAGAATGTTCACGGCGGAAAAAAACGAACCCTCACGTGCGCACGTGAGCGCGCATGGAATCCCAGTGGCCAATCAGCTTGAGGAGAGTAGCCCCTCTCCCGTCTGTGCCTTAAACCTCTGTTCTCATTAATGTCATCGGGCTGTGGAGGAGGGCGCTTAGGTGGGCTGTTGTTGTTAAATACGTTTTCTGCGGCTTCCTTTCCCACAAGTTGTGTCGGTTGCTATGGCTGCAGGTTCACGCGAGGCTGGCGCAGGGGGGAAGTGACGACTCGGGCTGTTGTTGGGACACGTGACTGGAGCAGCGCTGATCTGTTTTGACAAGCGGAGGGGAGGTAGACCGTACGCATCACGACTGGAACGACTCGCGGTTCCTTTCATCTGCATTTTCCTAATATTAGCGCTCTAGTTTTTGGCCTGTCTGCGGGAGAGTCGCCTCCGCCGGAGCCCCCGGGAAACGCTCCCGGAAAGCGTCGCCGTGTTCCCGACGCGTTCGAGCGGAGTTGGACTATTTTGTTGTCGGTTTGAAAAGTTTTAATGAAGAGCGCGGAGGAAGTCAACACAGGTGGCGTTAAGTAGATGGCGACGGCTCGAACGCCGCGTGTGAAAAGAAAGATCTTGGTATGATATGACATGCTAACATTTCGCGAGGAGGGGTGATAACCGTGGAAATGTTATCGTCGTAGCGGCAAAGAAAAAAAAAAAAAAATAATCCGGAGGTGTGTATCTGTAGCTCGAGCTGCGGCTACCTGCGCTGCTGCTGCTGCTGTGGGGGTTGGGATGTTCGCTAGGTCGTCGTCACCACCGCCAGACGCTTAACCAGGGAGTCACGATAAAGTTAAGTTTAGTCGCGTTTGCTCTCCCGCAAGCTAACGCCGCCGAGTTAGCAAGCTCTCCACTTGTGCGGTCGAGAGGAGCTAGAGATGCATCGCGACGTGACTGTGGCTCAGGTGGTGGAATTTGAAACGGGCCGTGAGAGTAGTCATCTTGCGAGATATTACTAGTAATCGGGTTTGGTTGCTCGTTGACAACTCCGTCAGCTCAAAGCTAACTGTCAGTGGCGTTCGCCATCAGCTGTCTTTGTGTTAGTTGGACAAAACCAGTGCGACTCGATGGACGCGTACAGTAGCATGCTAACAAAGCGCTGCTTTGTTGTTGGATAGGGGGGCAGCTGGCACCGACACACGGGCTTCACAGCTGATATTATCGCTAGCTAATACGGCAGGTCTCAGCCACCGAGTGTCTGGGGGGTCCAGACACCGTCGTGTTGCTGTAAGGCTGTGTGTGACACCAAAAGGAGACCGAGAAGAGACTCCCAAGGCAACCTGATGACACTGGATAACATGAAGCCCGAGCGAGGTATGTGGAGCCGCGCGGACACACACACATGTGGGGTGGTCAGTGAGTGGGCAAACTGTGCCGGTCCTCCTGCATTACTGGACTCAATGTACATATTCCTCTGAGAGAAGAAATCAGGACAGGGAATTATGTAACAGCTGGTCAGCCCAGTCCCTGGTTGTGTGAATTAACAATAGCCTGACCCGACACACAGATCACATACAACACGCCTGTTTTTGCTGCTCTTCTTAAGGATGTTGTCACGATGTGTTTCTTTTCTTAATTTATGCATCGCCATATAACATTAGAGACCCCTTGCCAAACGCTGCTCCCATTTCTGCAGCTCGTGGTTGGACAGTCCCTTGCACACGGCTGCTGCAAAATGTCTTGACACCCACCCTGCTGTGGAAGTAAAGCTCTTGCCTTATGCTCTGTAACCTGTTTACATGTTACTTTATCTGCAGCAAGAGGTAAAACAGGGACAACGAGGCTATGTTTGTTTGTTTCAATGAGGTCATGCTAATTGTAATATTGTATTAATGTCAGTATATCTCAGTGCTTTGATCACCACCCTGACATGATTACCATTTGATGTTGTATAGGCTCCTTTATGGTATAAGCTGAATGATTTACGTCGTGATTGATTGTGCATGGTTGTTTGCTTGTGACTTGATCAGTTGTCATCAGCACAATAGCTCTGTGCTAGGGAACAGTGAAGCACCAGTGTTCTCAGTTCTGATGGGATTAGCTCCAGTTAATCAGAGATAGTCTGTGTGTTTGCAGAGGTTATGAAACTGGTCCAACCAGGATCTTCCTCACAGCACAGTACCTTGATGATGGGACTCCACAACAATTTGTAAACATGTCCCCTATATGGCACTGGACTTTTAACCCTAGTCTTATGCTGCCTTGCCTGGCTATGATTCCAAACTTTATGTAGAAGCACTGACCCAGACATCTGTGTGATGTGACTTGCCAGTAAAGGGCACAGCGATTTGCATTATGTAGTGTAATTATAGTGTAATATTGCAGCACAGTATACTGAGGCAAGTGTAAATTGTAGGATTGCTGTTGTATGTTGTATGTTGTATGTAATAATGTTCGGGACATTGCTTTCAACAATGTCCCAAACAAGCGTGCAACCAAAAACTCAAATAACTGTGTGTGTGTGTGTGTGTGTGTATGCTTGCCTGTCTTTGTCAGCCAGAGCAAAGAGAGCTGTTGGCCCAAGGCACATTACTACACTAAATTTGTTCATGGATTGTCACCATGTCAGGTTGGCTCACTCACTGTCAGTGTTCTAATTCTGAAAGCATGTGCCAGTAGAAGCTGTTCCACAGCAGTAGCTTGCTGTTTGACTGGCAGATACTGTGGGGCTATTGTTATTTGGAACATGCTTTTGTAGGAGAGATACCAAACTGCTTTTAGCCCCGCTGCGCTCCCTTTTTTGCCTCTCCCTCCTGTCAAGAGAAAGGGACTGCGGTGACAAGAGAACTTGTTTACTTAATATCCTGGACCACAGAGAGGTCAAGTGGAGCGCAGAGCAGGTAGTTCTTTGCTCTGATGCCAGTATTGAGAGCTTGTAGGACAGCCTAGCTGTATCAAGTTTGAAGGGGAGAGCTGAACAAGTCCAGACATGTGCCTGAAACATTTACACTGGTGCAACAAGTACAGGCCATGACCCCCTGATCAGGTGGGTATGAAAAGTCAAGCCAAGGCTTTGTTGGTAAAGAATCAGGCTGCACCTGGCCGCATCTCCCTTCTTGCCCCAAAGGCTCAAATCCATCTTGATTGATCAAAAGTGGTGCTGATGTTAATAAACAGGTACTCTTATCAGTCTATAGTGACCTGTACTAATTAGGTGCTGTTTCTTAGTCACTGCCTTATCAACACATTTTCTTTAAAGCACGTAGAACAACATCCATTTATATATGTGAGGAATCCCTGTCCATCTCTGTGTCTGTCCCTTACATAGTTCAAAAACCAGGTATCTTCCTGATGACCCAAGGATGTGTGTGTGCTTTTGGTACAATTTGGACCTGCAAGGCATTTCCTGTTAATAAAAGTTTTAAAGGTCTCATAAAGGGACCTATGGAAAACTGTGGACCTGTTTACACTAGCCATTGAAAAGAGGGCTTGTCATATTGGGTTTCAAAATTTTTTCAGATGAAGTGTGGCTGGGCTGAGTTTTATTTGAATTCTCAAAGATATAATTTTGATTCCACATGTAGGAGGACACAGTTTTATTAAACTTAGCTTCATAAAAAGCTAAGGATGGTGACTAAGTGCCTCCACCTTTTTAGGCCCAACTAAAGGTCTGATTCCCCTCCTTTCAGATACACATTTAACAATGTACGCAGAGCTCAGTGATGTGCTATGATTGCTGTGATGTAATTTGGTGTGTTTGATTGGTGGTGCTTCCTGTTTGGAGCAATTAGTCCTTCAAGGAGGTCTTCAGTACAAGTCCACTCCCTTCTCCCCACCCCCGCACCCCCCACCACATGAAGCTATTCTACTGTGTGCCTTCTTTCTTGTGCTCAGTCAGATTACAGCTGCCCTGAAATGTCCCAGCCACATGTCAGCAGGTCGGATACACTCTCACTGACGAGAGACCCAGATAACACAGAGGGACATACACTGTTGTCCCATATAGCATCTGTGTAGTCCTGTATTGTCTTTGTCGTCTTTTTGGCAGTGATTTATTCCATAGCACGAGACAGCCACAACAGGTGCTCGCTACTGTGTTACTCATACAAACTGGCATCTGTATACCACCTGGAAGACAACCAGTGCCAGGATGTTTATAGTCACCCAGTCTTCTTCAGGTATATATTTTATCAAGTACATTATGTCAACAGAAGTGTTTGACTGAAGTGCCTTTTCAGTACAACACCACTGCCATTTGCTGACCCAGTGGCACTGAACATGGATATTAGACTTGCATTGTACTGCAAGATTTAGAGCTTGCCTTTCTCAATGACAACCAGTGTTGGATAGGAATTCAGTCTTGAGTTACTATCAAGGCTCCTGGAGTTATCAGCCTTAATCAAAGCTGTTTTGACAGGTTTGGCTGTAAGTAGCCAAGACTTGCGAAGCTCCCGCATGGTATCGGGCAATCAGTTCCTACTGGTCTAACAATGCTGTTACATAATGCTAAGGCATTGTATTTAGTACACACAAAAGCACTGGTGCCCTATACGTAGATTGGCTTAAAGTTACTAAACTACAACTCATACACAAACACGCATAAAAACAGAAGTGTGTTTTTAGTCCAGTGTCTCATTTAGGGTCAGTGTGAACAAATTATATGACACAGATAAAACTACATCATCCAGACTTAGTGCTTGACTGGACTAAAGCTTAAAGTAGCAGCATGGGTCATATATCTGCTGCCAGAGGGCCACTGAGCTAGTGATGTCATTTGTTTGTGTGTTCGTGACATACTCCGGCCCGTCTGGCTTTCCATAGCCAACCAGGAGCGAGCTCTGAAGGAATAGGAAGAGAGCCATCTGGACCTGGTGTTTTTTCTCGTGGTAGGGGTGATGTCGTAGGGGAAATGTATCTATTTCTATGTGCATTTCATTTATTCCGCTCCATCTTTTTTGTTAATATAGCCCATAACCACAAATCAGTTTCCTCAAGTGGCTTTACAATAAGTACAGCACACGACATTGAGGAATAATCAGTTTTTTTGCCTTCAAAAAGTCTTGAGTTGCTTTTGCATTATGTTTATGGTTGTTATCCATCTGCACTGTGAAGCACCATCCTATCAGTTTTGTAGCTTTAAGCCCATCTGCTTCATTTTTCTTGAAGTAACAAAAGAACAGACCACACCTGGCCATTAAACGTTAGCTGATTGCTTTTCAGTTAGTCGTCCAAATACTTTTGAGCCCCTCAAAATGGAGGTAATCTGCACAAAATAACTGTAATTCTTAAATGGTAAACACCATATTTCTCTGAAACCCCTTACATTAAAGCTGAAAGTCTGCACTTCGATAACATTGATTGTTTTATTTGAAATTGGGATAGTGTATAGAGCCAAAATGTTAAAGACTGTGTCTTTGTCCAAATAGTGGACTTAACTGTATATTCTTACTGGTGTGTGATTCTGGTAAATACTAGACATTGGGTTTTTAGTTTGAAAGCTTCAGTGAGAGAACTTGGGATACACCAATATGGAAATTTTGGCACAGTGGTGCAGTGGTTAGCGCTGTCGCCTCACAGCAGGAAGGTCCCGGGTTCGATTCCGGGTCAGGAGGTTTCTGTGTGGTTTGCATGTTCTCCCTGTGTCTGTGTGGGTTCTCTCTGGGTACTCTGGCTTCCTCCCACATTCCAAAAACATGCAAAACTGGGGGTAGGTTAATTGGTCACTCTAAATTGTCCGTAGGTGTGAATGCGAGTGTGGATGGTTGTTTGTCTCTATATGTCAGCCCTACGATGAACTGGTGACTCGTCCAGGGTGTCCCCTGCCTTCGCCCGAAGATGCTGAGATAGGCTCCAGCCCCCCCCACCGCGACCCCTAACAGGATAAGCGGTAAAAAAATGGATGGATGGATGGTATACTGATTGCTAACAATAAAATTCCTGTTATGGCAGTTAACTAATAATAACGGAAATCAGTGTAATCTCTATGAAAATACATTTCTACCGTAATCAACTTTAATAAACACAGAAACACATGTATAACCAGTTACACTGTGGAAAAACACCCAGACAGCTGTCATCGCCTCTGCCAAATTAACAAAGGCACTGCATCTGCCCATACAAACCTCACTCTGCCAAACAACAAACCCACCCACTCTGCTTTTCCTGTTTAATTTGGGAGTTGGCAAAAAGCTTTTTTTGCATTTCTTCCACCTTTTGAGAAAGAGGGTGGATCCCAGCCACACTGAAATAATCACAAATTGTTCACATAGGCCAGTTTTTTTACATTGGACTGATACCATAATTTGGAAAAAGATCGACTGATACCAGTATGATGGCTGATGCATATCCCTAGAGAAAATGCACTTTGATAGAATGCTTTCACTGTTTTCCAACATATGTTGTACATTTTTTCAATTGCACTTTGGGAAAAACAATTCTGTAGTGGAACCTGGTGCCTTCAGTAGAATTTGCCTCTCTGATTCTCTGTATTCAAAGACATGATGTACTTTGCCAAATAATGAGCAATGGCCTCTGTTATTTTTTTTTCCGGTGTCTGAACGTTCTCATGAGAATCAACACTTGTAGAACTCTGACTCTCTTGACATTATTGTGGCTCCTTTTAAGAACATGGTGATATGTATGACATGTATGTGGCAGAGAGAGCGAAGTAGCATGTAGTGGCTAATTGGCTGTTAAGCAGTGCTTTAAATGTTTAGTAACAAGATAAATTGTCAGTAAATGAAGGCTCTAGCTTCTCCTTCGCTGAAGAGGGAGTCTATGTGCTGTTTCCCCCCTTCAGCTGAAAGTGAAGGGGTTATGGCTAAGCATGTCTCCCCTATTCCCACATATACACAGAGCGGGAA
>KV751315.1:987085-1002853 GCA_001698575.1 Mola mola
ATTCTGACAGACAGACTAGATGGGGAGAATATCATCATTTTGAATGTCATATCCATTCATTCAACAGTAACATTTTAGTTTTTTAATGAAAACGTTACATTTATTTTTGTCATTTTTTTGTTAGAAATGATCAATTTTTAGCTTGTCGTCGTCTCATCTTTAAAAGGTTGTTGACAAAATTAACACTACTCTTTTGTGAGGGAGTTTCTCTCTCATTCCTCCATGTGTTTGTTGTTACTCTAGACTACGGTTACTCATTGCGCGGCTCGCGAGCCACATGCAGCTCGTCAAGCTTTAATTGGTGGCTCGCATGGTAGCTTATAACAATATAACACAGCCAATACATTTTTAAAAATGTGCTACATAAATATACATGAACACTACACTACAAACATGCAAACATCCGCATTGTATTTCTCCTTTCACCTCAATTAATGTTGTTTCCAATAGGGGGGTAACTGTCAAACCTGGCAACGCAGCAGGCTTACGGCATTGTTTGCAACACCGGCTCACTTGACCGCAGTGCACGCTTGCAGGTCAGGATTGCTCAGCTAGCCAGCATGACATGCAAAGGGCACAAAATGGATCGATTTCTAATAAAAATTAGACAAAAACCAGACGTAATGAATAGCGAAGATAAAGAGTCTGAGGAAGCAGCAAACGAAAATCAACATGAAAACCCCGGAGAGGGGACGAGCAGGCAAATTGTAGGTGTTCAGAGTAAAAAACGAAAGGTACGAGGCATACAAGATGGGCACAGGCAATTTCAAGAGAAATGGACAGACGAATTCTTATTTGCTCTTCATGGCATGACGCCTCTGTGCTTAATATGCAAACAAACCCGTGCCTGTTTCAAACGAAGCAACTTGGAGCGCCATTTCAAAACGGTGCATCCAAAATTTTGAAAACAGACTTTGACAACGAAGACGCGATTCTTCAACAAATAAAAGGATTACAGTTGTCTGATTCAACAATAACGAGGCGGATGGAGGACATCGGAAAGGACATACGTGACCAGTCGTTGGCTGATCTGCGCACGGTGCCATGTTTCAGCATCGCAGTGGATGAAAGCACAGATGTCAACGATGTTGCTCAGCTGTGTGTTTGGGTGAAGTCCCAAAAAAAATACTACCACTCCATGGCCAAACAAGAGGTGAGGATATTCTGAATGCACCTTTGGTATGTTTTGAGGAAAAACACCTCAGCTGGTCCAAACTTGCAAGTGTGTGTACTGATGGTGCCCCAAGCATGAGAGGCAAAGAGAAGGGTCTTGTTGGCGTCATGAACAAAAGAGAATGAAATACCCAATTTCAGCAGTCACTTGTGTCAAAGCTCAGAAACAATGAAAACAAACATGACATTCTCCAAGTTGAACTCAGAGCAGGTGTTGGCCACTTCTGGAGTTTGGTTTCTGAAGCAAACTTTCCCACTTTGAAACCTCTTGTACAGAAAGTGATGTCTTTCTTTATGAGCACATACACAACAACAATACACAACACATACATATTAAGAGGAAACAGAGAAACTGGCTGACCCATGTTCATCTTGAATGCCTCACTGTGATTGCAACAACAAACTATAAATACAACATGAAGAAAGTCAAGGACATGCATGCCAGCTTCCGCTCATCCCAGTATTAAGGTAAATATGGTCTTAATTGAAAATGTATTGGCGTTGTTGTTTCTTTTTTTGTGGAATTACCATTTTATATGTAGAAGCTCTCAAATGCTCATCTCTGCCAATGTGGCTCCTGCGAAAAAAAAAAATAGTGAGGATCACTGCTCTAGACCATAGGTGTCAAACTCAGGTCCCTGGGCCAAATCTGGCCCACAAGATGATAGCAAATGTCTATCAGAGCTGGCCCACAGGAATATAGCGCATTAACGCCTAAATCTACAAATCCCAGAATGCTCTGCTAGTGCGTTAGCGTGTCAGTGAAAGCAGGCAAGTGCCCTCCTCGCACATCTATTGACATTTTTTAGCAACCTCATATTACCGGTCAACACAAGTGAGGGTTTAGGGGGGATACCTGAACACCTTGCTAAGAGGCCACATTACTACTAAAAAAAAACACAAGCACCCATGTTTCAACTAACTGTCATGTCATGTTTTAAAACTACAAAATCAGGTTTTAATTTTTCTCAGTAGTGTTTACATTGGAGTGCATTCATGGATGTGGGATGATTGTAATTCTGCAAGATTTTTTAAAAAGGGAGACCTTGTACAGACAAGAATCTCGGATCTTGTAGTGAATCAATTTTTCCACTCCTGGTGCTACTTTTCTTCTCCCCTTATTCTGTCTGGCTCTCCCCTCTTTGTCTCTCCTGTCCTGAGTCACATCATGTTGACTTTACATTTACTGTAGCACCTCAGCACTTAACAACTCCCCCACCACTGTCTGTCTATAATATCTAGACAAAAAGCTTATTGACAGAAATAGAGCTAGGTTAACTTAAAATTTTAAGCAATAGAGAGAAATAGCTGATAGTGCAGCCTGACAGATTTATTAGTATATTTACATTGATTGTTCAATAGGTGCATTTATCAGCTGCTGTATGTTGCTATTGAGAGTCCATTTTCACATTAAGCTTTTATTAAAAGCAAAGTGATGCTGTTGTGTAAGGGCATTATGAATATTATGGTGTTTCCACTTAAAACATTTTAGCCACAGGCCACCAAGAACCAAAAAAAATAACATGTCAAAAGAAAACACACCGGTTACAAGAGTAAACAGCTAGAATACCAGTTAGTGAACATTAATTGTAAGATAGTGAGCAAGAGTGTGTGTGTGTGCGTGCGCGTGTGCGTGTGTGATGTCAGTTCAGCCACTGCCTGATGTCATCACTTACCAGAGACTCCACATCTCTTGCTCCTTTTATCCGCCATCATCTCTGTACATTCTAAGTGTAACTGTTAGCAAATCTCAATGCTGTTGTGTTAGTGTTGCATTCTCACACACACAGGGAAAATATCCCAATACCCTGCTGCTACAGTACAATATATACAATATATTTTATTAACACCTGTGCTCTGAGAATGAATGGTTTAAGAAAATGAGGGTCTTAATATGAGTTCCATTGATGAACAAAAGAATAAAATAATGTGCAGCACTCAAGCTCTCTTCAGTCCTTCAGGCTTAATCATTGTGCTTTGTATCTTTTCTTTCGTGTGGTTTTTGTGATGACCAAGTTAAAAAAAGCATTGTTGGTCTTGCTGACATTTATTGTGCATTGTCAAAGCAGAAATGTGTTTTGAGATATGTCATTTATTTGCTTCCAAAGTGGAAGTCCAGGAAACCCCATGGACATCATATCTTTAACAGCCTGTCCGTTAAAGATGTTTTCAATCCAGGTGGTGAGCCACCACGTCCAACTTCAGATATACCGAACAATTTAAAAGTCATAGGTCAGCTTATATAATAGATAACATTATTAAATACCTCAAACAAGTGTAAATTAGTTGTTTGAATTCTATTTTTTTTATGTCTGAGTTTGATGAGATAAATAAGGACAATTATAACTTTAATCTGGATTTAACTTTCAGCTACACAGTGATAGCACAGGAAAACCTTCTTAGTGGACCAAAATATTAAAAAATTAAGGAAACAAATAAATGATTAAAACAAAATGACAGGCCACTGAATGCCTTCCAGAATATCAAAACTAAACGTAGTCTTTGATTGATGAATTTATTAGAGGTTAATTATTTGCTTCTGTGTTTATTTAAGTGTGCATTAATTTACCATGTTTCCAATTTATTAAGTAACTTATTAATTTTCATATTAAATAATATATTTCTATATAAGTTTCCCCTTTGCATTTTAACCACACTCGTTGTTTGAAGTAAAAGAGTATAACAGTAACAGTAATATATAACAGTATATATATTAAAAACAGTATAACCAGTCAAGTAAAAAAAAAAATGAACCATTAATTGTGTTTGTAGAGCACAACTGGAGCAGAATTTCTTTTTAAGTGACTTTAGAAATTAAAAAAAAAAAGAAAAAGAAAAACACATGTTGTAGGATGTCACTGTGCTACAACTAATTATTGCCAGACAGTTTTTAGATTGACTCTGAAGAGGGTGGAATCCTGTTCGGCTTTTAACATCTGTCACCAGACACCATCCAATGTTATGTAAGCCAGCACTGTAACTGCTATTCTTTCCTATTCTTCTTGGGAAAATGGCACCACTTGTGGAATAGTTTAGTCTAGTTTTAATTTTGTTATCAAAAACTTTCACGAAAATTGTTTGTCAACATCATCAATGGCCATTTTTTAATGATGAAGACAAGACTTTGACAAGCTAAAAATAGATATAAAGATTCTGACTAAATGTATGTTAAGTTTTTATTGAAGAGACAAGAGTAAATTTATAATGATATTCTCCATCAAGTCTTTGCTGCTCTGAAAACACCAGGAGACAACTTGCACAGCCTTGATTAAATTAGTTTACAGAGAGAAAACATTTTGACCAAAATAATGACTAAAACTTGACAAAAGTGTAATTACTTTTCATTTCCCAAAACTAGACTAAAATTTAAATGAATTAAAGTCATTAAAGTGTGACTAAATTAATGTATGTATTAATGTATTAATGTATTATGTATTTTCATCTGAAGACTAAATCTGAAATAGCTGCCAAATTAACAGTCTTAGTCTTACTTAGTAGTTGGAAGATGTTTTGGAGAATATTTGCATTTCTTGTGTTTTTTTAAAGAGTTGCTCAAAGCTCTCTATTAGCTATAGAATTTGAGTAATGTTTAGGGATGGGTATTTTCAGTAATATCAGTATTCAAGTACTCACAATACCGTCTGAACAAGTATTAGAGTATTGGCAAAATGTTTTTTTTTTCCCATTAAAGATAGAAGTTGGAGTCCAATGTGGAACCAATGCTCTGCATGCGTCCACTAAATAGCCTGCTGTAGCTCACTGTATATTAGTTATGTGGCTATCAGAGATCATTAGAATATAACACTTTCACTTTTCTGTAAGTAAATAGCCAATAAGCGAAACCAGGTGGAGTTTCAAACGTACACAGACACACAACTTGGCCAACACAACCCTGCCTTAGCAGCTGCTTTGAGGTTATAAGGGCTTTAGTAACAGCCACCTCATTTACAAATTGCTAATCAGCCTTCATTTCAGCCCTGTTGTCCTGTGTGACATTTTTCTGCTCTTGTACTGCGGCTTGTACTCTGGCCAACTACCAGCTTCTGCTTCCATCAAACTTAATGGGAGCAAATCTCCAGTCACCTTTTCCGTCATTAGCACTAGCAGGCTATGCTTCACTGATCTCTTTTCATCACAGCAGCATGTGCTCTATTGTCTGTCTCTGCTTAGTTACTTGCTCAGGCTTTAAGAACATGTAATTAAACATCAAACCAGTATTTCTTTAAGTTCAACGCCACATATTTTGTTTTCGTCAAAGTTTAAGGCCTCACTTTTCCTGCTCATGCCTCCCATGGTGCATGTAACGCTGACTAAGTTCAACTGTTTTAGATGAAAACAACATTGCACAGGTACGCAAATAGTAAAACACTACTCGAATAATAACGTCACCAGCAAGTACTCGAATACTCTTACCTATTCCTAGTAATATTAGATGATATCTTAAATATTTATACTATCTCCTGACATCAATGTATAATGTTGACGATTAATCATACTATGTACAATTAATATTGGTCACATGTAAGGCTGCAACTTCATCCAAAAAAGCTTGGACTAAGTGTTGCAATTTTTTTTAGAGAGAGACCTAATAAAACAGTGGTCTGCACCATTTGAGAAATGGAAATGTCCTACCATAGCAGCAAAACTGCTAAGCATGAACATTAAAACAGAAACCTCCTGGCAACCTCAAAATGCTGATAAAGCAGTGCAAGTGTTTATTTGAGTGTTATGTTAGATTGTTGGTTGTTATCAATGCCTGGGAGTCGTCACTGCATGATTACCTGTTGTGTTAGGATCAAGTTTTTTCCCTATGTATAAAACTAAACAACATAGATTTTCATTAATGTTATGCTACAAAGTGTAAGCAACCTTTTAAATGCTAGTAAATGGTTGAAAGCTTAATGAAAGTTATGGTTATTATTTTTTGGTAAATTAGCCAAAGGATTAATCAGCTAAAAAGAAAATAATTGTTAGATAATCAAGAAAATAACTGATAGTTTAATCAATTAAAAAAAATAGTTAACTGCAGCCCTAGTGACATGACATTAACGTCTCTGAAAGGCTGCGCATGAGATGTGCTTTATTGTTGAAATATATTGTTATTGCAAAGATGATTTGGGGATGCACTGTGATCATAAATCTTCTAGAAAGTTAACAATCATAGTTCCCCCTATTTTTTAGCAGATTTTTTTTTAATTGAATCTGTAACGTTGAATTCAATGTTGAATGCCTTGCTGTGATCTTTTGTCCATTTTCCATGATTAAAAATTGTTGTTAGTCCCCTGGTGATCCCATTGTTTCTATGTTTGAGACAGGTATTCAATAAGAGATTTGTTTGTTTCTGATTATATAGTATCACTTAATGTTGGATTTATATTGAACTGCAACAAACGGATGACTGACTGCAAGCAGAGCACCTAAAAGTGCACATGCTCTTGAGACCTTCCCATATCAAAGGGTCATATGAATATCCAATATACAGTAATTAAAGACAGAAATACCCCACAGGAAACTCTGAATTTTTTGTTTAAATGAATATAATCATAGATTTATAAACAAACGCACACGCTTCCAGTCTTTTTTTATTGAGTATATGAGTTCTTCAGAGGCTCATGTGAGGCATTAAGCACATTGCTTATTAATAACACTGTGAAGTTAATTTGAGACTCGCATAACTATCCTTTCCTCTAATGTCTCATCTTATAACTTTCATGCCAACAGTTTGCAATTCCCCCATCACCCCCAGCGTCGTCATCCTCACAAGACACCAGCTGACAGTCAGTTTATCCTGTTTAAGTGGGTCAATGTTTTTTTTTTCCCAAAAACTCAGCTGTTTGTTAGTGGTTATGATATTTGGTTTTGCTTTGATGCACTGCCCGTGAATGCTTTTGTTGAATTTAAGGGGTCAACGAGCTGTAACCTCAAGTTTCACAAGTCCTGACTAAGGAAGTTGCTAAATGACAAATACATAAAAGTGCAGCAAAGTTCTGAACTGCAAGAAGCACATGAAGGAGAGAAGGTGAGGACTTTATTGGTAAATATGTAATTCAGAATAAGGTGAAGGATTGTTCTTTGCCACATCAAGGCAGTTTTTTTTAGGGATGGGTATGAGTATTCTAGTACTCGTTGGGGACATTATTATTCGAGTACATGCTGCTGTGATGATTACAGAACAGTGAAGAATAGCCTGCTAGTGCTAATAATGAAAATAGTGATGCTCCCATTATCGCTAAGACTTGTAGAAGGCGAAGGAAAGCTGGCCAAAGTACAAGCCAGAAGAGTGGGAAGATGTACAAGGACAATGGGGCTGAAATGAAGGCTATTTAGCAACGTGTCCGTGAAGGTTCTCAGTCATCCAGGTCATCTTAATCTTGGAGTGTTTAGTAGGAAGCAACTGGACTTCTTATCTTAACGTTTTGCCTCTCATTCGAAAGGCTTCTTCAGTTCTGAGGGTCAGTGGCTCCCAAGACAGGATTGTAGGTTGCAGAAAAAATGGTGTCTTAGTCCACCACCTCTGTTTAGAGAAGGTTTCTCAAAGTGGACATAGATGGCCTCTTTTACTCCTCTTTCAAACCATCTGTCTTCTCTGTCCAGAACATGGACATTGGAGTCCTCAAAGGAGTGAAGTTTCTCCTTAAGATGCAGATGTACAGCTCAGTCCTGTCGCGATGAGGTGGCTCTCCTGTGTTGTGCCATGCGTCTGTGGAGGGGCTGTTTGGTTTCCCCTAAAAAAGGTCAGAGCACTCCTCTGCATTGAACGGCATACACAACATTACTGAGCTTATGCCTGGGTGTTTTGTCCTTGGGGTGGACCAGTCTCTGTCTTAAGGTCTTGCCCGGTTTGAAGTTAACTCGAATTTTGTGTCTTTGGAAGATTCTTCTGAATTTTTCCAATAGACCTGCCACATATGGGATGACCACGTTCTTCCGTTTTTCACTTTCTGCCTCGGGTGGTTCTTTGTGGTGCCTTTTGGACGATTTGACAAAGGCTGGGTGTTTTCACCACGTCCTCATTTTTGGTGATTGCCTCCACCCACTCTGGGTTAATTACCTGGGTTTCCCGCACTGACCCTCAGAACTGAAGAAGCCTTTCGGATGAGAGGCGAAACGTCTTCAAACAAGATAAGAAGTCCAGTTGCTTCCTACTAAACACTCCAAGATTAAGGCTAATTAGCAACGTATTGACGTGGTGACTGTTACTGCAGAGCTGGCAAAGGTGTGTGTCTGTGTACATTTGAAATGCATGTGGTTACCAATTTTGGCTATTTATTTACACAAATATGAAATTGTTAAACTTTACTATTCACTGACAGTCATATACTGGGCTAAGTCCGGATGGTCCGGCACTTCTGCACATCCAGGGTTTGTTTTTATATAATGTTGAATGTACATTTTGCAAGTGCTCGGGTACTCTTTCATAAGGTAATGCAATTATTGGAGTACTCATTCATAAGGTGATGGGAGTACGAATTGGGAAATTATTGAAAATGCCCATCCTAGTTTGTTTGTCCCAAGCATTTTCTTCCAGTCACCAACCACCTCAATCTGCTTGCAACTCGACTGACACACTTTTAATGTGGGTCTTGAAGCTACACAGCTCAGATTTCTCAATTCGGACTTTCCTTTCTACAAATTGGCATCAGCAGCAGGGGAGAGGTCAAAGGCCCTTGAATTTATGTTGGATCGGGTGGCTCTTGTTACAGACAGAGGCGGATTTGTCCTACTGCCCTAGTGCCCAGTATCCACCAGCTTTCAGCTCAATGAAATTTAAACTGGTGTAGTAGATTGACTGCCAGATGTTGCCTTTAAAGGACATGGAGATTGACTAAGGAGACCCCATCTGTGCACGTGATTAAATTTATTAGAAGAGAAAATTATTTTAAAAATTAACATTTTCATTTTCATAAAGAAATCTTCACTCTCTTGCCAGTGCATCTCAAAAATAAGATTAAGTTAAATAAGATTAAGTAGGACTATAATTCCCACTTTGCCCACCTTAACTAGTACTGGCTTAGTCACTCTGCATTATATAACAGGTATTATTTAGACAATTGAATTGGCAAAGGAACACTCTTGCCTGAATAACGGGCTTAAGGGGCCCGACTACAGTACGTGCTAGTAAGGTCACAGAGGACGCAACAAACCTTAGGTCTCTGTTTTTGACCATAATTTTTGTGGCACTTCAGGAAAGGCAAAAGGGAGAGAGAGGTGTAATGAATTGGTGCAAGCCTGTGGTATACAGTTCACTGTCTACTCAATTGCTTACTTCATTATTTGGTGTTTCTTAAACTTTACATTAGTATTCATGGGTTGTTTTTTTTTATCTCAGGAAAGTTTCTAATACATATAATTCTTTTCCATCCTCCCTTTGCTCTGCGTTAATTTAACTGAATGCTTTCATACCTGCAAACTGCCCTGTTCCCTTCCTTTAACATGGAACAACCCCTCAGAATATTACATGGTTGAAGTATTTTGCTTGTTGCTTCACTTGCTATTGTTGTACTAGATGAACAGTGCATACTATACTGTGCAGAAAGTATGCATGTTTTTCAGTTTGTTCAACATAACAAAAACAGATTTTTATCCATCCTGTCTGGTTATGTGTGCTGCTGACTGAAATCAGCTAGCATGGTGTGTTTGCAGTGATATCCTGTAGACTCTTGGCACTGCGTCAAGTATGGTTACTTAACCTTGATTGGCCACCATTGTTGCTGGTGCTTTCATCATACAGTAAGAACCCTATACGGTTGGTAAACTGAACAACAAAAGTGATTTAAGGAGGTTTGTGAGTAAGAAGTCAACAAAAGTTTACTGCAGGATGTGTGGGTGTAAACTGGATGGTGCATTTACAGATGTTGTCGAACTTTACCTAATAGAAATTTGTAAGGAAAAGTGATACAAGGACATGTAAAACACCCGAGTGAAGGAAGTACACACTGACAGACAGCTCTCTGAAATCAGAGAGAGCCTTAAGGTACTCATTCCACATCAGCTGAGTTGAGTTTTGTCAGTCCTCATGAAGTTTTTTTTCCTCCACAGGCTTGAAGCTTGTTAACCATGTGACTGTGTGTGTGTGTGTGTGTGTGAGTGTGAGTGTGTGAGAGAGAGAGAGAGAGAGCCCTGACTTAAGCTAAACTTCCTGGAGCTCAGTATTTTTTACAGGCATGTCACAGAGTTTGTTGTCGATTCACTGGACAAAGTTTAAAATAACAGTTTCATCCAGCTTGTGATTATTTGTACTCAATTTCAACGCATCATAATAAAAGTGGATCAGCTCTTCCATTCCTCTGTTCCTGACCAGTCGTTACAGTGTTTTTGTAAAAATATTCCAGTCACTTGGCATACTTCACTTCCAGTGTTTTGTTTTGGTTTTTTTTTTTAACACAAGTCAGACAAAAACAGGAAAGGTGAACTGGCAATGATGTGTGATTCATGCTATAAAACACTATGGTAACACAGCTGACCCTGTTATTACAATTGAAATTTTAAAGCATTCTTTTGCTGCATTGACTCAGAGAGGTAGAACAAAAGACACAAATTTGACATAAATAGTTGGATACACTTGGAATAACATGCACACACAAAGCAAGCATCATCACACAGATAAGCTTCACAGAGGGTCTCACTGTGCCATACAGGGAAACAGTTTACATTCAGAACACAACAGACTTGCTTTAAACGCAAAAACAATAACGTAGTGTATGTACCCAGTGCTCGTCATGCACACCCTCAAACAGCATTATTTGTCTTCAGCTGCTTTTCTCGTCAGGCTCACTGCTGCATACAAACATGCATGTTGGTGCAGCTCATTCCTACATACTCTTCAGTAACCGTGACGGGCATGTTTAACTCGAGGTCTGTGTTGCCTGGTTACACTTGTCCCTCGACCCGTCCTCCCTGGTCAGCAGTTGTGATCATTGTCCCAGTCCCAAGTCAATCAGGTCCCTATTGCTACGCCTCCTTTTATAGGCTTACAAACAAGGTTGCTGTGGACGGGACAGGAAATGCTCAGTTAATCATGTCTTTGGTCCTGTTGTAGCTTGTCTTTTCACTAGAAATTTAGCAACCCACCCACTAAGTGGATTGTATATTTTAATGTCCATAGCTACTGAAAAATATTTGTTGAGAATAAAAACAAGGGTAATATTAAGTTATTTTTAGGTGGTGATCATCTCTGCTAAATGCGTGAATCAGCTGTACAATTAATTCAGTTATGGGAATCACATGCTCTGTGTTTGTTTTCCACATGGCAACTTGACTATTCAGAAGACAACATGACATCAACACAATATACCTGTGGACAAATGGTTACTGATTTGTACTTTTTCCTACCAGTTAGCACCATTATGATGACTGTGAAAGACAATAGTGTTAAAAAAAAAAAAAAAGCCAAAGAGAATAAACTCCAGCTAAACTCCATCAGAATGTGCACTTCACACTTGGTAACAGATCACTTTGCAGCCTTGCAGCACAGACTATGTTGCTATTTAACTATAAAACATCCTAATAGGAGATGAAGTTAAGTATAAAGTTAAGCTTAAGTGCTTCCTCTGTATGTGACAAATAATGTGATAGGGTACTACATACATAAACTTATAACGTGTGAATGAATACAGCACATGCTGATGGTGAAACAGCTCCCTACCCTGTAGCTTCTATTAAGGTCTACTTGTGATCTTTCATTTTTCTTTAAGACACATGGCATGTTTAGATTGAGACTCTTGTTTAGAAGTGAATCAGCGAGCAGTTGTAACTTTTCAAATATATAAAGAAATGAGGTACAATTAAGTTGATTTTGAAGACCAGCTGGTTTCCAAATATAGTCAGTCAGACTGCAGAACTGGCCATGAAACAGAAAACATGGCATTGCACACAATTCCCAGGATGGTGAAACGCTGTTGCCAAAGTTGCTGACACTTAAAATCTGCTGCCTGCTTTGCTACCAGTGCCTTTTGAATACTTTGAAAATGTACTTAAATCGTTTCAGCTTCTTATTTTATTACTGTAGAGCAAGGAAAATAAATGAAACAATTCAAAAATAGTAACATCAGCCTGTAGCTTTACTTAAAGAATTTTCCCACTTATATATACAATAGGTATTAAAATTGACAGAACATATTAAACAGCTGAATAGCAATGGTTGGTAAAGTACTACTTTAATAGTAGCGGTGCAGTCAGAGGGTACGGATGTAGGCATTGTATTAACTTTACTAAGTGGTGTATTTTAGAGAAGTGTGTGTGTTTTCTGTACTCTCCTCTTTAGAAGAGGGTGGTGCGTCTATGTGAAAGGGTTATGTTAACCTACTAGTATACAGAAATCAACGGAACACAGAATGGCATATATGTCAGCATATGAGCAAATAACTTTAAACTAAAGGACTGTCATTTTTATGGCACTCCATAGTGTATGACTTCAGGCATTCATCATTACACCCTTCTAACGTTGTCACTGCTAGCAGACACCACCACAAAGTCATCAAATAATTGGTTTTCTGAACCTCGACTTTGAGCACGATAAACAGAAAATGAGAGCCGCCAACTTGCATCTATATTTATCTAACTGGAGGCTGCAGTGATTTAGCATGGAGGAACTGTCAGTGTAATCTCACGTTCTGCCTCTGTATAGTCATTATATAAATCCTGATGTGTGTATGTATATATGTCTCTGTTAGGAGT
Source organism: Mola mola (assembly GCA_001698575.1). NCBI lineage: Eukaryota > Metazoa > Chordata > Actinopteri > Tetraodontiformes > Molidae > Mola > Mola mola. Next base: position 999,935 of record KV751315.1, read on the forward strand.
GCACAATTGACACTAGCCTTAACCATTTCAGAATTAGAATATTCCCTCTGTAGTCTGTAGGGCTGGGAGATTTAAACAAGTGAAATAGTACAGAGATTTGCTGCTCTTAATACAGTACATCAGCTTCTCATTGTATTTTGTGGTTACTTTTAATTTGGTTGTTTCCCTTGCTCCAACTGTGGCAAAACAGTGAGCCTCATCTAGCTTTTGACTCTTTCATCCAAAAAAGTCCAACCAAAGAGAATATAAACCCTTTTTTCAGTACGAACAACAGAACTGGTGTTAAATTTAAATTTGTTTCTGTTTTCGCTTCATCTGCCATTGCACAATTCTGGATAGGGTTGTTTTGTCATATCTTTAGTACCTTGAGGAAGCATTGTATGTGCTTCATTTGATGCAGCTGAAATTCCTGCTAATGCAAATATGGCATAATCGTTAAAGATTTTGCATAGAGAGATGGAATAAACTTGTGTATATACCACACACATACAAATGCCTATGTACTGTATTATTTAAGTTTAGTTAATTACAACATCAGAATTGTCGCGGCATTTATCTTTCACATATTTTCCATTCTTACCATGATACTATAAAGTGTGCCCAACATTATTATTTTATTTCAGGATCTGGTACTGTATCGCATCAGATTGAGAGATTGATCCTTCGTTTGGTTCCATTCAGGCCAGGAAGAGCTGGATATCATTATGGATAATCCGACACACTTTAGCAAGCTCAGCAAACCGCTGCCACTGTTGCATTGAAGCCAATGGTCCTCTGGTGTCCCTGCGGCATTGTCCATTTATACAAACCTATTTCCTCTTAGTGATATTATATATGCTATTTGAGAAAACTTTCCAGGCCCTGCTGGAGCAGTTAGGAAATGAATGTCTTGCTCAGGCGAATGTCAGCTGTATTTGCTGAAAGCCAGCCTCAACATTTGAAATGCTCCTTAGCAATTAGATGACACAACACTGGCCCATCTTATAAATAGATTATTTTTGTTGCACCTTTTAGTATTTGGCTTTCAATAAATAATTAATTTTTCTCTTTCCTCTTGGCTTGTGTTTTCTTGATTTAAAAAGTTCATCTGTGTGTAATGAATTTCTCCTTCACAATCTGGCAGGTAGTCACATCCTCTCACATATGGCCTTGGTTTTGCCAAGTTTGATTCCTTCATTCACCAGTAACAACTTGCTATTTCTAAACTGACTTTTTTTTTGTGAATAATGATGATCTGACATTCACAAAGCACACAATTTGGTGAATGAAAATGCAACTAAACTCATCACTCACCAGTCATCACTGATTTAAATTTTTTGTAATGGTTTCAACTGTTTGCCTCAAATCTTCTTGGCAGACAGCTACCTGGAAATTACATAAATATGACTTCCTATCTGCCTTTTGAACTGACTGCGCATGTTCCCTATCAACCCTTTTAGATTATAGACTTCCTATTCCAATATCTGTTCTTATGATGTCTGCCTTATCTCTCTGCTTGCTTCCCTGCAGAGTATCTTATACTGGCTTTGATAACCATTAGCCCAGCTATTGGTGATGTCATCGGTGCTGCGGTCTAACAGAGCCTTTGATCAGACATTCTTTATTTTCAACAGCACCCTGTTGGACTGCATTTTGGTAACAGTGAGCGATTTGACCTGCTGCTTTCTGCCATTTCCTGTTTTCCAGTTGTTGAATGTGACACAAAGGAAAAGATGAAACATCAAGGCAAGCTCTATTTATAGCAGGTTTACGTGCATTTAAAAACCCACATATTTTTATTAACTTTGGTGTAAAAATGTTCTTGCATTTTTTTCTGCTCTTTTTAAATTAAACATGAACAAACTGTATAGAGAATGGCACTGGTTGAGTAGAGGAGGGTGGAAGTGTTTTATTCCATATGGATACTGGCACAGCATTCAAATTAGCTGTGTGTGTGTGTGTGTGTGTGTGTGTGTGTGTGTGTGTGTGTGTGTGTGTGTGTCCGTCCGTCCGTCCGTCCGTCCGTCCGTGTGTGTGTGTCCGTCCGTGTGTGTGTGTGTCCGTGTGTGTGTGTCCGTGTCCGTCCACCCATCTGTCTGTTGGTACCAGCACATTGCTATGTAAAAGCTGATTCCAACAACACATGTAGGCTTCACAACCACTGTGACCATGTGCTAACATGTTTGACTTGTTCATTTGCCTCTCTGAAAGGCCTGAAGTAATGATGAATCACAGCAAAGTGTGTGTCAGCATGTAGCACAGTGTTGATCCAAACACACTGTCGGCTATTGAACCCGACCGCCTTGCTGTCGTCCTCAAGGCCTTTTTCCATTCCACACAACTTTATACTAATCTGTTGGACTGATGACACACAGACAGCCGAGAGGTGTGTTACTGAGTATATGTGCATGTTGCAGGACTAACCAGTCAGGCTGTAGGCAGGGCTCCAGTTACACTTGGTGGCAGGCAGTCACAGGTCTAATAATAAGACGCCTGAATCTAAATCTGACCTGTTACATAATTCACATCACACATCATGGGGACATAGAGAGGAGGTCACATGCTCACGGAAACGGGAAAAATCAGCACTCCTTTGTGTGTTATCTATTTGGGTTTTGGTTTGGTAAAGTGCAGGATTTATCGGAAAAGACTTTAATTTACAACAGTGGGCCTAAACCCTGATTATGTTTTTTCCTGCCTGAATTGTTTTATGTTTGCAATTTAATTGCAGTGCCAGTAGTTGTTATGGTTCTTCACTGACTAAAAATATAGGGGCCAGTGGTGTTTACACACATAAATACATGGAGACTAAATGACATGATTTACTCTCTATACAGACAGACAAAAATTAAAATAGGCAAAAAAAAAAATACATGTTACAGCTATCTTTTGATTCAAAAAAGTTGATATAAAGTTACATTTAAATAACATGGATAGACA
>KV751315.1:1002905-1013651 GCA_001698575.1 Mola mola
AAAAGGATTGACCATTGAGGCCCACATTTAAGATTTATTTATTATGTATTAAATGTTTTGCATGTGAGCAAAACATTTAATGTGCAGTGCTAGTCCGGCCTCCTTCCCTGCAAGGTCCACATTCCCCCCGTGTTTGCCCATACTCTCTTTCGTGTAAGTGGAGTCAAAGGCAGACAGTGCTACAGTTTAAAAGTATCAAATTACAAATGTTGCTGCACCGATGTAAATTATCCCTTATTTTCAGCGATTTTTAACTGACTCAGGATATATCCTTACATCCCTATTTTCCCTGCCTTTCTTGGATTGTCCTGCATCCTGATCAGTTTTCCATTTAAGCCACGTGTGTATAAATATTCTGTTTACACACACACACACACACACACACACACACACACACACACACACACACACAGTGTCCTAAAGAATGACAGCCCTCGTGTATGTGTATGCCAGCTGGCCCCCATAAACAAAGCCTCCATCACTAGTCCTTTGTCTTACACTGCATGTGTGTGTGCTTCTGTATGTTTGCGTTTTCAGTGGGTGTATTTTTTGCATCAGTGTGTCTGTCTCTGTAAGTGTTGATGTGTATTTTTGTTATATGCACTTTAGGGGTGTGTAGGCATGTGTTCCAAGGCTCGCCTTTCCTAGGAAACACCCACTGTGCACACACGATTGAGGTTTCTGTGCCTATATGTTTTTGTCTGTTGAGGGGGGTTGTATGTAGCACACCACTTCCTAGAAGCTGTTCTCCACTCCACTCCTCTTCCATAATCACTCTTTTACCTCTCTTTCTTTATCCATTATGCTTCCTTTCTTCTTTTTACTCCTCATCTCCCTCATGGACTTTCACCTTTAGGCCAAATCCCCTGACAGGACCAAGAACTGGTACATTTCCCAGTGTGGACTGGGAGTATATCACAGCACACTACTTTATATCCGTTACATTCAAGACACCCATCATTTTATAAGTGATTCATGCTGTGACCTTGAAACGTGACTTACAGTATGTCTTATATTTTCCCTTGGTCTGTCTCTTGCTCCCTTTGTTCAAGACTCTCTGATCGCAACCCATAAAGATCACTGAATATAGCCTCCCTCCCCATCGCTTTCACCCTGAGCTTATCCAGTCTACAGCTGCCTAACAGACACCCCTCCTTTCCTCCCTCCCTTTTTCCTGCCCTCCCTCATGTTTTGTGTTGGACTGCGCCTCTCTCCACGTGCAGAAGCAGCAGCAGCTTATAAGCATGTAGGAGGAGTTCCCTGAGAGGAATGTGCGTGACTGGCTGGCTGGGTGTAATACATACACAGACAAACACACATATACAGCTGAGCTTGTACAGTGGGGAAAATTATTATTTGATCCCCTGCTAAATTTGTAAGTTTGCCTACTTACAAATAAATTAGCAGTCTCAAACTTTTATGGTTGTTTACTGATTATGGCAATAGACAGAATGTCAGTCAAAAATGTATAAAAACACACAATATAAAAGTTATAAAATGTTGTGCATTTTATCGAGTGAAATAACTATTCGAACCCCAAACAAAATATAAGTTAGTACTTGGTACGTAGTAGAGAAACCCTTGTTGGCAAGCACAGAGATGAGACGTTTCCTGTAGTTGGTCACCAGCCAGCTGAGAGGGGGATTCTCTCTTTTAGAGCGAGCCTGGCTCTGGTGTGAGGAGGACAGCCTATGTATGTATGTGTGTTATTTTTAGCCCTACAAGTGGCTGCAAATCAAAACACAAAATATGCACATAAGTGTGAGCCAATTTACACTTGGTTTAATTTAATTAAAGCCAGAAAGAGAGCTATTTGAGATCATAGGGTGAGACATTTTTTGCTTGTGAAAGAAATCTGTGATTCTCAGAACTGTTGTCTGTCAGCTGACATCCTGCAGGATCCTGGGAGTTTTCTCTAGAGGAGTGCCGGAGCAAGAGAGCTAAGATAACCTCTTGAACCTCTTGCTAAAAATACCCCCTCTTTAGATCTAAGCCTCAGTTGCAAGACAAACACAACACAATTTTTTTTTTAATTTTTTTTATTTTTTTAGGGCTACTTTTACTGAAGCATGTGACTGATAATTTCATACGCAACAGCCCCCATCTTGCTACTTGTAAAATACTATATTAGAAAAATGGTCATGAAAAAAGTGCACAACTGAGTGGGTAAGCTGAGCTATAATTTAATTGTACTTCCAGCTTCCACAGTATTCCTTGTCAGTAGTCTGTCTGCCTCTACATAGTAGTAAACTTGAACAAAGTAATTCGATTCAGAGGGGAATAGCCCACTCCTGATGGGCAAAGGTTGAGTCATCCCTTTGTACTCTCATGGCCCGGTCATGCTGCCCAAATTGTCTAACCCCACCCAGCAAAATTGGTGGAGCGCTGGGTTGTGGCGTGTTACTATTAATTGTATATACTGTACGCCACTCATCATACTTCAGAGCGAAATAGCAGGTGACTGTGACTGTCTTCTTGAGCTTCTCTCTGCAGCTCAATATCAAAATTTAGGAAATTATTACCTTAGAAGGTAGAAGTTGCTGTAATACTACAATTCACACTATGATGGTTTAACAACACATTTGTACCACATGTCTACAATGTTCCTTTAAAAGCAGTTTGAAGACATATGCTGACCTGCTCTTTCTGTCTCTCCCCTGTCTAGACTCAACGGAGGAGTTTTTTGAGTACGATGCGGAGGAGTTCCTTGTTTTCCTGACGTTGCTCATTACAGAGGGAAGGACACCAGAATATTCTGTGAAGGGCAGAACCGAGGGGCTGCACTGTCCGCCTGCCCAGTCGGCCATGCCACCTCTTCACAAGCATGAATGCAGCGACAAACTGCCCCAGGTGGCACACACACACACATACTCTTTGTACACAATGTGCCACATCTTTTCCCAAAGTGTAGACAAAGGGCAGTCTCTTTTCATGCAGTTGATGCCAGTTGTTGCTGTTTCATTTGTGTCATTCAAGTCATGAGTGTTAAATGAGGCCCACTTATGAAATGAAATGAAATTATGTTAAAACTAGAAAATTTAAATATTGTGATTTTTTTTTTTTTTTTTTCATCAGTTCTTTAAGAAAGTGAACATTTAATATATTCTAGACTGATTACAAATTTTATAATATGGCCCAACAGCTTTAAAAAAAACACATATCAAAATATTACAATATATCACTAACTAAAACATAATCATCAAAATGAAAAATCACCCTTTTTCTGAAAAGCTCATCATAAATGCAAGGACTGTGCAACAATTACCAGTAATCTGGATTTGACTGAAGTGTATGAAGGCAAATATTAGAACATGTAGAACTGTGATAACAGAACATCACAACATTTTGCTGTAATTCAGCCTTTAAAACCAGAAAAAGACAACACTTAATGCCAGTCTCGTTTTAACAACATCCGAAATCTGAGACAACATACAGTATAAGCTCCTAACATGAATGAAATATTTTATATGTTGCTCAATTCTAATTTGATATGTTTATTAGAGAAGTTATTGATCATAGTATAACTGTAATCCAATGTAATTTGTAATCCACTCACTGCAACAGTTATACATAAGTGTATGTGCAGTGAATTTCTTAGGTAATAGGATTTTTAATAGTGAATAATATTGAACTGAGATGTTACCTAAATGAAATCACTAAGAATTTCGGCTCTGAGTCACTTTCACGATCCCCTCCATTTTGCCCCGATATTTTAAGGTCCTGGCGTCGACATTCACTAAAGAGCGCTAACCTCCACATTTGTCTGTGGGTTTGTTTGTCCAGTGTCGGCAAGCAAGGCGAACCCGTTCAGAGGTGATCCTGCTCTGGCGTAACAACATCCCCATCATGATTGAGGTCATGCTCCTGCCAGACTGTTGCTATGGTGATGAGTGCCCCCCAAGTGACCCTATCAGTGACCCGGTCATCAAGCAAGACGCTCTGCTGCTGGAGAGATGGACCCTGCAGCAAGTTCCAAGACAGTAAGCTACCCGCACAGTCTTACTTTTTCATCATTGACAATACTGGAAAAGTACATGTTTGTCACTTTTCATAGACTTTGTATGCTGTATATAAGGCTGTTGCTGCCATTTAAAAGGCAAGTACAGTAACGTATGCCTCCTTGTGTTCCCTTCCATCATGCTTTGCTATCTTTCCTGTTTACACAAGTAAAGCTTTAAAATACGCTGCTTGCTATGTTATAGAAAAAAATCAGCTAAATGAATAAACCGATACTTGTGGTGGATGCAGGGTATGCTCAAGTGAGTACACATTTCACCAGGATGCCTATTGGGCATGGACTGAACATGGGGCCATGACAGTAGTGCTATTGTGACTACAGGGTTTTTTTCAAAATGTTTTAAAAATAAGCAGGAGAAGGAAATTCAGACATTCTGTAGGGGGGTGGCAAAATAAACAAGCAAAAAAAGTTATTTTTTAACAGATTATTATTGAGTGGCATGATATTGCTTCCCCTTATTTTTCTGAACACAAAAACTGGGTTGTCCCCACCTTTTTAAATGTGTCAGTTATGTGAAAGAAATGAGTTTAAGCTTCCTCTTGGTCCAGAGAAATTTAAGAGCGAAGGTGACATAAACTAATGATACAACTAAAAGGAAACAGCTAATTGGCTTGGCACCCAGATGGTTAATTGGACTGACAATTTGTCCCAATTTCCTACTCTCCTGTGCAGAAATAGGCAACACTGTTTGAAAGACACACACATCTTTGAATTATTTGTCCCATTAACCTGACATACTGGCACATTTGTCCTCTTTTTGACCGTTTTTTTTAATAGAAGTGGTGATCGCTTCATTGAGGAGAAAACCCTGCTCCTGGCTGTTCGCTCCTACGTCTTCTTCTCCCAGCTTAGCGCCTGGCTCAGTGCTTCCCATGGCATCGTCCCCAGAAACATCCTATACAGGTTAGACACAACACTTGCTGAATGTTTTGACCAAAGCCACTGGATCCCACAGTTAAAGCTACAGGAACATTGACCTATAGTTCTGTTGTTTTCAAATGTATATGTAAGTGTAGATCTTGTGTACGTTTTGAAAATCTGAAAATCTTGTTGATTATCTCCTTGTGAAACAGGATTAGTGCTGCTGATGAGGAGTTGGTCTGGCAGTTCTCCCAGCCACCTTCAGAGCACATCTTCCCCGTCCCCAACGTATCCCAGAGTGTTGCACTGCAGGTTCGTGTCCAGTCGCTCCCACGCCAGCCCACCTACCCCACCCTGGCTTGCAGCATCCACACTGGCCTGCCTCCACTTTACAGCAAGTCCCCCAGCCTCAACCCAAACCTCAACAGCCACGGTGTCCTGCCCACCCTCAAAAAGAGCCAAGACCCCAGCAAGGACAGCTTCCTTCAAAATTCTACAATCTACAACAAGACCTCCAACTCCATGTCTGGCCTTCTCCTCAATGGATCGCCCATTCCCAATCTTCCCATTAACAACATCCCCATTAACAGCCTTCCACACACTGCTGTGCCACCTTCCTACAGCAAGAGGAGCCAGGAGCCTGGAGACGACCACTTGTCACAGAATGGAGAGCTTCCGCAGGTTAGCATCCCCCAACGCCAGGGCTCCCCACTGTTCCACACATCCTCTCAGTCCCCTACGCCATCCCGTGCCCACTCCCCCTCTTTGCTCCCCACAAGTAAAACAGGAAAGTGGCTGTACTCAACCCTCAATGGTTCTTCTGACCCCACACATGTAGAAGACTATAACTCTGGCACCAACAGCACCGAGAGGTCAAAGGGGCCCATCCCTGAGCCCCTGAGAGCTTTTAAAAATTTCTCCCTGTCAGAGCCACCTGGCTGTCCCTCCCCGAGGCCTGCTGCAACTGAGACCAACCCCCTGATTGGCTCACTGTTGCAGGAGAGACAGGAAGTTATCGCCCGTATTGCACAGAGGCTCAACTTCTGTGACCCCACCGCACCACCACTCCCTCCCGGCCTCTTTGCGTCTGACAACCCTTCTAAAGCCATGTGGGGCAGTAACCATGACAACATAACTACCAGTAAGACCAAAGAGACTGACTTACCGCCCTATGAGTCTATGGGACGCGTGTGGCCCAGCCCTTTCAAAACACCCATAGCTGACCCTTCTTTCAGCAAACAGGAGAGCTCCTCTGCTAAACCTGCAGCCTGTAGGAAGCTGAAAATGACAGAGACAAGAGATGGTGAGGATGATAGGAATGGAGAGAGGCAGAGGGAAAAAGAGAGGGAGAAAGAGAAGGAGAGGGTGAGAGACAGCTCCTTGATCACCCAGGCAGTACACGACATTACAAGACTCATCCAGGAGAGATTGTCTGTTCCCTCCCTGTCCCCCAGACACAGCAGGAGTGGCAGCCCATTGCACCACACGCATACGACAACCGTCACACACACGGTGCGCACATACTTACACACCACGCACACCCCACAAGCCTGCTCAAACACTGCCGCCAATGGCCACACGCCCAGCCACGAACCTCACCAAGGCAGCACACATACCACTGTCACGCACATACCCATTTGCAAAGACAAGCCCCGAGTTGATCCAGGGACTGAATGCCATTCTCCCCGGGCTCAAAGTGGTGCTTACTCTACACTTGAAGAACCCTTATTTAGAGGCCAGTCCCACATCCAGGCTGGTCAGCGTTTACAAACCCCCCCAAAGGACAATGTCAGGACACCCAGCAGCCATGAAACCCCCTCTGCCTTCCCTGTCCTTGAGAACAGCCCAAGGAATGCCCAGACCTTCAATTGGACTTGCAATGATTCTAGCACAGCCATAAACTGTAACATAAGCCACAACCACAGTAAACCTCAGCCTCAGCACCAGTCCCAGATGCAGATCTGTGCGACAGGCCAGGCCTCCTGCTCACAGGATGAGAATCAGGCTCCGCCAGAGTCTGGATGCTCCAGCAGTCCCGACATGACTCCACCTCCTTCTGTCCTGGTAAGGCTTTCTTCATTTTCTCAATATATTTCTCGGGGAGGGACCATTTAGGAACCTGTAATTATTCCCGTTGTCATGGCTTATCCCTGCTAAAAAGAGACTTTGTTTACTTGCGACAGTGGTTCCCCCTGCCTTTAGGTTTGTTAGTTGTATTTTGTACCGTCTGAAGGTAGAATGTGTCTGCTGTTGTAAAGGGTTTAAGATGTAATTGCACATGGTTGTAAATGTTGAATGACATTTGATAAAACCTTTCAAGACCCACCCAGACAGCCTCTGTCCTGTGGTTGGTTTTGCCTATCATCCTATTCCTCACCTCTCTTTCGCACTTTCTTGTCTCACCTGTACTGTATTTCATTCTGTCCAATATTCTAGTGTTTGTTTAGTTTACCTACAAAAAATTAAAAAACTCCACAGTTACACAAAAAAAGTCCTTATCCTCAGTTTGATCCAGCTAAGCACAGATCAATCATAGTTATCATAGGCCTTAATAACCAATTCATCAAACACATTTGAAAGTTGAAAAATCTTTAATTTGGCTCTGAAGCTAAAGATACAGAGATTTATAGTGATATAATTTTTTTGGAAAAATATGTAATATGTACCATTGACACCACAGACTTGATATTTGAAATTCTGTTCTGTTCTCATTTGTAAAAAAATGTTAACAGTATTGAGAATAACTTCCAGGTTACAGCATGAAAATACACAAAGAGCAAATTATGAAGCCGGCACTAATTTTCAGATTGCTTACATGGGAATGAAAACAGTTTGTAGGAGTTTAATATTCTGTGAATGAACCATAAACAAATCAGATTAGTGCAAACAAAAGCCCATTCTTTAACTCGATCTCCTTTTCAGCAATGCTGCTAAACACAGAAACTCACAACAGCAGTTTAGGTTTACATAACTGTCTAATCCGAGTCCCCCAATACAACAATAATGACAACACAATTTATGGAAGACATGTGAATGTGTTGTCTCTAGCAGACAGTTTTTCCAGTGAACTGATGCGCATGGTGAGTTAGCATGGTGTGGAATATAGTAGGTAGCAAAAGTGCTAATGGTGATATTCACTTGTTTGCTCAACTAGCTATTTAAAATAAAGAGAGTGACTTTGTTACTTTAGAGAATTGGGAATTTTTCACACAATTGTCGTGCTAGCAGGCAGACCCTAGCATTACTAAAAGAAGTAGCTCAATTTTTTTTTGAATAAGTCCCTAGTCACTTTCTTTCTGAGTATTATGAAAAGTTCAACCCTGCCATTATTTCTGTATTTTATATATGAAGCAAGAACAAGCAGCTGGTTAACTTTACCAGGAATACTGGAAATTGGCAAACAACTCGACTGTTTGCCCCACCCAAGCTCTAAATCCTCCTACGTAACGCATATTTTGTTTGTTTGATTGTTACAAAGGGTTTTTGTTAAAACACCAAGTAAGGATTTCACATGGGGTTATGTGCAGGGCAGTTGAGTGATATTGATCTTACAACTCGGGTGCCAAATTGAATGCGTTATTTAAAAATAAAAAACAAAGTTCTATTCTGAAAGGTGTATATACTTTCAGCTGCTACTATTAGTGTAAAATTAATTATTATATATTGTAAAAGTTTTGTTCAGAAGCCTAATTCTTTTATTATGTTACTGGCACTTTCATAAATTAATGAACAGGTAAGTAAAGGCATATATAAAATTTTACATCTCAGTCTGTAAGGTATCCTGCTCATATTAAATCAACCCTTTTGTTTGGTAAGAGGTGGTACTGGCGTGGTAATCCAGATGACATTTGTGCCAGCATGTTTTGAAAAATTCCAATGATTTAAGATTTCTTGCGAGCTGCCTTAATCTCTCTCCATCTCTGTGATCCAGCGAGCCCACAGCCCCTCCCCTCTGCGACCCTGCAACAGCTGGAAGAAACAAAATCGCCACTCATTAGATGCCACAGCGACCAAGGCCTTCCACCCCCACACTGGTCTGCCTCTGCTATCCAGTCCTGTAAGAAGCACTCACACACACACTCTCACACTTTTCTGCACAGTGACAGTCATTGTCAGTTTCTATGTGTGCATTTGTTATCACTTGCATGGACTGACTCACAGTCACACTCAAGCACTTACTAACTCAGGGATGGTCACTCTCTGTGCACTTGTTTGTTCATAACAGCACGCTCACTACTCTTTTATTTTAGGCCATCTGAAGCATTGCTCACAGTAGTTACACCAGCACAAGAGGGCATTTGAATGTTTGTCATAAAGACATTTTGACATATCTGACATTCATACGTTCTTGTGAATGTGATATTTCAAGATATGGTGTCTCTGACTCAAGGATGAACTCATTCGATTTTGGAGGTCAGAGTTCCAGGTCACTGCGGCCTGATGTGGGCCACACTTGTGAATGCCAAACAAACTCAGATCAAAGCCACTGACAACTGGCTTTGATCAGTACACCTCAGCCTCCAAAGGTAAAGGTCAATTTGACCTGAAATCTTGTGAGTATAATATCCTAAGAATGCACTGAGGTTACAAAACTACATTTGAACTTGAGGTTGAATTGGTTTCATTTTGGAGGTCAGTGGTCACTGTGGCCTTACAAATTTTGAGGTTGCAGGACACTGGGATTTTTGGCCAGTATGAAAGGGGTATTAGAATGAACAACCTGGTCTCTACCTTCCCAAACAGGTTCTTGTGTTCTAAATTCAGTCAAACTTTTTTCTGATGTGCACTATACCACTTACATAACTCTGTACTCTTTACTTCTCCAGAATAACTCCTGTTCCTGTAAAAACCCTTACCGACATAATTGGTTTTGTCAGTATTCATGTTCAGTTTTGTCCAACTAAAAACCTAGTCATCCAACAATTATATGACATTCCTTACTATCTGTCTATAATGGTCTATTTGACCATTTGTCAGATTGAATTTCATTACTACATTACATTTTTCTTGTTTCCCAGATCGTGTTTTACTTGTGTTTATTAAATACAATAATTTGACACTCATACACTTAATTAGCTATGTAATCCGAAATTTATGAAAAAACATGCACCTAAAACATAAGAGCTTACACTACCACAAAAACTAACCCAGCCCTTCTCACATTTTCATACATTGCAGAAAATATAGCCAATATAGTTTTTTTTTGTTTGTTTGTTTGTTTTTTGCAACAGATAAGACTCTTTGTACTGTTTACACAGATTACACTTTTTAATTTCTTTTATTAAAGCGTTCTAGACTTTCAAAGGATTACGAGATAACCTATCTTCTGAGTTTTAACCAATGATATTTGCCATGTTGTAATGTGCGGCAGGTTCCTCAGAGGAAAAATCAAACCGGCTACTTTGACCTGGACACATCTCTGGTTGGTTGTAAGGGTTTGCCTTGGGCCTCTGGGAAAAGGTACACACTGTCTCATCTGGGATGCTTTAGTTACTATAGGTGTCAGGTTCCAACACACTTTGTCCATGAGGATAAGAGCAGAACACTTTCACAGATTTAATGAACTGTTATAAAACAGTTTTTTTACTGTTCTCCCCACACATACGCTGTTTATTATCTACCATCTGGAACCTGATTGTTTGTCTTGCTTTCTTGTAATATATATATTTGTTTTAGGTTAGCAAATACATTAATTGTGCTGTATGTAAGGTATATGTAATGCAGATGACTCTTGATACAGCACCCTTATTCAAACTAACACTTTAACATATCAACCTTGGATCAGCAGTAGGTTTTGTAAGTTTTGTCTGTTGTGAGGTCAGACAGTAAGAGTATTCTTCTCAGCAGTAAGGTTAGGTCAACACCGT
>KV751315.1:1033810-1096703 GCA_001698575.1 Mola mola
CTCTCGTCCTCTCCCTCAGTTGCTAGGAAGCTGACTGATGTGATGGTCTCCTGTGTAAACCAAAAAAGTGAAATGACTAATGAAATGATGGGATGGGAAGAATGATAAAAAGTGACATGTATGCATGAATGCCAAATGTCTGTATTTATGTGTTTTTGTGGTTGTAATTACTAAACCACCTGCACAGCAAAAATACAAAAATAATTAAATTCATTTAAAATAAGATAAGAAATCCTTTAGCCATCTCACAATGGGAAAATGTCAGTGTTACAGCAGCAAAGTTGATAGCAAAAATAGAAATGTCCGTCAAATGAAAAACATTTCTTACGTAGAAAAACAATAGCAACAACAAAAGTGTTTACACATTAAAAAATAAAATGTATAAATATTATGTACAAGTATAGAATATTGCTCTAAAGCATGACAGTAGATAAAATTTCTTCACGTTTATATGGACGCTAAATCAAATAATCCGATCATGACGTGCGTGTACATGCACAAGGCTTTAATCAGAATAGCAACGTTTTGACATGCGCAGATTTGTCTTAAATTCTCTAAAATAACTGCAGAAGAAGAAGTTGCACTTCCGCCTGTGCTTTAAACAGACAGTGATGTGGCTACACTTTGCATTTTCGCACGTTTCCCTGCAATTTAAACTCCACACTCTTAAAGAATGGACCTGCGCCAGGTTCTGAAAGCCCTTATTTTGTTTCTACTGTTCTCCGTGATCAAGCTACGGGCTCAGCGATGCATAAAGCTCCTGCATTACAGTAGGAGAGAGTGGGAGGACATCAGCATCACTCCAAGTTTGGTGCTGCTGTCATGTCACGTTGGCATAGGGAACACATGAGCAGTGAGGGTCATTTTACCCAAACAGAAAGTCGCAATTGGATTAAGTGTGTACGTGGACACGGTTCGGAATAATGATTAGCATAAACCACACCTCTCGATCGGAATATAATTTCTTTCCGAATGAGCCGAATCAGAATCTTCCAATTGACGTGTTTACAATCAAGTATTTTTATTCTGATCAGCCCTTTATTCCGAATATTTATGTCCATGTAAACGTAGCTAGTTATTCAGTGTGTGTGGTCTCCTGTGCTGAATTAAATAATAATATATAAGTTTGGAGAGTTAAGAGACTTTTTAAATAATGTGACCTTAACTCATAACTGTTAGGTCCAGAAATATTTGGACAATGACATAATTTTTATCATTTTGCCACTATACACCACCACAGTAGATTTGAAATAAAACAATAAAATGGGATCAAATTTCAGACTTTCAGCTATAATTTAAAGGTTTTCACAAAAATATGGCATTTACCGTTAAGGAATTTTTGCCATTTTATGCCGAGTGCTTCCATTTTCAGGGGCTCAAAAGTATGTGGACAATTGAGTGACAAGCTGTTCCATGGCCAGGTGTGGTCCATTCCCTCTTTACTTCAAGACAAATGAAGCAGGTAAAAGGTCTGTAGTTGATTTCAGCTGTTGAATTGGGATTTGGCAGCTGTTTGACTGGAGTTATCAATATGATGTCTAAGGAGATATCAATGCAAGTGAAGGAGGCCATCATAAGGCTGAGAAAACAAACTCAATCTATCAGAGAAATAGGAGAAAGCTTTAGGAGTGGGCAAATTAATGATTTGGTCCATTCTTAAAAAATAAAGAATGGAAGGATTTGGATTTGGAAGGCAGAAGTTGTAGGTGTATACAATTTTCAGCTGGCTAATTGGGCCTGCAGTAAAATCTCAGTGTTAATCAGACAACTGTATTACTTTTGCTGCTAAGTGCACATTGTTTTATTAAGAGTTCCTTAATTCGTCCCACAGTAGGGAAATAGCAAATGAGGCCATTTATTGCATAGTGAGTTGTTTTCATCGAGGGGGAAAAGACGCCTCTTATGAGACCTTCCAGATATGTAAGTCACGCAGTTATTTTTTACCAGCAGCTTGTTTGTGACGGTTGTTTGACACATTCGTTGACTCACTCTTCTCACCTATTACCAAGATGCATTAGAAACAGTGTCAGAAATACACTCCAACGGGGCATAAACAAGTTCACTAAAATGTCCCAAAAAATGTTACAGACTTCACAGCATTTCTTTGATAACAAAATATAAGAGAGATATTTACAGTTTAACTTTATGTTTTAATAATTTTATCACTTTTCATTGCTGTCTCAGATATCACAATCATTACTGGACACAAAAATCCAGTATAATAGTGCTCTAGTACAGTCACACACCTCTAATTACCACTTTCTGATTTCAAATGACTTCATTTTCTTTCATTCCAGATGATGGAATGTAATTAAGTGCATTTACTCAATTACTGTGCTATAACTGCAATTTTGAGGAACTAATACTTATATTATTTCGGTTTCAAAACATTAATTTTATACCTTTGGTTACTAGTTTCTTAGCGTCATAGCCAAAGTAGTTTATTATAAATTTATTTGTAATGAATGAAATTTTAAAATTAATTTTTACCATTTTAAAAAAAAAAAAAAAAAGGGAAGTCTGTGTTGGACTGCAAACACAAGCGGAACCAATGTTGCACAAAGTAAATATTGTTTAACATTGGTTCTGAATGAAATGTCAAGTGATGGAAAAATATGACTCAAACGTTAAGTTCTGCCCTGCTGTCCTCATACATCTTTTTCATTGTCAAAGCTGTTGTTTGCCATGATGGTGGCTTGTACTCTGGCTCGACAAATTACATCAGCTCACAAAAACCTTCTCCTTTCACAAAACTTGATAGGAGCATATTTGCAGTGCTTAGTTTCCTGCTCAATCCTGCTATGGTTCATATATCGCCAACTGAGTTGAACTACCGGAACCAAAAAGAGTTATGAAACGTTACTCGAATAACGATGTCAGTGAGTATTCAAGTAGTCATATTCACGTATGAGTTTTGGGTACTTTTACAGCACTTGTTCCCTGTATATTTCCTTATTGTTTTTTTTTTTCAATTTGTGTCATTTTGTTTCTGTGTAATGTTTTTGTTCTTACTTGCAGTTTCCATTGGGTTCTTTTGCACTGTCACTCAGTGGAGAACCTTAGCCCCATGGCACGCTTTCTCACCACACTGATCACACAGTTAGGCACTCCTGCAGCGGTGAGAGAGGAAAATGAGAGAATAAAAAAAACTGAGACAACCTGGGGTCTTGGTCATGGTGGTGTAGTAGCACTCAACAAACAGATGAGATCTATACAATTTTGAGCACTTTTTATTTGATTTCTGCATTCTCGGATAGGGAGAGAGGAAGGGCGAGGGTGTGACCATGATATCAGGATTCAGATGATCGGTAGTAAAGCAGTGTATAAATGAAGCCATTTCTCTCTCATTGTGCCCCTCTACAATGAGATCTTTCTCCCTCGCCTCCGTGAAATTGTCCTCAGCAGTTTATATAACAGCACTAGAACCAGCCATGAAATCTATGTCTGAAAGATTCGCGACGCTCATCGTCATATGCTTTACCCACCCAGGACATTAAAATGCCGTGTTAATGTTCTGATGCACGTGTATGAAATAAGTGAGTCTTCGAGACATGAAAATTCATATTAGTGTGGTGTTTATGACTTGCTAAGGATGGATGTGAATGTTGGGTTGTTTTTAGTCCTGGTATCAGCTCAATCTTGCTTAAAGAAAGTCAAGTAAGATAATATCTGCTCTTAAGTAATCATTAGTTTGTATAGAAACACTCAGCCACTGACTTATGTGCATGAACGGGATCCAAACGAACAAACACATAAATATCAGGCAACACAAACCACAGTCTGTTCTGTTGAATTCAAACTTAATTAAATTTCCTCTTATCTCTCCAGTGATGTAATGCCAAATTAGCTGTAAGAAGAATGCACTGGCTGGTTTTTGTTTTTTTTTTAACAGTACCAGGCTCTGCAGACCTCATTATGTCTGGGATTGTACACTCACAATGCAGTTTTCTCAATCTTCCAGTTGCTGCACTTTGTGTGTGTGTGTGTGTGTTTTCATACATCCTACATTTGTGAGCTGGATTCCTCAGCCATGTGACTGCCAGTCTTCATCACTGTTTTCACCTCGTCTATGATCAGCTGACTAAGTCCAGTCACAAGTCTGTTAGAGTTTTATAGTGCACTCTGTCTGTGTTTGTGTGCGATTTAAGATATGACCACAACTGCATTCTTCAGTCATTATCTTGTGTTTATTAAACAATATTTTCTCACAGTTGTGCTGGCCTTTACGAGCCATGTGCTTCCGAATGTGATAGTGAATATAGAAGAGTCCAGTCTTTTATCTGAGGTCCTTCTGCTTTATACTTTCGGTTTCCCTCCTGATTAAAGGCTTTAAGTTGAACTGAGGTCATGTGTGTGTGTGTGTGTGTGTGTGTATATATATATATACACCGATCAGGCATAACATTATGACTACTGCAAGCTGAAGTGAATAACACTGATTATCTCTTCATCATGGCACCTGTTAGTGGACAGGATTTTTTAGGCAGCAAATGAACATTTTGTCCTCAAAGTTGAAGTGTTAGAAGCTGGAAAAAGGGCAAGCTTAAGGAGTTGAGCATGTTTGACAAGGGCCAAATTGTGATGGCCAGACGACAGGGTCAGGGCATCTCCAAAACTGCAGCTCTAGTGAGGTGTTTACGGTCTCAAGTTGTCCATATCTATTAAAAGTTGTCCAAAGAAGGAACAGTGGTGAACCGGCGACATGGTCGTGGGCAGCCGAGGCTCATTGATGCACGTTGGGAGCGAAGGCTGCCCACCTGACGCCTTTCTATCAGAACCAGTTAATGCTGTGTCAGAATACACAGTGCATCACAGTTTGTTATGTATGGGGGTGCATAGCTGCAGACCAGTCAGGGTACCCATGCTGACCCCTGTCCACCGCCAAAAGCGCCAACAATGGGCATGTGAACAGCTGAACTGGACCACGGAGCAATGGAAGAAAGTGGCCTGGTCTTATGAATCACTTCTTATACATCAAGTGGATGTCTGGGAGCGTGTGCGCCGCTTACCTGGGGAACAGAAAGCACCAGGATGCACTATGGGAAGAAGGCAAGCTGACTGGGCAGTGTGATGTTTTGGGCAATGTTCTGCTGGGGAACCTTGGGTCCTGCCATCCATGTGGATGTTCCTTTGACATGTACCACCTACTTAATCATTGTTGCAGACCATGTATACCCTTTCATGGGAGCAGTATTCCCTGATGGCTATGGTCTCTTTTAGTAGGATAATGCGAAGTGCCACAAAGCAAAAATGGCTCAGAAATGGTTTGAGGTGTTGACTTGGCCTCTAAATTCCCTAGATCTCAATCCAATCAAGCATCTGTGGGATGTGCTGGACAAACAAGTCCAATCCATGGAGGCCCCACCTTGCAACTTCAAGACTTAAAGGATCTGCTGCTAACATCTTGGATACCACAGCACACCTTCAGGGTCTAGTGGAGTCCATGCCTTAATGGGTCAAGGCCGTTTTGGCAGCAAAAAGGGTGACCAACACAATATTAGGCAGGTTTTTATAACGTTATCCCTGATAGGTATATATGTGACTCTTGGCATAATAAGCATCCTTGCTTTCACATACATCTTTATCTGATTTTTCCCTCCTGTTCCTCTATCCCTCAGTGCGCTCGGGTGTGGATCCCTGATGCGGAGGACGTATGGAAGTCCGCTGAACTGACCAAGGACTACAAAAATGGGGATGCCTCCCTGCAGCTCATGCTGGAAGATGGAACGGTAAGGATGGATAGAATCTGTCTCTCCCTCTTTATGTTTCGTCTCCACTTAGCCCATTTTTTTGTCTCTATCTCACTCTCTCTCTGCCTCACAGTGCGGGCTCTCATCAGTGGCTGTGGCTCTCTCCATTAGCTCTCTCCACAAATGAGACAAGCTTGCAAAGATGCCCTAAGGAGCATTTTAAATGTATAGCAGTACATTGAGTACAAACAGCCACTAGCTAAGGCCAACAAGACTTCCACAACAGTTTTGCAAATTGCTCCTTGTAATTATTTATGCAATCATATGCAAATGTAACCCTCACCATGATGTTTTTTTAACTCCACCAAGGAGGTTATGTGTTTGCCAGCATTTGTTAGTTTATTTATTTATTTGTTTGTTTGTTTGTTTGTTTGTGAACAGGATAACTAGAAAATTTTGATCAAAGGTGTATCTTCATCCATATTACAGCTGATTAGATTTCGGTGCCCAGGGGTCAAATGTTAAGGTCAAAGCAAAAAGCATTTTTGGTATGTATTTGTATGGTATTTGGTATGAATAGAAATAGAAAGTCCAGTTGGTGTCATTTTTTTAGCTGACAGCATGATTCATTTTTGACCATTTTAGGGCGAATGTCAAGGTCACAGAAAGGTCAAACAATTTTATATACATTTCCAACAACAAAAAAAATCCCATTTAGGAATGCTCGCTCTGTAGGCACTCCGTTTTTAAGGACTAGACAACAGCTGCTGTTTTTCATTCCTGATGTTGTTTGCCAGATTTCATCCAACAGAATCAAACATATTTGTCAGAAAACCCTTAGAAGTTGAAATAGATCAGTTTTGGAGACATATAAAAGAACTGTGGATAAGCATGTGCATGAAGGATACAAGCTTACATTTCCAGACTAAAACTGGAAATCAAGATTAATAAAACACAAGAAGGCTTTGAGCGAGTGCTAGTGTAGCTTTAGAGCCATGGCAAATAGATGGTCTCATGTCGTTTCATAGAGTATTTGTGTGCATTATTGTTATATTAGTGGATAGATTATGTTACTTGACTACTTCAAGCGGGAGTGGACTTATTTATTCAGCAGTTGAACAACAGTTGCACCAGTGTCGGTCAGCCTCCAACTCCTCCAACACTCAGACATGTATTTGCAGGATCAGGATCTTACAAACATGCATCCAGAAGAAATGGATTTAATTCAACCTTCTTACTTCTAACAGTAAACAGGACATTTAGAAATGTGGTCACAGTTTATGTAGAAATGAACTGAGGAGAAAGTTGTTCGTTCTGTTGCAGGAAACGCTTCTTATTTGCTGGCAGGTTTTGTTAAAAATTGTAAGTCAATACATTATTAACCCTTAAACCGAGTTGGTTTTAATTCACCTTATTATCTCTAAACATTAGACACAAATAATGCTATGCTGCTATTCGATAAATGTCATCTTAAGTACAGTACACAGTAAATGATTAAGTAGATCGTAACAGACCATTCTGCTGTTTCATCTTCAGAGCATTGAGCACAAACTGGATCCCAAGACAAAGAACCTGCCTTATCTGCGAAACCCCGACATCCTGGTGGGCGAGAATGACCTCACAGCGCTCAGCTACCTCCACGAGCCGGCCGTGCTGCACAACCTCAAAGTCCGCTTCGTCGACTCCAAGCTCATCTACACCTACTGCGGTAGGTGCTGCTTTATCTACTATCTACTGGCAGTCCTATCTTCTCACAACCAACACTGAAAAATGGTCATGCAAAAGAAAAAAGTGATATAAAACAGTACTGAATCTAGAGGCCAGTACAGCGAAAGAGATTTAATCATACTTTTCAATATTGGAACACTTTAGAAAAAAAATACAACTTTGAAAAAATCCACCACAGTAAACAGATTGTGATGTATTCATGTTGTTTACAACAGCAGCAGAAACCACATTCTTTTTTTTTTTTTTTTTTTTTTGGCAGTCAGCTCCACTTTAAGATTAGCGATTTGACATGTTAGCAACTGCGTCCTGGTCCTACCACCACGGTTTCCTTTCTGCTGTGCTTCCCTCTTTGAAATGCCTGAATGCCTTATTTTTTTTTTTTTTTTTTTATGGCAGGGTCATCAGAGGAATGAAGTGTCAAAAATGGACTGTTTGGAATTTTACTAGTTACACTGCCTTGTAACTAATACTCAGAGTAGGCCATCCGTACTATGCCGAGCACTCTTGACAGACCAGTTACAAAGACCAGTTTGTTTGACCAGTGTGAGCGGTCCGTACACTTCCTTTGGCCAGGCATGGTTGGAAGAGGTGTGCTTTGGCACGGTCAGGTTGCTCATGCATGAGCACAAGCAAGGATAGGCAACAGGGACATGACATTCTGCATAACTGCATCTTATCCTCCCTCGTCTTCTGCTGCCTCTGCAAAAATCTTCTTATGTGTGCAGTATGATTGACTGAAAATTTCTGAATTTCATAATTCGAATCGATCTAATGTGAGCGTGCCTTATCTGAACAAACAAAACGTTCAATAAGCCACAAAGTCAGTAAAGTTAAAGTCGCTTTCTCTCAGCTTGATGACCTATGTACAAGTAGTATCCGTGCTCAGGCACGGCAGGTCACACTTTGCATACTCTCTGTGTTGTAGGAATTGTTCTGGTGGCCATCAACCCGTATGAGACGCTTCCAATCTATGGCACAGACATTATCAACGCCTACAGTGGTCAGAACATGGGCGACATGGACCCACACATCTTCGCTGTGGCAGAGGAGGCTTACAAACAGATGGCCAGGTGTGTGTGTTACCTGAGTAGCCTTGGTTGAGTCTGCTTGTTGCTCAGCCCTCCCTCCCTCCTCACTTTCTCTTTAGGGTTTGTAGGTCAGATCTGAGCCAGAAATATAATCATGATGGTCTCTCTCTCTCTGTTACCCTTCGGTTGAGTATGACATACAGCAGCACTACTCTGTTACTTACATGCTGCATTGGCCTGCATAATTCATCATTAAATTCCTAATCTAATCTTTTGTGTATTACTTTTCCTTCCAAAGTGCTTTACAGAGAAAAGACAAATGAAAGAATAAAATAAATGTATAACAATGTCAGTGATCAAACAAAAGAGATTTAGGTACATTTAGTGCACTGACGCAAGAACAAATTCAAGTATTCATAAAAGCTTTCTTATGAAAAATGTTTAATGAATGAATTTGAAAGATGATACAGATGTATATGAATTTAAATTGACAGAGGGGTCAAAGTTTCACATAGATTGATTTATGTATGACAAATTGTCAACAATGCTTGCCACATATTAATAAACTCTCTCTTACTGTATATTTATCGTCACTCCAAGAGTAGGGCTACTACGATAATCACAAACATGAGTCATTTTGTGTTAACAAGCCAACCGCGGTGGATGGCAAGTTAGCATAACTGTTGCATGTGATGTCACCAAATGTTAAGTCGAGTGTTTTGAAGCATGTGATATCATAGCAAACCACCCCCGCAGCCACAACCATACCCAAGAGGTTCAAGTTGTTACTAAACTCACCAGCTACCTACAGGAGGACCCAAGAGATTCTAATGCAGACTCGCTTAGCTGGTGGCACAACCACAAGGGCAGATCTTCTCTACTCTCTAAAGTCAGCCGCAAGTACGTGTGCTTTTGTGCAGCAAGTGCGTCATCAGAGACCCCCAAACAGGATAAGCAGTAGAAAACGAATGAATGATTGAGTTACAATTGGCACATGAAAGCTCAGTCCTTATTTTCTCAACAAAGTAGCATGGGCATAGCCCGTTCTTAAAAGATGTGTAAGCAAGTATAAGACAGAAGAAACACTTTAAATGCCATCAATGTAGGATGCTCTTTAAAAAAAAAACAAACTGCCAAAATAAAATGATATCGCGTATCACGCTGTTAAGCCGCCCTTAATCACCGCAAGGGAAACTGCGTCACCATGACAGCCCTATCCAAGAAGACAACCCCCCCCCACCAATTTATGATTGATTTTGATAGTGAACAGTCAAGTCTCGCCATTCCCTTCCTGTCTGCTGTCATCACAGAGAGATGATCTCTGTATTAGGCCTCTCTGCAACCTCTCTTGTTTCATATGGTCTGCTGTAGGTTGCTTAAGCTTGTGCATCTGATTGCTGCTGATGTCATTCTGTGTCACTAAATCAAAGGGAAAATTAAAATGAGTCGATTTAAATATTTTAAATGTAAACTCTGAAATAGGCTGGCAAATTAGATGGAATGTAAATGTTTAAATAAATAACTTTTAGATACACTTTAATATATTCACACATTTTCAAAGGATAAATATGACAAACAGTGTGAACATTAAAGCAACTAACTTCTCAAATGGCTCGGATGTATTGGAAGCCATAAGTGAGTAAAAGCCATTTACAAAAGAAAAAATGATCCCAGCTTTTATACCAGCATCCTGGGGGGTTTTATCCAAAAAAACACTGGTACAGCTGTGGGGGGTGGGGGCGGGGGGCAGTTTTGCCTCAGAACCGTACGTCACATATAGAACAGGACAGCCTGCAGGGATATTAAAGCATGCAAGAAATTCTACGTATTGTAGGTGTTTTAACACCTGCTTTGCCTGAAGCACCTGACTCTTTCCATCTGCTCATGACTCACCCTGGCATTGAGAACTATTTCTAATTGTACAACATCTGTACTCAAACACTTCACTCTTTGTAACCATCAAAACACTCTTCTACTAAAATCTTCAATCACTTAATCATGTCTTGTCATTAGAATTTGGCTCCGCATGTACGTGAGTAAGTACTGATGTTTTTTTGTTTTGTTCTCTCAGGGATGAGAGGAACCAGTCGATCATCGTAAGTGGGGAGTCTGGTGCAGGGAAGACTGTCTCAGCCAAATATGCCATGAGATATTTCGCTACAGTCAGTGGCTCTGCCAGCGAGGCCAACATCGAGGAAAAGGTTCTGGCCTCCAATCCCATCATGGAGGTGAGGACTTGAGACTGATAGGCAACCATTTATCTTAAAGAGACACTTGCACAATTACTGTCTAGTTTGACAGGATTTTCTTCACTTGCTGATTCTGTAAAT
The DNA here is from genome assembly GCA_001698575.1 of Mola mola. Classification (NCBI taxonomy): domain Eukaryota; kingdom Metazoa; phylum Chordata; class Actinopteri; order Tetraodontiformes; family Molidae; genus Mola; species Mola mola. The sequence continues at coordinate 1,044,587 of KV751315.1, forward strand.
TGACTTGATGCAACTTTATACTATCTGTGTACTTAAAGTCACAGGATGTGCCTGTGAAACACAGGAAAAGCTGTGCATTTGTCTTTAAAGTGAAAGTCTTGCATTGTTTTTCCAGGCAGTTTGTGTATTTCCTCAGTTCTGTGGGCAAATTAATCATGCCATTTATTCTTGTTCCATCTCATTTTTCTGTGCTTTCTTCATCACTGACATTTAGTCACTTCATTTTCTCCACAACACTCTGTTTTTGCTTGAGCTGCTCTCTTCTGTCTGAGCACAAGTCTTATCCTCCCTCCACTGTGTGTTCGAAATTGTATTTCTCCCTGCAGAGTCATAAGGACAGGGGGAGTTGGCGAGCTCACCTGTGCCCATATGCCATTACCCCACCCCCTCCACCTCCTACCATCCCCCACCCTGTCTGTACTTTCCAACCGCTCCACTAGCATCACATCATCCTCCCAGCCACCACATTCGCCTTGAGCCAATCACAGACGAGCTGACAACATAAATAGAGAGCTTTCTTTTGTCGCAGTGATGTCACTTCAGCCAGATGCAGCGCACAGTGGCGTCAGCCTTTTCCGATATTACAAAAACCTGTGTGTGCGTGCGTATGTTTGTGCATGCGTGTTTTTGTAAGTGTTTGGCTGATGCAGGCAGAGATTGGAATACCTGCTCTGCTGAAAGAGTCCTTGTGTGCAATGAAAGGCTGTGTGTTTGACCTTAACGCAGCAAGAACCCTCTGTGCTCACACGCGATTTTAACTCTGCCCAGGCCCGTGGCTGGGTTAGGTGCGATGTGTGCACGTTTGTGTGCAGCCCCACCCGTCTGCACTGGGGTCATTGATCAGTCGTCCGTATTAAACTAAGGTGGGGTTTGTGTGCCAGCATCTCAGTAGGAAACCAACATGTCCAATTCTTGTTACACAGACCATAAGTATGGTTAAAATTATGTGTTCATTCTAATTTTCGGATCAAATGCACTACTTCAGTACTTTTGAGAGCAGAATGTAAAATGTATACTGCTCTCAAGTCTGTATGATGGTAATGAAGCTTGTGCAAGCAACCAATTACCTTTGCTTAGCAGTGCTAAAAAGTCACTATTACAAGTGGCAAACAAAAGTTATGCATATCTAATGCTTAAGCAAGAAAGGTAGGTTTATAATAGGTCTATCCCCCCCCCCAAAAAAAGCAGTTTTCTCTGTGATAACAGGTACTCTATTGTGTCCTTATACCTTCATGCTTCTCCACAATAACAATACCCTCAGTGGAATTTGCATTTCAATCTACAGTTGTGTTACCGGGGACAACTGAATTTACTTTTGTTGATTTGATTTGAGCTCAAATTGAATTTGAATGAAAAAAAAAAAAAGGATTTCACTAAAGCATTATTTTGCACATTATTTTCCTTCTGTCACACAGGCCATCGGAAATGCAAAGACCACCAGAAATGACAACAGCAGTCGCTTCGGGAAATACATCGAGATCGGCTTCGACAATCGCTACCGCATCATCGGCGCCAACATGAGAACATACCTGCTGGAGAAATCACGAGTGGTGTTTCAGGTGGGAGCAAACACATGCATTCACATTTTCATGGTTACACCGTGCTTCATGCACAAATTTAACTTTTTTCTCACAGCACATCAAGCTTTTTAATTCAGTAACCACTTAGTTGGAGTTTCACAGATTTTTTAAATTACAGCCACACTGGGATAGTTGTGTCCTTCATTCATTCCACCTGCATTTCTGATAGTGTCCTGCAGCAGGTATTATTCGTGATATGAAACAGTTCTTTACCTGACAAGTTTACAGACATAAGAAAACTCTAATTTTTAGACAATGGTTTTGTTATTTGCTGTATCAGTCAGGCTTTATCTATTTACACATTGAGTCTGTCTTATTTATCTTGAGTATCTTGTAGTTTATTGGCTTCTTCCACATGACTCCATGCGCCACTTCATGCTTCTTAATAAGACACTTATTAAGTAAATGCATCATTCTCTTCTCTGTTTCTACTATCAGATAAAGGCAAAACTGTTTTTGAAGTTGTGACTCTAATCCAAAGGGCATAATTCGATCTGGCTGGCAAGTGGGGAGTTCCAACTCCACAGACGCTCTTTTTCTTTCCCATCCCTCTCTGTCTTCACACCCCCTATATACTCTCTGAGAAACCGAATCAGCGCACATTTATTCAGAAATAATTTGTATATTTCAAAATCTCATATCTTTACATATTTTCCCACTTTGTGGTTAAGTTCCGTCTCGATCATGTTCATCTGTTTATCTCTTACATAACTTTATTGTATATTCGGCAGGTGTATTTCCTTTCTGGTGGAGCCAGCAGGGCAGCGACTAGTTAAAAAATCATATTGTAACTGGGCGCAGATGTGCCCATGAGTGGGTCCGTACACGCTCTCTCGGCTTGCATGTCCACCGTTGTTGAGGAATGAAGACGTTGATATTGAGACTTGAACACTTCCTGCTCACATTTTTCAAATGCTCAACTCTCGTACTACCCGTTTATAGGTGTGTGTGTGTGTGTGTGTGTGTGTGTGTGTCTAATGTAGGACAAAGGTAATAGTTCTATTTCCAGCACACTGTAGAGTCTATTTGAAATTTTGAGTTGCATATTTTTACTAGAAATAAACCAGTAGCGCCAGATGTTTCTGACTGGACAAGCACTTATGGTACAGTTTCGTATTTCTGCAAGTGATCTGTCAGGTAGTACCTGATTATTTCTATGGGAATACACGTACAGGTGGGCTACATCTCGTGTTGTGTTTGTAGAACATAAACATATCAAATCTGTATCATGTAATACCATCTGACCCAATGATAATAATGCCTTTGGGCAAAGTACTACATCAACACATGCTCCATCTGGGCTTCCAGATGTTAAGCTGTCCGAATGTATAACTGTAAAGCATGATGATACATTTATGTAGACACAGGTTATATTCTCTACATGAAATTGCACTGGAAAAACGTAAGATTTATGCACAAATATGTGTAAATTAATTTTAATATGAGTATAATGTCAGCATGCATTACACTAAATGTAACGTGTATGTTCATTGATGCATGTTTATTATATGATCTTCATACATTATTCCAGGCGGACGAGGAGAGGAACTATCATATCTTCTATCAGCTCTGTGCTTCATCCCATCTGCCTGAGTTCCAGTCTCTGAAGCTGAGTAAGTCCCGTCCCCGTATACATGCAGCTACACATTAACAACTGTTAACTGTACATTCACACTGCAAAATATTGCCAGAAAAGCTTTAAATCTCCTCGTTTTCCTTGAATCCCTGATCATTTCCATGTTTTTCAGTCATAAATTGGGCTAGGTATGCCCTAAATTGGTGGATACCTAGCTACGTATGAATGCTACGTACTGACCGTGAGTGCTTGGTAAATGTGTTAACTACAACAGTTGAAAATCCGCAATGAACCCAGAAACGGTGAAAGTTATGTAAACCAAGTGACTCTCCAAAGCTCTCTCAATAGCTATGTTCAAATGAGTCTTCATCAGATTGAAAATTTGAGGGATTGGAAATTCCGTATCCACTGTTTATATGGACGCTAAATGAAATAATCCGATCATGACGTGAGTATACATGCACCAAGCTTTAATCAAAATAGCCGCATTTTGACATGCGCAGATTTGTCTAAGTTCTCTAAAATAACCGTGGAAAAAGAAATTGTACTTCTGCCTGTGCTGTAAACAAACGGTGATGTGGCTACACTTTGCATTTTTGCACTTTTCCCTGAAATTTAAACTCCACACTCTTAAAGAATGGACCTGCGCCAGGTTCTGAAAGCCCTACTTTTGTTTCTACTGTTCTCCGTGATCAAGCCACGGACTCAGCAATGGATAAAGCTCCTGCGTTACAGGAGGAGTGAGTGGGAGGACATGATCATCACTCCAAGTTTGGTGCTGCTGTCATGTCGCGTTGGCATAGGGAACACATGAGCAGTGAGGGTCATTTTACCCCAAACAGGAAGTCGCAATCGGAATAAGTGTGTACGTGGACGCGGTTCAGAATAACAATCAGCATAAACCACCTTTCTGGATTGGAATATCATTTCTTTCCGAATGAGCCGAATCAGATCAGAATCTCCCAATTGACGTGTTTACATGAAGCATTTTTATTCTGATCAGCCCTTTATTCCGAATATTTGTGTCCATGTAAACATAGCTGATGAGTCGTTGGCTTGTCCAAAGACAAAAATGTTTAAACTGGCCACAGTTTAACCAGTGCCAGTAAAGAGCATTACCCCTCTTCGCATCTCCGAGCAAAATAAATCACATTGAGGTGTCTAAAGATCACTGGCAGATTATCAGATTATACGTCAAACTGTGGTTGAATAGGCTTTCATACAGAGGGCTCCCACTGTGGTCCTGCACCTGCTCATCCTATTCCTGACACACACACACACACACACGCAGCTGCTGTCTTTTCCTTTCACACTGACTTCCTGGCTCATTAAAAGGAACTGCTGTCAAAGTTATTTCAATGCCTTAATTCAGTGTTTGTATGAAGACATTGATTGTGGCAAAATTGACATCATTCTTAAACAGAAGTGCTCGCCATGTGTCTGGCTGATCTGTGAATTCTGGGTTTTCAGAGTTCAGGTGTAAGGCTCTTTTTTTCAAATGGGAACATTTCTGCACATACATAATATGTAGAATTTTCCACCAAGCAGACTTTTGTTTAGCCTCGTTGTTTCTAATACCCGCTAAGTCGTGGCCAGTTTATGTCCTGCCTTCTGTGCTCATGTAATAGTTGTTGGCAACACACACTGCAGCCAGAGTCTGCCTCCTAGAACCATCCTGACCAGAGCACCACTATAAGAAAAAGAGAAAATACAGGCAGAGAGCAGTGTCTCTGCAGATAAACAAACCATCACACACTGTTGCTGGGCTATTAAAGATAATTGAGAATACTTTTGTATAGATCTGTATACTAATTTTTCATTTTATCCCTCACGCTGGCAACAGCCAGGGCCAGAGGCATTATGTTTACAAGTTATCCGTCCTTCCAGCGTACAAGAATAGCCATATGTATGTAAATATGACCATTCTTGTGAGGACAATAATCAGGTGAGTAGACCAGTGTGAAAGGGCTATTAGAAACAAAAACCTGGTCTATACCGTCCTAAACCGGCTCTTGTGTTATAAATGCAGTCAAACCTTTTGCTGACGTGCAACAAACTGCTTATATAACTCTTTACTGCCTCTCTAAAAATGCCCACAAAACAAGAAAGACCTGTTTTTATGAAAATCTGCCCCAACCTAACTGGTTCTGCCAATATTCATGTTAAGGTTTGCCCAACTAAAAAGTGAGTTGTCCTATGACACTCATCACTATCTTTTACAGTATGACCCCCGTACACTTAACGACTTCTGTAATCCAGAGTTTATTACACAACATCCACTTGTGAAAATAATACAATTTCTACATATCACTCTCCCACAAAAACCACCCCAGCCCTTCTTGATCCACCTTTGTAGTTTTACTTTTCATTATGCCTTGCAGAGTCATATAACTGCCAGGTCTCAATTTTTTTCTAGTTTTTAAATAAAATCCTGTGCATACTATGTCTTAAAGCTACTCTTCCATGTACATCAAGCCTTTTATTACCACATGGTGGATTGTAAGTTGCATGATCATAATAAACAATGATTATTACTGTTGTCACTTGCAAAACTATGTTGAGCACAGACTGACACTTTGATCCAACACTAAGTGTCATGATGGTTAGTTTAACGGGCAGCTCCTCTAAGTATTGTCCTTTGTTGTTCACAAACATGTTTATTTCCGCTGCTGCTGTGCGTGGTAAAGGAGGATGCTGTGATAGCACAGTTGTACTCAGGTTGCTCGATGTAAAACTTCAGTCTGAATGTTTTCTGCAGTCTCCACTCTCTTTCTCCACCCAGGCAGTGCAAATTACTTCTTGTACACCAGGCAGGGCCGCAGCCCTGTTATCGACGGTGTGGATGACACCAAGGAGCTCTGCAACACTCGCCACGCCTTCACGCTGCTCGGTAACATGCATAGTTGAACATTTTAATGAGTACACAAGTCTGTCTGGACGTACCCATTGTACCCTAGCTGTCTGATGTGTCAAAGAGAGCTAGTGACTGTAGTTTTATAGAAAACGCTGATGATTAAGAGAGTCTTTTCTCTGCAGGTATCAATGAGTCCTATCAGATGGAGTTGTTCCAGGTTTTGGCTGCAATTCTTCACCTGGGAAATGTAGAGATTAAGGACAGAGACTCGGACAGCAGCATCATTTCTGTGAGGATAATATTTATAGTGAAGTACTACTGGATTACCAGTGTTGTGCATATTATATCCTCAGACTTTCAGCTTTTCTTCTGAGACAGCGTTTGTGTTTATGGATGTAACCCTCTTGTCTGTTCTGGTGTTCCCAGACACATTTTTGTTTATTTTGGGGAAAAATGTTTACTTCCATTGATGAACTGACAGAATTACTCAGAGGAAAATGAATTGAAACTGTGGTATGCAGCATGAAATACATGTGCACATTAGAGAGTCCATAAATTACTTAGATGAAACATGTTGCTCTCATGTCCAATTTATTCATCTTTTCTCTGTTATAAACAAGAATTGCTACTACTGGTATTTCTTAAGTGGAAAGTTGCTAAAAAAAGGTTATCATTTGAAAATGAATTTTTGACTCCTACAATAACCTTATGCATTCATTTACTTTGCCCGTGAGATTCCTATTTACTACAATGATAGTGATTGAATGCATCTTCAGTGTTGAGCCAGTACTACTGTGGTATTGCAATATTTAGCAATTTTAAGTTTATGGTAATGTGCACTAAATGGAAATACACAACATTTGTTCTGTTGAGATTCAGGTTGAATGTCGGTTGAAGAGTCAAAAATAAGTAATATAATGCTGTGCTGCTAATTTGCACTACTTATTTACTTATAGCACAAGCCTCTGTACATTTTAAAACCTTATTTTAGAAAGAAAGCTGACATCCTGTTGGGTTCTCCTGGTTGTGATTAAAGTCTGCTTTTCTTCCCGTAGCCCAACAATCGGCACCTGATGGCGTTCTGCGGGTTGGTAGGAGTGACCTATCAGGACATGTCTCAGTGGCTGTGCCACAGAAAGCTGAAGACAGCCACAGAGACGTATATCAAGCCCCTTCCCCGTGTTCAGGCAACCAATGCCCGCGACGCACTTTCTAAACATATCTATGCCAAGCTCTTCAACTGGATTGTGGAGCATGTTAACAAAGCTCTAATCACCAGCATCAAACAGCATTCCTTCATCGGCGTCCTCGACATCTATGGGTACGTCTGTGCATTTAGGAGTTGTGAATAGACAATGCAGTATGCAGCAATGAAGTAAGTTGAATGTCGTGTTAATTGGCTGTAGGCACATATAGGAAATCATTTCAGGAAACAAATACAATAGAAATCGTTTGTCCAGGTTTAAATAAAATCATTTAGCCTGGTTTTTAATGTTTGACTAATCTGTTCTTCCTCTTAAGATTTGAGACTTTTGAGATCAACAGCTTCGAGCAGTTCTGTATCAACTATGCTAATGAGAAACTTCAGCAGCAGTTCAACATGGTGAGTAGCATGTGTTTTACCTGACGGACTGAGAGTGTTCTATTTCATTCCCTGTATGAACGTATACAGCTTAATCTACCTGTGTGTGTGTGTGTGTGTGTGTGTGTTTGTGTTCAGCACGTGTTCAAGCTGGAGCAGGAGGAGTACATGAAAGAGCAGATCCCCTGGACTCTGATCGATTTCTACGACAATCAGCCCTGCATCAACCTCATAGAAACCAAGATGGGCGTCCTGGACCTGTTGGACGAGGAGTGCAAGGTAAATATAAGTATAAATGTTATTTATAGCCCTCTAAATCATACATATTTCTCACATAATTTATTTAAAATACATGTAGCTATTTTGTAAGTTGCCATGACAGAAAGAGACTCCATGCAGAGATCATTGTTTCAAACATGTAAAAGATGATTTCCCTTTGTCTTTTAAAATAGAATTTATATAGAAAAATAAATGTTAATCTAGTGTTCAGCAAGAGTTTGCATTGACTCTACAAAGTTACAGAAGACCTGATGACTTCTGAATACTGGTGGTGGAAAAAACTTTCTCATAAATGTAAAAAAGCAGAAAAAGTCCATGCTGCATATTAAGCAGGGATATGAAGGTTGCCTTACATTTACTTGTCTAAAGTGAACCTGTCAGCGCCTTATTTAGTTTTACATCAGAGTTCACCTGCGAGAAAGAAATCTGTACTACTGACAGACTTCAGCAGCTCAGTGTGTTTGCTAACAATGCTAACTAATCTCTGTGTGGCTCTGCAGGATGGTTTTACTAGCTGTTGACTTTTGAGGTGGTCCGCATTGCTAAGATTATTGGAGCTTAATGCAAGCACCAAGTGGACGTTTAGTTTGTTTAGAAATATTGGAAAGAAGTGTGTTGTAATACCCAGTGTGACATAGATAAAAGAGACAATGAGATTAGAGGTGTCATTTGGTGCAATCCTCTACCTCTGATACTCCATTTATCTTCAGTTCTCTTGCCTTTCATTTAATTTTAAGCAGATGGTTGCATGTTTTTTTTAATGATAGTCCTCACTGTGTCTTCTCCGTTTCTTTACCAGATGCCTAAAGGTTCGGATGACTCATGGGCTCAGAAACTGTATAACACCCACCTGAAGACCTCCTCTCTCTTCGAGAAGCCCCGCATGTCCAACCGCGCTTTCATTATCCAACATTTTGCTGACAAGGTGGGTCTAACCCACATTTTGCTACAAGTCTGCATAGGGTTTCTCTCAAATGTATTATTCTGGATGTACTTAGCTCATATTTTGCACTGTTAAAACAGAAGAGTAACAATATGGAAGGCATCAGTTGTGTTACTTTGTGTCACAAAATGTCTTTGAGCTCGGTAGAAAACAATTAGGGACAGATTGGCTGCAGTAGCTGCTGTAGTGCTGGTGTAAGATATTTTTAAAATGGCTGGAGGACAGATGACTTTATGTCATTGTTTTATATAAAAAACGTTAAGCAATGGAATGTTTAACATGTCTACGTGTAATGTGGTGCTGGGTGATGCAGTGTTACTTTCCAAGTCAGTTTTTAGGTCCTCACTATAAGGTTACTAATAAATGGGTCAAGGACTGATGCAGGCTTTCCCATGAGGGTCCGCTGATATTAAAATGGGATCCTTGTTAATGTGTTGGACCAAACATTTGCAAAGGCTGTTGTTAGGAAACTTGTGAAATTGTGAATACATAGGTTTCTGATGTTTTAATTATGTTTTAAATCCTGCAGGAATATGATTAGATACAAAAGAATCAAGGGGGAGTAAGAAAACTGATATCTCTTTAGAAAACGAATGACCTTACAGTTATCGTAACACAAACTGTGCTCTGCTTGTCGACCAGGTTGAATACCAGTGTGAAGGGTTCCTTGAGAAGAACAAGGACACAGTGAATGAAGAACAGATCAATGTGATGAAGGCCAGCAAGGTGAGAAGCACAGCTGCAGACACACATTTGCATCACAGTATGTACATTCGCTCAAAAGCAGGATATTTCTGTTAAACACATTGCTGTACAGCTCATTATACAGTGAAGCGTCCACTGAGACCAAATCCCAGTCGCCTGCAGCTTGGGGAGAGAAGAGGTATCTTGTCTGTTTGCCAACTGTCCCATGTGTTAGTTCAGGGAAGCAGCGCCCTCCACTGGTCATGTCAACAAATACCACATCCAGGAGACTGAGTAGTCCCAGAAGTTTTGCTTTTATTTACACACAAAGTTAGGTCATTGGTTAAGTATCACCCACAGACGTTTAAAAAAGAAAAAGTGGAACAAAAATATTTCACGGCATACTGAACTTTCAAGCTTGTCCAAGTATATATTTAATGGCTCAAAGAATAGAAGGAGTAAGCCTAAATAAATGCAGTCTTATGTAATAAAAGTAGAAATACAGATCTATGTGATGTAACAAAAGAACACATGCTGCTTTTATGCAAAAATAAATAAATCTTTTACAGTGGCATTTAGGAGTTTTGTTAAACAGGGACAACAAAATCATACTTCAAGGATCCATATTATCAGATGTTTTTGAATATTAACTTTATTTTTGAACTCTGGAGCAAAATGTTATTGAGCTGTCAAACATCTTACATATACTCATGTGCTTTAGAGCTTAAGTTTGCCAGATCACACAAAATTATCATTGTTTGTGTTTGATTGCCATCTAACTAACTGTTGTCTTTGGCCATTTTGTTGCCGTGCAGAGCACATAAAAACCGAAAGCTTTTCTTTCTCCCATACAACATATTAACTACTGAATGTGTAGGTAGAATATAGGCCTGATAATCTCAGAGGGGTGGGCCCTCCCTCAGAAACACTTAAGTATAGCATGTGATTTTGTGTGTGTGGGTCTATGATTGTGAGCTGCTAATGGCCAGTCACAGCAAAGAAAGACTTTTTTTTTTTTTTTTTTTTTAGTAGAGATCAGCCCGTTTCCAGCCTGGCCAATTCAGTATTCGCATTTTGACTAACAGAATGGTCAGATTAATGTTCAGATGAGAAAGATGTTTTGGGTCACGTTTGCTGGTAACGTAAAAAGGCATATCATGCTATCCATTTTGGCAAGAAGTAACAGTGTCAATCTCTCTCTATCCATGATAAGTAATAAGCAGAATATTATGGAATGCGTGTTTTTAAATGTAATGGGCTGGAAGTATGAAAGTATAAGAAAAATGCTCAAGTTATTGTACTTTATTGAGTATTACTCACCTACAGTATTATTTGAGTAAAGTATAAGTACCTCAAAGTTGTACTTAAGTACGGTACTTGAGTAAATAGTACTCATCACTGGTTTCAATTCAAATTTTGACATGATGATTTTTGTATTTGTGAAATCAGTTCCAATCAGTTATCTGTTATGTGTATCACTGATTACTAATAATTGGTATTCTGAAAAACAAATATATATTGGTCCCTAATTTCATCACAAGGTGGAACTTAGTTTTTTGATTATGGCTCCCAAGTGGGAACATAATTGGATCAAGGAAAAGAATTGGGACAAGAAATGTACAGAAGATAAGAAATTATTAAATCCTGTGAATGAGCTAAAACTTTAGCCCAGTTATGAAAATGAACACAGTTATATGTAAAGCTGAAATGAGCACACTTAAAAATGTTTCTAATTATCCTTTAATGCACTGAAATCCTTCTGTGTCAGCAACTATGAAAGTGAAGTGAATCAAAGTGGAACCGGGAAGTCTGTAAAGTACATTTGTCTTTCAAAGTTCCATATAAATTTTGCTAATTAGACTTAATGTATTTTTAAATTTGGAGGTACTGCATTAGCAGACGTTTGATATTGTTAAATAATCGATTTCAGTTCCTATTTTAAAAGTTACTATCTCTGTTGTGATATATTATAAAATGTAACTAATCTAATCATGTATGTCAGCTACATCTTTCTTCAGGTCCAAGGTCTTTTGAAATCTTCAACCTGCATTTATCTTGCTTTACACAGCAGAGCTCTTGTAGCTCATTACTGTGTGTTTTTAAACTTGTTTAAAGTTGTCTGAGCACTCATGTCTTACTGCATTGGACTTAATTTAAAGATATTAACCAAGTTTTATAAAGCAGGAGCTTCATATCAAAAGTGAAATGCTGTTAAATATTGCAGACATCTGCTTTCCAATTAATACCGTGCATTTGAGAAATGCCTGCTGCAGAGATTTCCTATGATGCATTGCAATCCAGTGATGTGGTTAAAATAGCGACAGATAAAACTTCACTTTAGCGAGTGGTTGTCTTCAAACCGCTGATGTATTTTGTACTTCGTGTAAGCTCAAAGTGTTGAGAAAAAAACATCATCATGTACCTTCCATCCACTTCAGCTTCATCATCAGTCTGCTTGGTTTGATTTAGTCCTCTGTTTGAATTGTAGATGAGTGCTGTACTGTTTGATGGGAGTAATAATGATTCTGAACTCGGCCTTTGATTCTTTTCCTTTAAACGTTTTCCTTTAATGTCATTTTGGGTTGTTTTTTTGTCACTGTCTCCATATGTTGTCCATGTATGTTTGGTTCTGTCCTCATCATGACATCCCCTCCCTGCCAACAGAAGGTAAACAGAGGTGTTCTTACAATGCTGGGCCACTCTTCCTTTTCTTCCTTCTCTCTGTCTGTCTCACTGTCATTGCTATATCTTTCTAACAGCACCGAGGAGATTGAATTTGTATGTTTGTGTGCCTTTGTTTGCTGCATGGGGATCACAAAAGGCACTCTGGGAGGCCAAAATAGGAAGGGGTGGACATTAAAACAAGGGACAAAAGAAAGAGGGTATTTTTATGGTTTCAGAGTGATGCTGAGAGCAAGCAGCACGCAAAGCCTTTGTGGCTGTTCTTATGATGCTGGCAAGAGAAGCAGCATGGCAACTCTGTGAGCACAGCAGGAGGACCTGAGGTTTCATCCTCCTCATATAACCCCAGTGTTATATGGAACATGGCTGATGTGTGTGCTTCACCAAAGGGCATACATCATACATGATAACATTTATGTCATAACAACATAGCAAACTATCTGCCATATATTCACAAAAGCAACCTCTAATTAATTATAATTCATGTGTATGGGCTTGTCATAACATTTCAATAACTCTGTGAATTTAACAAATGTTAATCAACATCTAAAGTGACATCTACTCACATGCTTACTTAAACTGTGGAACAGCTTTTCAGCCATCTGTATTTAAAAATGTTGATCATATCAAGCTGACCCGACACCTGAGTACTAGACCTGTATCTCGTATCTAATTAATTTATAAATGAAATAATCAGGATCATTTTTTTTCACATTATTAGTTTTGAAAATTCAAATCTAGCCAAATTGTTAGTGCTTACAATAAAGCTCATTGTTCTTCGTTCAGCTTTGTCCAATAGGTAGGAGGAATTCATATGCATGCTGTACAGTGAGAAGAGGCAGTTATGAATATGCACATTCCTTAATTTAACTGTGTAACCTAACATATTTCTCAGCAAATCAGTATGTCCTGAAGCTGTTCTGTGTCTTACTGTAAGTGGACTGCTGTCCCCAGTTTGACCTGCTGGTGGAGCTGTTTCAGGATGTGGAGAAAGCCACAAGCCCTACTGGTCAGGTTCCAGGCACCGGAGGCCGGACCCGCCTCAGCATCAAACCTGACAAGAGCCGAGAGAAGAGCAGCAAGGAGCACAAGAAGACCGTTGGCTGCCAGGTTGATTCATTTATTTTGTTTCTAAGATATCAGATCACATCTTGCAACTTGCTTCTTATTACAAAAGGCATCTTTCATCTGGATGGGTCATCAATTAATAGAACTGTAGCTACTAAGTATATCTCTGTTCAGTTGTTTGTATATTACTGCAGTTGCGCATGGCTCACCCTCATTTAACTGCAAAAGAAATGATGATAATGAAGATGATGATAGTGGTCCTCCCTTGTAGTTTCGTAACTCTCTACAAATGCTGATGGAGACTCTGAATGCGACTACTCCACATTATGTGCGCTGCATCAAACCCAATGACTTCAAGATGGCCTTCTCGTAAGTATTTGTCCTCCTTGTTTCTTTAAAAAGTAGCTTGCATATTTTTAAGTAGCTAATGTGACACTATGATATGTTTGGTTTGATTCCCCGTTCCATGCTCTGGGTGTAATGATCTTAGCTCAGGTGTAATCCATGGTGTGACTGGTTGGTCGTTGTCTGCAGGTTTGATCCCAAACGTGCGGTGCAGCAGCTCAGAGCTTGTGGTGTCCTGGAAACCATCCGCATCTCTGCTGCAGGTTTCCCGTCCAGGTACTGATGGGTACTGATCCCCATGGTCTCATGCGTTGTGTGCTTCAGAATAGGTTTTTTAAAGTTACTTAACAGAAGCAAAAACACCCTGCAGTTGAGGGGCTGCCACCTGCTAAATGTGAAATGGATGAAATCTCATCTAGTATTTCATCACAACTCTCTCAAGTCATCAGTCATAGAGGACATGTTTTTTCTGACTTCCTGCACTGGATTTTAGTCTTAAATTACACACTAATGTCTTAATCATTCTTGAGGTGTTTAAGATTGATTGGGAATAAAATTGAGTTTTTGCAGAAGGAATATGCAACATTGTATGCATATGAATTTTTTAAATAGTATAATGAAACGGAATGAAAAACATTAATCTGAGAGCTACATTTATGTCAGTCAAGAATATATCCGAATACATTTTACAGCTTAGCACCATCGAGGTGCAAAGCAAAATGATTCCCTCCAAATTTACTTCACCGCAAGACATTTGTGTATTTTTGTGTCTCAGATGGACGTACCAGGAGTTTTTCAGCCGTTACAGAGTGCTCATGAAGCAGAAGGACGTGTTATCTGACAAGAAGTTGACCTGCAAGAACGTTCTGGAGAAACTAGTACAGGTCAGACTATCTCTGTTTGTACTCCTCCTCTTAACAAATAAAAGTGAGGGGTATAGTGTGGTTTGCTTTGCTTTAGGTATGTAGTTTCAGAAAGGATTTCTGTTTTCTTGGCCTTGTAACTTGGTTCATGTTTTCCCTTGTGCCATTCTTGTTCCTGACCTCTGCCCCTGTTTTCCTCCAGGATCAGGATAAATACCAGTTTGGTAAGACCAAGATCTTCTTCAGGGCTGGACAGGTCGCCTACTTGGAGAAGTTGAGAGCAGACAAATTGCGTGCTGCCTGTATTCGGATCCAGAAAACCATCCGCTGCTGGCTGGCTCGCAAGAAGTATCTGCGCCAGCGCAGCGCTGCCATCACCATCCAGAGGTTCACCAGAGGATATCAGGCTCGCTGGTTGGTTGAGTTGGCCTCCCTTCAAACATTCGCACTCATCACATGCAACTCCTTTTGACCGATTGTGGGTTTTTTTTACAAGAAAATGCTATGTTTAAAAAATTTAGTCTGAGTACTATTGCAGATAAACAAGTTAAAATTCTTAATTAACGTTGAAACTAAAAATATGTGTTGAGTGAGACATGTATATCTCGGCTCTCCTCAGCCTGGCCAAGTTTATGCGCCGGACGCAGGCAGCCACCATCATCCAGAAGTACCAGAGGATGTACGTGGCAAAGAAACACTACAGGCAGAAAAAGGCTGCCGCTCTGGCCATGCAGACCATCCTCAGAGCGTACATGGCCCGGCAGAAATACCAGGCGGTAACATACATTGCAAATGGATCTTTGATAAATGTCTGCACTCACTGTAGTCATTGTCCTGTTCTTCATGACTCTTCTTCGTCACTTCAACTATTTTCTGTAGCTGCTGCGGGAGCACAAGGTGGTGATCATTCAGAAGCACGTCCGTGGCTGGCTGGCTCGCTGCTGGTACAAGCGCTGCCTCATCTCCGTCGTCTACCTGCAGTGCTGCATTCGCAGGATGAGGGCCAGGCGCGAGCTGAAGAAGCTGAAGATCGAAGCCCGCTCAGTGGAGCACTTCAAGAAGCTGAACAAAGGCATGGAGAACAAGATCATGCAGCTGCAGAGGAGAATCGACGAGCATGTGAGTTGCTCTATATTCCTCAATTCATCTTTGGGGATTGATTCATTTTTGGTGTGACTTCCCTGTTTTATGATCTACCTCCCCACCTCCAGAACAAGGAAAACCGGTCAGTCAACGAGAAGCTCGTCAGTCTGGAGAATTCCTACACAGCAGAGAGCGAGCGGATGCGTGGCGAGCTGGGCCGGCTGCGTGGGATGGAGGAGGAGGCAAAGAACAAAACCAACCAGGTGTCCTCGCTGCTGGAGGAGCTGGAGAGGCTGAGAAAGGAGCTTAACACCACGAAGCAGGAGAAGAAGACCATCGAGGACTGGGCACAAACCTACAGGGACGAAATGGAGAAAGTAAGATGTGAATCTAGAACTATCCTTTTACCTGTACCTTACCTGAGCCTCCATATTCTGGAGTACCTATATATACACTAGTTATATGTCCCTCTGTCTGTCTCCGTGAAAGTCCTACGTGTGTTTTGTCTCTCTTATTCTCTGTTGTAGATTGAAGGTTCCATAGAGTTTTACCACAATTGAATCAAAACAAACAGGTGGCTTATTTACCCTCCTTAAAATCTGCTCAGCCACTTAGTTTTCTGTTTTTAGTTACACTGTCAGAATTCCTATTATTAGGCCTTGTCCACAATAATATGAATTTTTGATATTTCTCCCCCTTTGTATATTGATTAAAATAAATGAATAATTAGTTCATTAATCCTGTCCACACACCCTTCTGTTTGTGAAATATCTCAGTACACACAGACTGCGTATAATTGTTATGCCTCCACACCGGCGATAGCAGAGGCATTGTGTTGTCAGGTTATCCATACATACTGTATGTCCATCAGGGCCATTCTTGTCAGTGTGAAATCTCAAGAACGTTTCAGAGGATTTTCTTCCTCTGACTCAGAGATGAACTGATTAGATTTTGGAGGCCATTCATATAGTCAGATGACCTTGTACCATATTAAAGCTTCTTTAAGTAAATCCATCACAGTTCTTTTTATTTCAAAAATAAGTGATGGTCATAATTCAACAATACAATCAGCCACAAAAACCACCTCAGCCCTTCATCTTGACCTACCACTGTGCTTTCACTGTGTGCTTCGTATACCTTGCAGGGTCATAGAACCGCCATGCTGTAATTGAAGTTCTTAAATTTACATCCACATTTCTGTCGCTTGTGTGTTTTTCTTTCATCTTAGTTCCGTTTCATCTATGTACCCGCTGAGGATACATGGATAGACACAGAAACCAAGAAGGGAGAAATTAGATGTTTCCTTTTAAAGCGTCATGTGACGGTGGCAGCTGGGCACAACTTGCTCAGCTGTCTGTCAGCTTTAACGGCCATACAGACTTCTGTGGAGACTCCTTCTCATCTCAGATCGTCAGATACTAACGTCATGAGCTCTTCCCATCTTATTCAGACACACATATACAGTAACCAGAGCTTTTTTTTTAAAAAAAAAAATGCACTTGAGAAGGAGTGAAAATTCCTGTTAGTATGGTTAATGTGGGCAAGGCACAAGTTTAGTTTTAGAAGTTGTTTCAATAGTACAGTTTCCCACAGTTGCCTGAAAATAATGTAAATATACGCAATTCATATTAGCATCAGAGGAAACCATTTTTCCCCAAATAAGGAGCCAGATCGTACCCGGGGGAAATGGGCACAAAGTGGGCTCAGAGGAAGGTGAGCGCAGGAGATAGATTAGTGTTCTAATGAGGTAACCAATGTACTGCTTTTTGTTTGTTTGTTTTCTGTTTGTCTGTTCTTTAATGTTTTGTCTCCAGGTTTTTTTTCTAAACAATTTTATTTCTAATACAATATTTATTTTGATCAGATTTTAAGAGTTACGAGTAACAGCAAAGTGTGTGTGTGCTTGCACAGATGGTCTCGGAGTTAAAAGATCAGAATTGCACGCTGAAGAAAGACAAGGACGACTTGAACAGGTTGATTCAGGAACAGAGTCAGCAGATGACAGGTTTGCAAACCATTCAAATCACAACCGTGTAGTCATTTTGTTCTAAAACCATACCGTGTGATCGTTTTGTTTTTTAAACTGCTTCTTTTGTGTGGTTTGTCCCATCAGAGAAAATGGCCCGTGCAATCGCACAGGAGACTCAGCAGCTGGACACGGATCTGAACGAGGAGCGATCTCGCTACCAGAATCTCCTGACCGAACACCTGCGCCTCGAGGAGAAGTACGACGACCTGAAGGAGGAGATGGCTTCATTGGTGAGGGGCACACACCGACCCAATGCTTCAGAGAAGATTGATTAGCAATATTAGACATGATTATAGTGCTACTAAGATGTGATCAATATTTCTTAACATTACCTTTGCTCCCTGGTCATCATGATTTTAATAGTTTTTTTCAGGGGAATGAAGCTTGTGAGGCAAAAAATTTGAATTTACTCTAATCAAAAATCATATTGCAATCACAAAATCTGCTAAAATAAACACAAGTAGCTTTGTTGACCATATTGTGCAGCCCTAGCATGACAGAATATTTATAGATGACCAGTAACATTCAACACACTGAAGTCTAGAGGCACAGCAGGGAGAAGTTGAGCCAATTTTTCAAATCTCTCTCATCTTTAGAACATCTCCAAACCTGGCCACAGGAGAACAGATTCCACCCACAGCAGCAACGAATCAGAATACACTTACAACTCAGAATACGCCGAATTGGAAGAAGGTTACCGCGCCCGAGAGGTAAGAATCTTGTCACGAAGTAAAGTCATATATCTAAATGTTTATAACATTACAGAATGATTGTCGGTGTTCATGTGTCGAAGAATATTATTTGGAACGCACGTTAGGGATCAGATCATGTTTGAGTTGTCCCTGAAGAACTTTTCATGAAGCTTTACTGCATGCCCTCTTTTGTCATTTCTTCATCGCGCAGGATGTGACACGAGGAATAGACACCTCGCTGACCCTCAAGTTGCAGAAACGTCTCACAGAACTGGAGCAAGAAAAGCAGTCACTGCGCAACGAGCTGGAAAACAAAGAAGAGCAGTTCCAGCGGGCTAGAGTCAGGGTACTGCCACCCACACCATACCTCACTTACAGAACACTTGTGATAAGCCTCATTCTAGTGTGAGATTTTAAACACGCAGTGATAATTGTATTAACCCCCTGGGAGCCTTACAAAACCAAAACGTAATCACAAAAGTCTGTAGCACCCAAGTGTAAATACAGACACGATACACTTTTCTTGGTGGTTTTAATAAAGGAAAGTTTTATTATTGTGCTTCTTTAGTCAATACATACTGTATATTTTACTCTGGATAAAAAAAGAGCTTTTGAGCCTCTACACCGGTGATAGCTGTGGCCTGAGAGATTATGATATTAGCTTGTATGTCCATCCCATTCTCATGAACACAAGAGGCTTAGAAGTAACTTTTGGCATAAAAGTCTACTTGGAGTCTATGATGAACATCTGACTATTTTTTTAGGGGGTCAAAGGTTGAGGTTGCAGTGATCTCATAAAGCCATAACTTTAACCTCTATTTATTACATCATTTAACTAAACAAGATCAAAATGGGGATATTTTATATCATCAATGTTTTGCAAACCACTTTTTAACATGCTAACTCAGGAACAGAAGAGCAGTTTGTAACCGTATTTCAGATTTGATCACATCGGTGAATTGATGACCCTAATCTTAGGTTCCCACCTTAAAACTGATTGTAAAAAATCTCCTCTGCTGCCAAGTACCAAGATGTGTGTGTCACATCCACGTCTTAGAATTATATTATTTAGCAGCAAAATCCATATTTGAAGCATTTGAATCAACCACAAGCTCTTTGGTTTTGTTGATGTTAAGCTACAGGTGATCATTGCACCATGTGACTGAGCGCTCTCATTCACAACATTTGAGTCTGGATAGACACGGATTTAAACTGCAAGTTGAGAGACTCAGAGGATTTCAGGTTTCACATGTACTTTTAATTTAATATCTGTTTTGTCAGAATGAGTTCTGTATTTCAGGCCTTTGTCAGACTATACTGTGTTATGTATACAGACTTTGGCACTTTTTTTCTCCTTCTTTCAGGATGATGCAGAGTTTAAAAAGGCTCGTGGTGCAGAGCTGGAGTATGAGTCTCTGAAGGTAAGCAGTCGGAGTGGAGGAAAGTAGATATAAGCACGTCTTCTCTTACTGTTTCAAAAGAATGACTGATCTGAAGCCAGACAACCTGTGTTAAAGTACTTTACACCACAGCTTCAGAGAGACTAATTTCCATCTCGTTATTATGACTGTGACACACACCACCGACATTTGCCACTGTGACTCTCTCAGCGTCAGGAGCTGGAGTCAGAGAACAAGAAGCTGAAACATGACCTGGCAGAGATGAGGCAAAGCCTGCTGCATGACACAGCTGCAGGGGCCGGGGCACCGGGCTCCCCAGCTTACAAGGTGCTGCTGGAACAGCTCAACGCCTCCTGTGAGGAGCTGGAGGTCCGTAAGGAGGAGGTGCTGATCCTGCGCTCACAGCTGGTCAGCCAGAAGGAAGCCATGCACCACAAGGTAAAGAAAGAGTTTGCTTCATGCTATATCATCTTTCACATGTTGGTAAACATCTGGGCACTGTGATCACGTGCTGCTCTTGTGGACTTGGATATAAGTGGATGGTACCCTGATTGTTTGCATCCACCGTGTCACATTTGTGTGTTTTGTCTCTGCCCTTGTTGTTGGTCTGTTAGCTTATTTGTTGGCACAGTATCCCAAAATGTAACACAAGGGATGAGACCAAGTTCTCGTTTGACTAAAAATCCCTTTAAAGACATTCAGCCAGTGATCCTAGTCTCTGATTTTCAACATTTTTTTAATATTCCTTAACTCTAAGTTTAGAGCAGAACTAAAAATGATGAATCGAACATTATTTGGCTGACATTTAAACTCTACAATCTGCTCAAGTTTCTAACTTTTGGCTCCAGATAAATCACATTGCTTTTCATGCTGTATGTGATGTTTTCACTGCACCCTCAGTGTGTCTAACTCTCCCATCTCCACCTTCTCTCCTTCATCCACGCTCTCCCACAGGATGAGAAGGTACAGTCAAAGGAATGCATCACACATTAGTGTCGGACACTTCTTTACTGTGTCTTTTGTATGTAAAACCTCCTTAAGAAAGAAACGTGATCCATCAGAATGCAGAATCACTTGTACATGTCTGTCATGACGGTTATAAGTAAGGAATTTGTGTTAGGTGTATTTCTTTGGGTTATTTAGTGGTGGAAGCCATGTATTTTTCACCAGTGGCTATTTAAGGTAGCAATTAGTAAGATGCTGAGTCATATTCTTTTGGTTGGAAACACGGGCCAACTACCAACCTAAAGTATCAGTTTTTGATGGCACAGTAAATCCAACATCCGTTTGACCACCTGGGACTCTGCAGTCAGTTATGATACCTTTAAATAAAGTTTACACCAGGTTAGATTCAACTAATCTGAAAGTCTTGACACTTGTCAGCAATTCAGGCTCTTATATTTCAACCCCATTTAATTATCTCATCTTCATCTGAATGCATTTGTGATCTGTTTGATTCACTACATGTCACCGGGAAGTCTGATCAGTGGTGTTATACATCCGCTGTTTTATACCTTGTTACCACATTCACACCCTGAGGAAGTTGAATTTGAAATTCTAGCCTCTGTATTTCTGTTACCATATGAGGGTCCAATATTTGAAAACAAATAATAATAATTAAAGCTCATACTTAAAAAAGATTCTAATACAGTTAGCTGCATTCAAACTCAGAACACAAAATAGATCATATAAAATCAGAAAATAATATTCAAGTTCATTTCACTGTTTAATTTATGATGTGCCTCCAAAATTCTGACCTCACAGCATTTGGCAGTAGCAGCTCACTAAAGAAATTCACTCTCTGCAGCATCATACTGCTGCTTCACAGATCTTATAGCTCCCAGTATCACTCTTGGTGCTAAGAAAATGAGCTGTCTCTTAATATCAGACTGTCACACAGTCCACGCACCCTGCTCAAACACTCTGACCACATCCAGCCTCAAAAATCCTGGTTACTCGTCAGCTGATTCTCTGCTCTCAGAGCTGTCAGGCTCTACAACAGCACCTCCTGTCCTGTGACAGATACAGGAGAAGACCGCCGCTGTGAAGAGACGTTCATTGTTTGCTATTAGCCGTTTGATGGTCCTTCATAGTGTCAGCCCGAGCCTCCAACTGGCTGATGATGGTCAGAGTAAAAGGACGGTCGTAGCTAGCAGCTACACTGGTGCTGGCAGGGAGTCAGCACCAAATACGCCGACTGTCCTCAGCATTCATGAAGCCATGGACTCGCTTTATTCATGCTCCTTAAGCTGCAGTTCCCGCATTCATGGTTGAGCTACAGTTCATGCAACTCCACAAGTTGTCAAAGCAGACAGGCCACTCCCCAAATATAAAAAATTTCCAGGAGACGATGACCGAGCCATCTGTCTACACCGAAGATGTATGTAAACTGAAGGACGCTGACGAACTTAAGCAAGCTTGCATCGGCCTCAAAGACACCAACAGGTACTTTGTTACGGCCGGTTGTCCTCTTCACTCAAAGGCCCGACTCCATCCTCCATCATTTGTCCAAATACTGCCAGGCTGTTGGTCCTTTACTAACTTCACCATCATATACAAGAAAAGTGCAGTTGTCAATGCTGCCTTGTCCTGTGCAGATCTCCAAGATTCATGTGTAATCGCCTGGAAGTCAGTGATCTCCTGAGTAGGCTGAGGTAACCAATGAGACATGGCTGATGCATCACAGAACAGAGCATGCATGGCAACGCTGGTGCCAAACACGGTTAAAAGCTTTCCGCATGGCTGAAATCGCCGATGAAAGCGTTGGGTAGCCCTAACAGCATGTGGAATAATGTAGTTACAGTTTAGGTCTTGATTATGCTCTAACAGACTACCAGGGTTTGAAGTAAAGGAATGAAATGAGTTGTAGGATACGTTCTGCATGCGTTCTTATAGTCCGCCATGAAGAAGAGATAGAGTCTCTCACACAGACGTTGATCAGGTCAGCTCAGATTTTGGGGATGCTGCAGAACTCCATGTTCACAGCGCAGTATTTAAAAACGCTGCGCTGCATGAAAACATGGAAATGTCTGAGGTCAAAAGAAAATCTAGAATAATAATCCTTAGTTGTAGTCTATTAACACTCGGATGTGCAACATGACAGTCCTATCCACAGCAATGGGGGTGATGCTGTTGTCAGAGGCTTCCTGTCTTAGATGTATGGAATTAGTTTGGCAAAAATCCTGCATGAAAGACCCCCCTTTGTTTCCTTGTTTGTTACAGCAGTGATTCACATACATTTACCATTTCTACGCAGAAATATTTCTAGCATGTGTTTTTATCTCCTCTTATAGACAGTTTTTGCTGTCATCTTGGTGGCCTCAAAATGCTGCACACAGTGGGTAGCTGACTGTAGACATCTTTTGTGTTTCTAAGCAACAGGTTATTTTTCTAGTATAATTTACAGTAAATGTTGCATTGTTCCTCTTTAGAGTTACCCAAAAAATGGCACCATGCATCAGATTTTTTTATCCATCTGTCTAACCTATGTTGCTCTCGTCGTTTCTTTTCACCTTCTTTGTTTACATATTGTCATTTTAGTATGCTCGAAAATATATTTAATCAACAGTGCAGTGAAACAGAAATAGCTTTCAGGAGGAACATTCACGTTTGAACCAAACAACTTGAGAGCCACCAGAAGTTGAGTAAAAACACGTCCATGTTATCCTCAACAGAGAGCTCCAGTGTGTCTATAGCTTCGGATTCACTACAGTCCACGCCAACAGACACCTGCCCCACCACACATCCATCCCGCATTCTTTCTTCTTTTTTTGTGTTGTTAATGTTCCTTTGTGTTGTGTGTCGGTCAGATCTGCCGTTCCAGACCTCCACCAGCTGAATGAGGATGGAGAGCTGTGGCTTGTTAATCAGGGCTTAAAGGAAACCATCAGGTGTAACTGAAGTGTGATTTCTGAGCACGATGCTGCCTTTGCCTTTCCACAGGAAGGGATGGATGCTGTTCGCATCTCTCTCACACTTTCACAGTTTTCTCCCACATCTGTCATTCAAGTCATTTGGTGTAGCTGGATAGGTTTAGGATCCTCATTTTATGGGCACCACCATGGTAGAAGACGGTAAACTAGTATAGTGTTGACTTGCGTCATAGACGTCATCTGCTCTACTTGGGCACTGTTTATATTTTATCACACAAATTTTGTCACAAAGTTTTTCTCTTTATCACTCTCACCTTTGATTTTACTGGTTTTTGTACTTTAAGATTACTTAATGATTTATCCAACCCCCACAGATGTCGTTTAATAGATAGTAATTTACGCAAGGTTTCGGTTTGATGTTTCAATGTTATTTCTACCATAGTGCAGCAGAATTTGTCTTCATCCTGTTACTATCCTCGTAACTCATATTCATTGCTCAGCTTCCTTCAAAACGGGCCAAATTCAGCGATAAAAGCTTTTTTGATCCGATTTTAAAAGGTTTTTTTCCACAAACATTTCTAGTGCATGTAAAAAAAAAAAGATAGTTCTTTAAGAATAATATATTCTACACTCATTACATATAAACTAAAATATTACAAGATATTACTTTTAATTTAATTTTGATAATCATGGCATACAAAAAATATATAGAAAAAAAACACCTCTCAGAATACTTGAATATTTCACTTAAACTGCATAAGCAATTATCATCAAAATAAAAACAAAAAAGTAGAAATATTTCTTTTTACATGTAATGAATGAATGAATTTTTGAATGCCGAAAAGAGAAGTTTTCCTTTATCCACTTTTTTGAGATGGACTTGTATTTGACTTCATTCTTTCTAGTGTCTCCTAAATGTGCACATGGGGATGAACTTTGAAAGATCAAGGACCCGAGTATTTAGAGAACTTTTGTTGCTTTTGCTGCTACTGTAGTATTGATGTGGATTTCTTACAACATGTTAGTTAACTAGTTGTCATGGCATAAATAACTGACTAGAGTTAACAAGCTTTGTGATGAAGTTGATGCATAGTTTGGGAAGCAGTGTCCTCCTTTTATCAAGAATCTCTATGAGGTTTGCCTGCTCCGTCACTGAGCCTGACCTCTGACCACAGTGTTGACTTGGTTCATCTTCTCAGAAAAAGGGTAATGAAGGTATTCAGAGAAGCAGGCTCCGGCCTGCACAGCATGCTGCTTTCCTGTGGTGAAAACTGCAACTCCTGTCTTACTCTCTGTCACTGTTTTGTGCTCTGTTACTCATGCGGATTTGTTTCCTCTCCTTTTCACATCCTCTCTCTTGTTCCCGTTCCACACCTTCCCACGCCTCATGCCATCCTCTCACCTGCCGCATACCTCTGCATTTCCTTTCGAATTCCATCTGCCCCTTTCACTTGTTTCGCACGGTCCCTCCCTTCCTCGTTTCACGTCCCTTTCCAACCCAGGTTACTGGAGCACCAGCTGCAGACTCAGAGGAGATCTTACGACAGCGAGGTGGAGGGGCTGCGCGGCGAGCTGCAGAGTGTGAAGGAGGAGAACAACCGTCAGCAGCAGCTCCTGGCACAAAACCTGCAGCTGCCTCCAGAGGCCCGGATCGAAGCCAGCCTGCAGCACGAGATCACCCGTCTCACCAACGAGAACCTGGTACGCTGCAACAGGTGCACAGATGCATACAAGCTGAAGAGAAGGAATAGTGAGCAGACAAAAGAAAAGAAATTTACACTCAGTGAAACTAGACCGCATCATTTTTTTGTTCCCGTCAAATCCATGTTTCATTCAAATATTCACATTGACATTTTTAAGTTAGACAAAACATATGCCCATTAAGATCTCCATAATTGTCCCCATAATGAAACAATTTAGGAATTATTGGTTTGTCCTAAAGATGCAGTTTAACACTTTGGGAAATCCACTGTGTTTAGTGAGAGAAAACAAGTAAAAAGATAGTATTCTCGTGTGTGTGTGTGTGTCTGTATAAACATAAAAATATAACCAGCAGGTGGTAAGCTTAGCCTTGCAAGGCAAGGATGAAAACATAGCAAAACAAAATCAAAATGTCTAATTATTTTTTTAAAGTCTGTGAAAACAGATGGTGTATAAAGATATATTCCACACAAAAAATTATTTCAGGTTGCTGGGCTTTATTCTGCATTTCTACCAAAGAAAGGTAATAAATCAGTCATTAACACAGAAATCTACTTTACATCAACGACGACACACATTTATGCTTCACCGGACTCCACTGTATGGTACCAACTGAACTCTCCTCGAATGTCACCTTTTTTCTATTTTCCACTGGTAAAATTTGGTGCATGGTAGAATTTTTAGCACCACCTCGAGGTTCCAAGCGAGTTAAGGCGATACTGAAAGGGTACGCCGATCTGTCGTTAAACTATTGCAGCCCATTGATTGGTGGAAGTTTTAGTCTTTGAAAATACTTGATCTTTAATGCACTTCACATTTTAAATTAAATTATACACCTTTTAAATATGCAGTAGTGTAATTACAGTTCATTAAAATAGTAAGTAATATTGGACCTTATATGCTAATGTTAGCGTACAGCCTTGTATTGCCCAGTGTCTTCTCATTCTCCAGTTTGCTTCAGTAGTCCATTGTCTTGCTTCCACAGATCCAGATCCTACATGTTGTTTTTTTTTTGTTGTACACGTGTTTTGCATTGGTTACTTCACAGCTGTTTCCCGTAATGTCACTATAACTACCAGCTATGTTGAGGGGGTAATATTTGCAGTAGAATAGGAACCACCGATACCAAAAGGGAACAAAGTCACGGAGAGCTGAGCAGGTGCCGGGCAGTGGAAAAGTGGCATTAGGTGCTCTTTTGTTAAGCGATACATAAGGGTGAATGATCGTTGAAACTATCCAACTCGTCACTCTTTTTAGAATTTAATGACGCTGCAGGAAATGGAAAAACCTTCAGAAGAATGAATTGTAAGTGAAGCTGTTTGGGTTTCGGGTTCCGCCCCCACGGTGGCCAAACATAGAAGAGCTGACGCAGCTCCCCCTCCACCGTGTCACACACTCATTTGTGTGGATGGTGTCACCTGACAGGAACTCTTGGCCGATGACCCCACAGCATCCCGAGAGACTCGAGTCATCATTTTACGACGGATGGTTGTATGTAGAGACGGAGCGTGTGTGTTTGCATGTGTTTGAACTAACTGAGATTGTGTGTTTTGAATGAAATGGCGCTGAGCGTGGCTCTAACTCTCCACAGCAGTATCTTCTAACTCACAGCGGCTGGCCTGGCACACTTTTTCTCTCTTCTAACAAGCCAGCAAAGCCCTCTACCTACTCCTCCTTTGACACAAATCAGCAGAGCGGCTGTCACGTTGATTTCAGCACCCAGCCACCCCTTCTGCTTCTGATTTCTCTTCTCCAACACACAGAGCTGAGTGACGTTTACAAAGTGCTCCTTCTTTTTTCTACTGGAGGGTGACATTTTGAAGCAAGTGAGGGGAGCCAGGCTTGTCATCTGTCCTCACTATGCTCTTTGTCTTGTTGTCTGCCCTGCTCCATTCTTCCATCCCTCGACCTGCTTCAGGATCTAATGGAGCAACTGGAGAAGCAGGACCGAACCATCCGCAAGCTGAAGAAGCAGCTGAAAGTCTACTCCAAGAGGATCGGAGAGATGGGAGGTACAGGAGAAATCCTCCGCCAGAGGAGACTTGACAGTCTGTGTGTGTTTGAGTATCTCGCCTCACTGTCACATCCTTTGTCTTCTCCCAGCGGTTCAAACCGAGGGCCAGACATCTCCAGGACAGATGGTGGACGAGCCGATCCACCCGGTCAACATTCCCCGCAGGGAGAAGGACTTCCAAGGGATGCTGGAGTACAAGAAGGAGGATGAGCTAAAACTGGTCAAGAATCTCATCCTGGGTAAGAAGTTATTACAAACAGATAAAAATCAATAATCTTAAGAGGTTGAGGATCTTTCAGGTTCCTCTTGTAGTTGCAGTTTGAAAAACCACTTCACCTGAAACTACTTTACTTCCTAATGCCTGATGGCCATTTATCAGCAATGCAGCATTAAATACAAGCATTTTCTAGAGTCTGAAATCATCAAACATCTATAGAAAATGAAGCTTTGTATGACACTCTCTTCTCACGCCGTCACTGGACTCATTCCTCCTCTTGTCTCTCCAGAGCTGAAGCCGCGCGGTGTGGCCGTGAATCTGATCCCAGGTCTGCCAGCCTACATCCTGTTCATGTGTCTGAGGCACGCAGACTACGTCAACGATGACCAGAAGGTCCGCACCTTGCTCACCTCAACCATCAACAGCATCAAGAAGATCCTGAAGGTATGAACTGTGTGTGTGTGTGTGTGTGTGAGTGTGTGAGTGTGTGATATAGATGATGTAACTCTGAGAGAGAAAAAAGGGTCAGACTGTGGTTTGACCTTTAAAATGTATGTAGGTCACATTGTGCGCTCACATGTCAAGCTACACTGTTTGTTAATAATTTTCAGTATTTTTACACTGACTGAGTCCCAGTATGACTTCCAGCTGCTGTTATTCTGACTCCACCTTCTTCGTCCTGTCCCCGACAGAAACGAGGGGATGACTTTGAGACGGTTTCCTTCTGGCTGTCGAACACTTGTCGCTTTTTACACTGTCTGAAACAATACAGCGGAGACGAGGTGAGACTGACGCACAAACATGGTCTCGCTCGGATACATTCATATTCATGATTAGGATTTAATTGATTTAGAGTCTTTGATTTTCATTTAAAATGTTTTGTTATTGGCCCTGTTGCCCTGTGGATCAGAGATTAAATTATTAAATCAACAGGCGACAATGATTGTATTGTTTTTACAAATTAATTCACTATTGTTTTGATCACTATTTCTTTTGACAAGTGGACTTTACTTAAAAATGTCAACAAATGAAATGAAATTGTGTTTTGATTAACTGTCCACTAGACAAAACATTTACTTATCCTCTGTTTTCTAACCTCTCTGCCCGTGTGTGCGTCTCAGGCCTTCATGAAGCACAACACGCAGAGGCAGAACGAACACTGCCTGTCCAACTTCGATCTGGCAGAATACCGACAGGTGATCAGTGACTTGGCCATCCAGATCTACCAGCAGCTCATCAAATGCATGGAGAACATCCTGCAGCCCATGATAGGTGCGTGCACGCATGAGCAATGCTTTGTGTGAATGGACGTACGCACATCGTGCTTATTAAGTTTGCACTTCTCTGCAGTTTCTGGTATGCTGGAACACGAGACCATCCAGGGCGTGTCGGGGGTGAAGCCCACAGGTCTCCGCAAGCGTACGTCCAGCATCGCTGACGAGGGCACCTACACTCTGGACTCCATCTTGCGGCAGCTCAGCGCCTTCCACTCCACCATGTGCCAGCACGGCACCGACCCCGAGCTCATCAAGCAGGTGGTGAAGCAGCAGTTCTACATCATCGGCGCCGTTACGCTCAACAACCTGCTGCTGCGCAAGGACATGTGCTCCTGGAGCAAAGGAATGCAGATCAGGTATCAGGGGTGCTGGGAGGAGCTCCGTGGCATGGCCCACTTCCTGTCCTCTTTACTTGTATTGACTTATGGTGTGTGTGTTTACAGGTATAACGTGAGTCAGCTGGAGGAGTGGCTCAGAGACAAAGGTCTGATGACCTGCGGAGCCAAGGAGACCCTGGAGCCTCTGATCCAGGCTGCTCAGCTGCTGCAGGTGAAGAAAAAGACCGACGAGGATGCTGAGGCCATCTGCTCCATGTGCCAAGCCCTCACCACCGCTCAGGTACGCTGACCTGTCGCTAATCCAAATAATCCCGACCAGCTTTTAAAAACATTTCTTCTCAACCGGAGTCGGTCTCGGAGCTGAGAGG
Organism: Mola mola; assembly: GCA_001698575.1. Taxonomy (NCBI): domain Eukaryota; kingdom Metazoa; phylum Chordata; class Actinopteri; order Tetraodontiformes; family Molidae; genus Mola; species Mola mola. The sequence goes on from KV751315.1 coordinate 1,074,034, forward strand.
CTTCTCCTGCTGGAAGTGAACTTCCTGTTATATTGGAGTAACCACTGTGCGATGTGTGTGTGTGTGTGTGTGTGTTGCAGATTGTGAAGGTCTTGAATCTCTACACTCCAGTCAACGAGTTTGAGGAGAGAGTTTCTGTGGCATTTATACGCACCATACAGGTAATTTATTCCAGATTCACTCATTTTATGTCCCTGCAGTATAAACAATAAGGATGTTAACGTTTACATTAGTTCAACTAGTAGAGCAGGGCTTGTTTCAAATCAACGGGCTCTTGAAAACCCAAAAGGTCCAATTTGCATGGGTAGGACTGCTTACTTTTCTGACATGTGTATCTCACCCACTTCCACACAGACTGCGTGCAACATGTTGCCGTCAGCACTTCTCAAATTTGTCTTTAAATCCTATCGAAATTCATTTAAAATCTTACATGTTGCAACTTTAGCGAAAGGATAAAAAAAGCCAGCAATATCAAATACTAAATGATCCAAAAACTCAGGTAGACCCTTAACAAAGCCAACTTTTTCTGAGAATTTAACTACAGATTAACTGACACTGTCACTGTTTCTCCCTGCAGACTCGCTTGCGAGATCGCTGTGAGAGTCCCCAGCTGTTGATGGACACGAAGATGATTTATCCGGTCACGTTCCCGTTCAGCCCGTCCTCCCTCGCTTTGGAAACCATCCAGATCCCAAGTTCACTCAACCTAGGCTTCCTCACTCGTGTATAAACACTCCAAGATCGAGATTTGTAGTTTTGAAAAAAGAAAAAAAAAAAAAATTTGAGCAATTGTGTGCGAAAATAAAATTCTAAAAGAGCTGCTACTTTGACACATACAGTTCTTTTATGATGTCCCTGCTCTGAACACATAACACTACACACACAGACACATGCAGAACTGTCCCCCTGCATCTGTACAATAGTTCATCGTCTACATTCGCATTCTCTTAAAAAGGCCACCTGATCGCACACACGCAGCCGCTGGTTTCAGTCCGGCTGCAGAACGCCAACAGCCCATCCACCGCTTGTAAACACTCATCGCCTCTTAGAGAAGCCGCAGGAGCAGCGGAACGCCTCCAGCCCTCGCTCCCCACCCCAGCTTCCCTCCTCTATGTTCCGAGCAGCTGTTAAGGTAGTCCCTCTTGTCACTGTCGTGTTCTCCAATGAGAATGTACGTATCGTATGGCCAGGCGACGCCGAGGCCTCTCACAGGAACGACCTGATAAGCTTGAGTGTTGAGGTAGCTTTGAGCAGGCTTCATTCTGGATGTCATCTTTTTACTCTCTGAAGACAGAACACATCGTCTGTACCATATTATTTATACATATACGAGATATAGATATATATATATATGATGTATTTAATTTATTGCATTCACCTCCGCAGCCCTCTGTTTTAAGATTAGCCTGTTATTTGCAGAGCACGTGTCCAATAGTTTCGTCGGGACAGGTTTTTACTTCCGTTAGGCTCCTAATGTCACGATCCGGTAGATGATGCAGGATAGCTTACGGAGGAGATTTGTTAGTCGCATCTTACTTGAGCCAGTGTTTCTCCTGCATTTCCTGCAGAGGAAGTGGAGCACGGTTTTTAACTGAGGGGAGATTTAGAAAGCACCCATGAGTTCCACCCGCTACAATGTCTGCTGTTTACAGCCGTGACCATTGCCAAGCGTCACAGAATCACCTTTACTCACACGCTGCAGTGCTGTGTGTGTGTGTGTGTGTGTGTGAGTAAAGGTGAGCTTTCTTCTTTCTCTCCAGTCTTCTCTGGTCACAGCTCTAGCCAGAGCTCTGAAGACGTTTTTACTATTTTCAGTGTGGAATTATTCATTTCAGTATTGTATCCTGAAGCCATGTGTCACTGAGGAGTTTCTCCAAAGTCACTTTTGGACAGTTTGCCTCAGATCAGTCCAGCTTTACCACAATGTTTTTGTGCATTATTCCCCCCTCTAGCCCTGAATTCTCTCCTTTCTGCTCCTACATGTTTGCCCTATGCCTTCCTGTTTTTGAGGCAATGAAACACAGGCGTTTATCCACAAATAACACTAAATGCATCCAACGTGTGTGCTTTCTCTGTCTCTCAACTGCACCGTAGTGTTGAATTCAGCGTTTCTCACATAGAAAGACTGAATATGTGCTTTCAGAGCCGGGGGTTAATACTGCACCGCACTCGTCGCTGTCGCCGCCCTCGTCTAACCTGCATGGGCTCGGCTTTCCCAGCATTGAGCCTACACGCGGCCGCACTGGGTTTTATCGGTGCTGAGAGAACCAGGCTGTAGCTGAGATTCATTTGGATGAGTGTCAGGGAAGCTACACCGCAAATAAACACTCGCCTGTCTGCTTTCACATTGTCGTCGTTACCTCGTCTCAGCACTTTGAACCTTTTGTTGTTGCCCCACCACCGCACCCTTTTCCAAAAGATACTTCACTTTGATAGAATATTTTCTTTAACGTGCTTACATCATGTATGTAGGAGAACGGGACTTCTTCAGCTGTTCATGCATTGTTAAATTCACAAGCAACCACCCAAACAAGCAGTGATTTAAACAGTTGTGCAACACTGAAGGAAGGAAAACATCAGAAAACTAGTGCTAACTCTAATGCTAGAGCTGAAACTAACGATTATTTTAATCATAAATTAATCTGCCGATCATTTTTTCATGATTTATGGATGAATCATTTACTCTACAAATTATAACGAAATAGTGAGAAAAATAATCAGATTTTTTGAGTTCCCAAAATGACATCTTTATTTGCTTCTTTACTCCCGATAATAGTTAAAAACCCAAACACTCTTCATTTACGGTCAGAAACGACAAAGAAAAGCAGCAAATCCTGACAGTTAAGAAGCTGCAACCAAAAAATGTTAAATGTCTTTGCTCGAAACGAGACTGAAACAATTATTCAGTTATCAAAATAGTTGTTGATTAGTTTCCTTTTGATCGACTAATCGACGAATCGTTGCAGCTCCAGTGAAAACACAGCAGTAAATATTGTATCAGGGTGAAATAGCTCATGAAATGCCTCAATACCACTCCAGCTTTGACAGAAAGAAGAGTATGTGACGTTGTTTCATGTTGCACGTGTATTTGAGAAGAATTTGGGGACCACATGTTATCAATCTGCCTTTTCTCATGTGTTTTGAGACAATAAGTAGGTAGTATGGTTTGTGTGAAGAGTACATATCTGCAGAGGGTCACTGAAGGATTTAGGTAAGCATATGAATGTTTAAAATTGTTAATAAAGTGTGTATTATGAGTTTAGCTGCACAATGTGGACAAAGCCTTATCTCACGATAAATACTGTGGCATTGTTTTGTTCTGTCGGTGTTTGTTTCTTCCCTCCCTTTGTGAAACGAATAGAACCATCTGTGATCGTTCTTATTTTGAAAGGTTGCCCTTCTGTCCCAGCGTTGGTGTCACAGATGGGTCGCACTGGTTAGCCGTCATTCGAAAAGCACTTTTTGGATTCCTGAGTAAGTCGGATAAATATGAACTTTAGGCATGCGAGCCTTTCTTCCTTCGATTCTCACCACATTTTTGCTGAAGTTTGGACCATCAAGCTTCCTCTTCCACATTGTCTGTGTGAACGGTAACTTCACTTCTCCATCCTTGATTGTGTTTCATGTGAGCCGCAGCTGCAGAAACATGTTGGTTTATACTGTTGAGCAGAGCTGCGTCGTGTTTCCCACGCTTCTCTGGGGCTCTCAAACAGCAGAAGAAGTCATTCCTTCAATCTGCTTTTACATGACGGAGAGTTGTTGTAGGATATGACATAGCCATTATAGGCGATCATTGTTTTATCAGCACTAGAGTTGATTGTGCCATTTTAAAAACTTACAAACGTGAAGATATCGCCTCCCTGTTTGTGGAGCTGGTGTGAACCTGTTGAAGCCAGTACAAATGTTTCCCCCTCTGACCCATGTGTACATTTGACAAACTGGACTGTTTGTAGTTCCTGGTAGCTGTGCTTAGTGAATGTGTTCACCGTTAACAAGCTAAGAAACTTGGAATAAATTGTCAAATCTGTAAAAGTAAATAAAAATTAAAAAAAGTTCACCACTGTCAGATTGTCTCCGGGAGTTTTTTTGTTTGTGTCCCATTCAGTTCTTTTTAAGGAAATGTGTGTTTTTTGCGGGGGGGGGGGTTCAGTCATACCAAGGAAAAAACACGGATGTGAAAATTTTGAGTTCTGTCCTTTTTTTCTTTTTCCTTTTTTTTTCAATTCTGGAGGAAAAAAATCCAAATCATGACGTCTAACTCAGAACTGTGACTTTATCATCAGGACTATGTACAACCTTAAACTCTGAATATGGAATATGAGTTTAATCTCAGAATTTTGAGACACATTTTTCTCCCTCAGACTTCTGAAGACAAAAAAATCAAGTTTCAAATTGTAATTCTGAAAAAAGGTCAGAACTCGGGTCTGTATTTTTTTTTTTTTTTTTTACCTTTAACAAACTAAATCCAAGTTCTGTTTCTCATCCTGTGGTGGCGCTAGACAATTTCAGAATGATGCAACTGATCACATTATGCATGACGTGAGTCTGATTTTAACGGAAACATACACAATTCTGCAAAAAAAGGAGAAAATAGGTCATCGTGATGGAACTGCTTAAATGCCACCTTAAAATTCATATTTCACTGAATAACCTTGTTGGTTGATTCTGTAAGGAGGAAATTTTGTACGTTGATATTCCATCATGCAGTTTCAGCTAGTTTTCTAGATATTCGGTCAGCAGCGTGTGTTGGATCAGACTGTACGTGTGGCGTCCCTGCGGGCCTTTGGGTGTGATGCTACAGAGACGTATGGAAGTAAAAGCAGAGTCGCAGCTTAAACTCTAAGGAGCTTACTGTTCCCTGTCTGTCCCTCGCTGACAATCCTCTTCAGAACTCAACTTACTTCTCCAGGGTCTAATACCTTCTGTGCAGAGAGGCAACAACTCCTGGGAGGTAAGATTTTATCATTGTTATGGCTGCTATTTGTTTTTGTTTCCTTTGTTTTTTTTGACTAATCTTGTGTTATGTTTTTGCATGTGGGTTCAAGTTATGCAATCTGTCACGTAAATGAAACGACAGTGATCTATGACATAATTATGTTTGAACATAATGACAAGCCCTCCAATGCACAGTTGGAGTTGAAGCTACTGTATCATATATGCCACATATACACATGCACATGTCACGATATGTGACATTCCTGTGTGTTAAAAGGCCAACAGTATTGGTTTTTACTGGTCAGCTTACAATTTGGGGAAAATAAATTGCCGGTTGAAATCGAGCAGTATGTGCACAGCAGTGATAAAGTCAGGATGTGTCATGTGAAAGGCCATAATGAGCTGTAAAAAGTGTTTCTCGTGCATAGTGCAGCGTTACACTGTGCACTTCCCAGAATAGCTGCTCTGCTCTCCTCTCTGGAAGCTCTCATGGATCAGGCCAGAGTAGATTACCAGCTACTTATCTCCCAACACACACACAACTGCTCACTAAGGTGTAACAACCCGGCCCAGAAATCAATCAAACAAGCGACCTGTAGCCCAGCTGAACTGATCCCGTGTCTCTGTGTTTCACACAGGGCGCGTTGCTCATCATCTGCAGCCATGTGCGACCAGACATTCGTGGCGGCCACTTTTGGCCCCTGCGACAAATGTGGGAACGCCAGTCCCCTGATGAACATCTACATCAAGAACGAGCCCATCAACTACTGCTCCTTCTGTGTGGAACTGGTACGTCAAGTTCTCCCTCTCACACCTCTGCACATTCCTCTTCTTCATTCAGCATTCAGCGGAAAGACAGAGGACCATCACACTCAGCAACCAACAAGCGTGTTGTCCTTCCTCAAAAATCAGCTCAAAGGGTTTCTTATGTGATGACAATTTCACTGCGCTGCATCTGCACTTCTAGACGCTACATAGACAAATATTCATGGCTTGGTAACCTTTAATGAATTACACCTTCTTTTCTGTGACGTGGCAGAATTTTAGAGGTGAGATGTCATTATCAGCTTCCTCTAGCTTCCAGCCTCTGCTGCACAATCGTCCCTCCTGTGGATGTGTCTTCTGTTTGTCAGCGAACACGCAATGACACCAACGATCCGCGAGGCCGCTGCCAAGTGTCCACACAAGAGAGGGAGCACTGGCTTGATGATCAGACTGACACTTAGTTCAACATATTTCTGTTCTGTTTTTGCTTCACGACAGATACAACTGTCACACACACACACACACACACACACACACACAGAGGGAGGGCTGAGGGTCTGAAGATCAGATCCTTAAACAGTTCTGACTAGTTCTAGTAAATTTAACTGTGTGGAAAAAATGAAACATCTTTGTAAGAGAAGTAATCTGCGCTAGAAGTGAAGTAAAATGTCAATTGTGATTCAAACTGCTCATTTGGAGCAATAAATCAGATGATACAATCTGAGCTCCGTCACGTTGCCTTTGATTTAACGTTCATATGAACTTATTTTCAAGAAAAATGTTGTAATTCAGATGATCATCTCGCATTTCTGTGCAAACATTCAACATCTGCATTGAATAACAATCATTATCAAATAGGCTAATAATGCTAAAGGCAAGACCCACTGGCCCTGCCACAGAATTAGCATTGTTTTTACATGTTTTGACAAAAAGAATTAATAAGAAGAGAGAAATTATAAGATAAAAATAAAAGTTCTAGTGCATCTCAAAAAAGTAGAATATTGTTTTAATAAATCTCAATCCAAACTTTTTTTTTTTAAACTTTTAAATATTCTATATCAATTACATTTCAAAAACATTTTTGTTTTGTTTTAATTTGGGTGATTATGGCCTGTACAGTTACAGTAAAATCTTCTGATAAATATTCCCCTTCTTAAATATCTTTTTTTTTTTTTTTAAAGTAACTGCCAGGTTGCAGAAATGTTGCATGATGAAAATGTCAAATATTAAAACACCCCGTCAATAAAAGCGCAGCGTGAGTGTGTGGAGGGAGGAGGAGAGGGAGGACGAGGAGGAGGAGCTGGGCTCCAGCAACACTGTGGCTCAAACTAACCGTCCTGTCCTCCGCTGCTCGTGGCCCCCCACAGATGGCCTGTCAGGAGCTGCAGAGGGGGGAGACCCTGGCCACCCTGAAGAGGGAGAGCGAGGCCCTTAAGAAGAAGCTGGAGGTGGAGCGGGGCAAGCTGACCGACGTGGAGCGTGAGTGTTGTTAATAACCCGTTAATAACTTTATACCCCCGCCCCTCTGCTGCCTGTGGCGGGGGGGGTTTGACTCTTTATGGGGCTTCTGTCCGAAACCAGAGTGCTGTCAGCGTGTTTGGAAAGTTTCAACCTGAGCAAGGGTGCAGAATATTGTGTTTATTATGGGGTGTGCTGTGTGTTGAGGCCAAAGCGTTTTACTGTATTATTGCCTCTCAAACGGTTCACATATGGTGATTTTTCAGCATTTATTTCAAGAAGTAAACATTTAATAGATTCTGCACTTGACTACATAGGAACTTGAATGTTTATGTTCCACAGCTAAAGAACACTCAACGTATTAGAACATATCTCACTGTATTGGGCTATTTTCGGTGTGACATTTGACTTCAAGGTGATGGTCCATTTGGTTGGCTCACTTCTTGGTGTGATACTTGTCTGGGGAAGCCAGGGAGCATCCGAGGTGCACTGATTTTTAACGTTGAACTGCCTTTTCAGTGTTTTGACCAGATTTAATGAGCAGATCGGTTTGTTTTTTGGAGTGGAAGCGATGATGGTATAAACGTCAACCTGAGTGGGTCCTAACCCAGCCATCAGCCTCCAGTCCCAACAGCTTTCAGAGCAACAGGGGTGGACTCAGGCTGTTTGAGGGGCAGGGGCAAATTAATTAACTGGGCACCAGTGCACAAAAAGTCACACATTCCCATGTATAGTGAAATAAAACCCTTAGGTGAGATGAATTTTCTCTTGTTATGTGAATACAGTTGATATGATTATCCATTGGAAGGGCACCTATAGCAGTCCCTGATTTTTAACATAAGACCTTGTCAGGACTGAACATTAACGTTTGTCCTGGTAGACAAATTCAGGAACAGAGCAACACACAAATGTTGCTGCGACGTGATCTGAAAATGAACTTTGGACGGAAGCAAAGGCTTCTGAGCTGACACGACATATACAACATATATATATAGCAGCTTGCTAAATGTCTTTGGAACTTAAGGGACCTACTGGGTTGTTTTTTTTTTTTCTTTAACCCAGAAGTCTTTTTGGATTCATTTATGATGACAAATCTGACACATTGAAGGTCTTTCTGTCTGTGTTGATGTTTCCATTTTTCTGTGTTGAAAACAGTAAGTGTTCTTGGCTGATGACTGACCATGTCATCGGCCCCCTTCGTGTGGATTGGGGAAGCGACGAGCACATGCTGTGTGTTTGAATCAAAGCTCTTTCGCCACTCCTCACTGAAGCTTGTGTGTGTTTGTGTTGGTACCTCAGTGCACCAGGTGGCTGAGAAGGTCGAGGTGCTGGGGACCCTCTCGCTGAAGACCAAGCGTGTGCTGAAGGGTCATGGAAACAAGGTGCTGTGTATGGACTGGTGCAAAGACAAGCGCCGCCTCGTCAGCTCGTCTCAGGTACGCGCACACGCACATTCTGCTTACCAGTGGGACGTAGAGCCGTGCGTGCGTGCGTGCGTGCGAGTGTGTTATCACCATCAGCCCATATCAGAACATTTTGGAGTGTAAGGGCACGATGCAGGAAGAGAAGCTCGTGGTGATTTATGATCGTTACCTTTCCAGTGAAGGTTACTGTTCATGTGCACGGCTGTCATTTAGGACAATGAAAGGTCGTTGTTAATCCGTCAAATGTTCTGCCTCTGTTGCACGTTTTACAAATGCTTATATCAGCCCCAAAAACTTCAAATCAGCCAAGACTCTTCATAGCACCACGTGGCAACGGGGCACAGACATACTTGTACATACATATTATGTACAAGTATTTTCCTAATCTTTTCCTAATCTTTTCCATCTAGGATGGAAAAGTGATTGTCTGGGATGCGTTCACTATCAATAAGGTGAGTAGGAGCCTTTGTGTTGTTTTTGTGCACATGTACGAGAAGGTGTGTTTTCCTTTTTCAGGCTTATTTAATGACCATAATGAAGGGGCTGAATTTCAAAAGCTTTAGGAGAAACAATGGATTTCATAATTACTTGTGGACATTCCGACTCAGATACTAGATAGATAATTGTCAGATAATTATCAAAATGACAGAGGATATTTTGGAGGATGATCACACACTCGATTGTTTATTAATGACACGAGTTCCGTCACTCATATTTTACCTCCATTTGTAAGGAAGTCATTAGTCTGTTTGATTTGTCTGCTCCTCACCATCTGTACCGGTGTTGAGCGGGTGGGCGGGTCGTCCCCTGCTGCCGCGTGCCTCTGAGAGCGAGGGCACAACAAAAACACAGGGAAATATGGGTTTAAAGCTTATCTTTCCATCTGTCCCTGTAATGGCTCGGAGTGTGTGCCTGAGTGCACTTTAAAGGCCTCACAGCTGATGGAGACACAGCCACGCTGAACATAATCCCTATTAACGCTCACCCCATCCAGCCCCGCTGCCGCTGTCTGTGTCTTACAGCGCTGTTGGTCTATGTTTATTAAAGACATTTCTTTTTACCTATAACAGCTCACTCTTGTCTCCTGTTGCCTGAGTGTGTGTGTGTGTGTGTGTGTGTGTGCTCTGTCTCAAAAACATGGGATATCGCTGCCGTGTACATGGGTGATGGCGTGTGCTTACGCGCCCTCAGGCTGTGCTGTGGCATGTGGGTGAGTGCAGTACTCAACTGGAATTTTGCATTTAATGAATGACGTGACTACCTGGTTGCTTTTTGTTCAATGACTTCCTGTTTCACAGCCTCGTAGTTGTATTTCTGTGAAGCTTTTGCATATGATGAATGTAAATGTGCCTATTTATAGTTGGACGTTGCTGCTGGTTTTGCTGAGTGGAACTAAATCAAGTACATTTAGGTCAGTTTTGTACTGTTGATATTCTGAAACTTACAGGAAAGAATTCTGATCGTCCCTACTCATACAGTAGTGTTCAAAATAATAGCAGTCCAATGTGACTAACCAGATTGATCCAGGTTTTTAGTATATTTTTTATTGCTACATGGCAAACAATTTACCAGTAGGTGCAGTAGATTCTCAGAAAACCAACAAGACCCAGCATTCATGATATGCACGCTCTTAAGGCTGTGCAATTGGGCAATTAGTTGAAAGGGGTGTGTTCAAAAAAATAGCAGTGTCTGCTGTTGACTTTACAAACTCAAAACTGTTTTGTACAAACTTTTTTGTTTCTAGGATTTAGCAATCCTGTGAATCACTAAACTAATATTTAGTTGTATGACCACAGTTTTTTATAACTGCTTCACATCTGGCATGGAGTCAACCAACTTGTGGCACCTTTCAGCTGTTATTCCACTCCAAGATTCTTTAACAACATTCCACAATTCATTTACATTTCTCGGTTTTGCTTCAGAAACAACATTTTTGATGTCACCCCACAAATTCTCGATTGGATTAAGGTCCAGGGATTGGGCTGGCCACTCCATAACATTAATTTTGTTGGTTTGGAACCAAGATTTTGCTCGTTTACTAGTGTGTTTGGGGTCATTGTCTTGTTGAAACACCCATTTCAAGGGCATGTCCTCTTCAGCATAAGGCAACATGACCTCTTCAAGTATTTTGACATATGCAAACTGATACATGATCCCTGGTATGCGATAAATAGGCCCAACACCATAGTAGGAGAAACATGCCCATATCATGATGCTTGCACCACCATGCTTCACTGTCTTCACTGTGTACTGTGGCTTGAATTCAGAGTTTGGCTCACAAACCGTCTGCAGCCCTTGGACCCAAAAAGAACAACTTTACTCTCATCAGTCCACAAAATGTTCCTCCATTTCTCTTTAGGCCAGTTGATGTGTTCTTTGGCAAATTGTAACCTCTTCTGCACATGCCTTTTTTTTAACAGAGGGACTTTGCGGGGGATTCTTGTAAATAGATTAGCTTCACACAGACGTCTTCTAACTGTCACAGTACTTACAGGTAACTCCAGACTGTCTTTGATCATCCTGGAGCTGATCATTGGCTGAGCCTTTGCCATTCTGGTTATTCTTCGATCCATTTTGATGGTTGTCTTCCATTTTCTGCCACGTGTCTCTGGTTTTGCTCTCCATTTTAAGGCATTGGAGATCATTTTAGCTGAACAGCCTATAATTTTTTGCACCTCTTTATAAGTTTTCCCCTCTCCAATCAACTTTTTAATCAAAGTACGCTGTTCTTCTGAACAATGTCTTGAACACACACACACACACACACACACACACACACACACACACACACACACACACACACACACACACACACACACACACACACACACACGTTCTCTAAGCTGTGTCCTCCCTCGCAGCACAACTGCGATCGAACTGCAACACCGCTCAGTTTCTGTAAAAACTAAACTTGTGAGTGATAAAATCAGACATGAAAAGCTGATGGGTGGTATTTGAAGGGCTTTGTTCCATCTCAGCAATCTAGCCATGACACTGTGCACTTCCTGTGTTGACCAGACTATACACAGTGCACACACACAAAAACAGAGCTATAGTCTAAATTGTGAGTGAAAACTGCTATCCCCACCGCTGGAGTGAGAACCTCATTTAACCACAGACATTTCCATCTCCTTCCAAAGTGGATTGGATAACAAGTGCTCAGTGTTCCCGCTGTCACTGGACAAAAATGAGAACTTGGCTGCAAAGAGGAAACCTGTCGCCATGCACACCAACTACGTGTCAGGATGCGTCTTCATCAACTCTGACATGCAGGTGAGCCCCTGCAAACAGGGAACACGATAGATCAATAGTTAGTGTGTTTGTGCACAACATATAGGATTTACAGGGACACTCCTGGGTCTAAACCGCACTAAGGTTGACAACAGCAATAGTGACGTATGGAGTCTGGACCAACAAGCGGACACAGGAAACTCAGGGGTTAAAGTACAAAATAAAATTTAACAGAAAGAATCAAAACCGAACTGAGTAACAAAGAACACCAGGGCTAGAACAACAAAACAACGATTAACAAAAGGCGCAGGAAACTCCAGGAAGATGCGTAGACAAAGTACAAACAAAAGATCGCTAGGGAGGCTGAGCAAAGTATTGAACAGAAAATGTCTAGGAACACTAGGAACCACAGGATCAAAGTAGCAACAAAAAGTCACGAGAGCAGAACTAGGAGACTCGGATGAGAAGAACATGGAAACAGAGAGTTCAAAGGTATGAGGCTGTAGGGAGCGGTTGAGGTTTACCTTACTGGGAACAAAATGTTCTGGCAACAAGCAGATCAGGATCTGAGTCTTATATACAGCCACTGATGAGGAATCAACAGCTGCAGGTAATCAGCTCTGCACACCTGAACCACTTTAAGTCCTGAAATGAAGTAACACAAAACCGGAGACAGAACGAAACACAACTACCAAACTAAAAGCAGAGGGCAGAACCATGACAATTAATACTAGCATTCATGCATTTAATAGTAATGAAAGTATATACATTCAGGTTTTCAGCCTCACAGATGCTACTATTATTATTAATGTGTTTTATGTGTTCAGGGATTGGATGATCTGGGTCATGTGAGATTGTGGTGAGGCAACACTAATAATTTGGGGGAGCTTCCAGGCTATCTCCAAGAGTGTGTTCTTACTGGATCCGACGTAGATTGCTGTGCCCCAGAGTGAGGGATAAAACCTTTGTGTGGCAGCTAAGCCACATTGTGCTTGTTAGCCAGATACTGGAACGATATCCTGGGTAGGCTGAATTTCCCCAAACAACTCTGCCATAGCGCAGCTGAATCAGACTCTCTCTGCACTTTACATATCTATTTGCAAGACACATTCTCAAGAATTAAAAAAAAAAAAAGTAAAAATAAGAATATTATTTTCTCACTCCTTTTTGGGTGTACTCTAGGACTTCTGTTACTGTGTGTCCCTGTCTGCTGCACCAACAGGACAGAAGGATTCTTTTCAGTGAAGAGCACAGTGACAGAGGGCAGGGAGGAAGAGGTGGATGTGCAGGCTGAGGAGGGGGTGCTGATGGTGCTCTAACCCTTTGTATTAATAGACACTGAGTGGTTTTTATCTAGAAAAGAGTGGAGCACGCTGACCCGAGGGCAGAACATTTAACACATGCACATCTTTCTGTTCCCTGTCATACGTCTCCTCACTTATACTGCGCCTCTCGCACGCATGCACATGAGCACACCGTAACCTTTATGCCATGTCAGAAGACCTGGTGTGTAACCGGCTGAGAGCAACACAGCGGACCTGTGAACGTTCTCAATAAAAACATCTACATGTGGTATCAGCGGGAAAGCCCCTCCATGGTATAGATGGCTACATGCAAATACACACAGCTGCAAAGCCACTCTTACATCTGTGAGGTTCCCGTCTGTATGCGCCTGTCATTGTGCCTTACTGGTAACTGCAGTCATATCGAAACCAGAGCGCGCTCTCGGTGCAGATGGGATGTGCTGTGTTTTTGTGCATGAGGTCATCCTGCAGGAGCTCTCTAATCCTTCAGCTCGCAGGGAGCTCCGATGTCTGCATGTGTCTCTAAGTGCCTGTAATCTCTCCGCATCAGACTAAACACCCACATTTTGGCATTTTGAGTCTCCGTCCGTGTGTGGAGCCCTGATGCACGGTACGCGTTTTCTGTGCTAGTGGAGATGTGCTGACTTTTTGTTTTATGTAATGCTGTGGATCCTTTCTTAAATGTGGTTATATGATAGAAGAGTCGAGTGTATGCTGATGATGCAGTTTTGTTCCTTTAAGTCCTCTGAGGTCTGATGTCACAATGATCACATGTCTGGTTCTGATATTCTGATTCACTGAACCTTGACATTTTCCTTGAAAGAAGATATGAATCCGGTATATCATTTGCTGTGTTTTTCAGATCATTTGCATTTCTTGGTTTTAGTGCTTAAGACAAAACTGAACCCAGGCACTTCTGTTGAAATCAAAAGTACAGTAGACAATGGATAACTCAAAAACAAAGCATCATGTAGTTTATACTGTGCAACTCGTTTTGGAACAAGGAGAGAACAAGGAGAACTCCTGTATTTTTCAACCTAAGACCTATGTCTAGCTCTTTCAGGATCAAAAAATCCATAAAATACATCACTCTTTTTTTTTCTTTTTTTAAAATATTCCATTATGAAGTTTGGTAGCTAGGACCTTCAAGCCACTTCACACCAAACAACATTGTAAATAATTTGCTTTATTTTTGAAAAACTGTTGTTGCAGGTGTCTGTTAACTTGGAATAAATAGCTTCAGTGCTACAATTGCACTTCAGGGGCACTGTTGGCTGAAGTTGTTGAACAAATTCAAGTAGATTTATTTCAAAGTATTATCAGAATGTTTGACAGATGGCAGGGAATGTACCTTACTACTGTACCACTGTCTCAAATTACACCATAATATCATAATATTGTCCTCAAACAGAGAAAAACTTCCATGATGAGATGACATTTGCCTCAATTTTTTTACGAGAACGTGGCAAAATATATTTATACTTTGTGTTTTTTGTCCATGCACATGCACGTGTGCGTCAGATACTGACCTCCAGTGGCGACGGCACATGTGCTTTGTGGGACGTGGAGAGCGGGCAGCTGCTGCAGAGTTTCCACGGCCACACAGCTGATGTCTTGTCCCTTGACCTGGCCCCATCAGAGACCGGAAACACATTTGTTTCCGGGGTAAGATGGAGAGAGAGTGTGTCTGGTAAAAATGTTCCCCAGGCACAGCAGCAGTATTTTCTTTACCTTGTGCATGTGTGCGTGTGTGTTATCAGGGCTGCGATAAGAAAGCTAACGTGTGGGACATGCGCTCCGGACAGAACATCCAGTCTTTTGAGAGCCATCAGTCTGACATCAACTGCGTAAAGTGAGTCCAGTTCTGTGCTCTTATTTTAGATGGCGTGCCCTGAATCTGGTGTAAGGTTTTAAATCTGCTAGATTTGTGGATTTTGATCCAGAGAACCAGATATAGTTAGTTTAGTTTAGTTCACCGACCAAAGCCGACCTTCAGCCCTGTGGTGCGGCAGGATTGCTGAAAGTGATGAACCGTGAGTGCCTAATTGTTCTCTCGGTCATGTGTGTTCAGGTACCACCCCAGTGGAGACGCATTTGCTTCTGCTTCTGATGATGCCACAGTGAGTCATACGACCAGCTTACTCGCGATTTCAGGTTGATTTGTGGTGGCAACCTCGGACAGAATTACCCCTTACCAACAACTGTGTCGTGAAATGCCATCATTGCGGTTCTAGCATAGATGTGTACTGTGAGCTAAGCCCGAAACATTGACTGTGGAATTACTATTTGACCCTTTATGCCCTGCTTATGCACATTTCTCTGCGTTCAGTGTCGTTTTTATGATCTGCGAGCTGACCGTGAGGTAGCCGTCTACCAGAAGGACAGCATCATATTTGGTGCCTCCACGGTGGACTTCTCTTTGAGCGGTAAGGCCTTTGTAAAGAACTTTATGTTGAATTATATGTATATGATGTCCTCAGTAAATGGTTACTTGATTTAAGAAGTTCAGGTAAAACACCTATCTTTTTTTAAAAAGATCCCCTCCTCTGATCTAAAACATGTTAATTACGGGAACACCACTGTTTCGGATAATAGGCCCACTTCATCAACAAGCATCTGTTCGGAAAAATTTAAGTTTCATTGAGAGATAAATCCGAAACTATTGTTGGACATAAATCAGTCCTGTGTCTGAGTTAACTTCCTCTTACTCCAAATTCCCCACTTCCTCTTCTCTCGCTGGCTTACTCCCAACCCTTAGGCCGTCTGCTTTTCGCTGGCTATAATGACTACACCATCAGTTTGTGGGATGTTCTGAAGGGAACTCGTGCATCAGTTTTGTTTGGCCATGAGAACCGCATCAGCAGAGTCAGAGTGTCACCTGACGGCACAGCACTGTGCTCGGCCTCCTGGGACAGCACCTTACGGGTGAGCGCACTTTTTCTTTTCATCACGTCATCAGTGCCACATCTAACAGGGTATATTCCGACTTGCTATTTAGACCAAACTGACATTAATACTATTTAATAATAGATAAATAATGCATACAAATGCTTGTTTTTTTGTTTGTTTGTTTGTTTGTTTTAAGCCATGCATTTCTTCACCTTTCTCTCATGCAGATTTGGGCCTAGAGCTTTACCTCACAGCCGGGACCAAGGGAAGACAGCACCATCACAATGTGACTGCCTGATGTCAACACTGCAGCAGGACAAGCACAAACACCTAAATTGCTTCTTCGTATTGAGAATTTATAATCCTATCATTACTCTAGAAAAGGTATTTATTTTAACAGGCAGTTTATGTTTGTTTTTGGTAGCACATGTATATTGATGTTATTGTTAATGCTAACGTAGTGTGAAGTAATTATGAGTGTAAAATAGCCAAAATGACTATAAATCTGCAATAATCTTGTAAATTATGTACATCAGTTCAACGTGGCCTGCCCTGTGAGAACCACACGTGTGCAGAATCACACTGTAGATGTACCCACCGTTGTTGCTGTGGTTGTCTCTGTGACACTTTGCCATTATCTAAATAAGACTTGTAACAACAGATTTTATTTATTCTCCTTACTTCAGTACATATGAACCACAACAGCTTAGGTACATTTCTTGGAAAAATAAAGAACATTTGAAGTATCTCTTGTTTCTGACATTTCTGCATAAACAAATGGAAAAACAAATCTGCTGCGGCACAGAATTTTTGTGGCTTTCAATTAGTGGCATTTAGTGACATTTCTATATTTCTTATTGTGTAGGTGGGGAAATATCCATTCTATGCAGAAGAGGAATAGTATCATGTGATTAAAAAAAAATATATATTTGAGTGAAGGAAACATGAGAAATTACCTTGAGTTCAGACTGACAAAAAAAAGTCAGAACTGAAATTTTATAAAATAAAATATTCATGTTTTTGTTACAAAAGACTACCCGGAGAATTGAAGCCCCAGATTTGTTGAATAAGTACGCTTGAACATGAAATTACAACACCTTTATCAACACGCTCATGTATCCTAATTTTTTATTTAGCCGTACTGAAGATACAGTTGCGTCACGGCGCAAAATGATGCAGAGGAGCATCTAGAGTCCTGAATGACACTTTGTGTCCACCAAGGGGCATTGTTTTGAATCAAGAACATGTGGCCACCCTACCTGACAATTAAGTCACCTGCAGAGAGTACAAATGATCAAATCTTAAAGCATCATACCAGAGATGTTGAACGTTTTACACTATTCAATGTTATATATTAAAAAAAAACAAAAAAAAAAACTTTTTTATTATCTACTTTTCCAAGCATCCGGTGGCTTCCATTCATCACTGTATGACACAAGAATTGTTTTTCTTGTGCTGTGTTGAAAAATCTGCACTCCTTTACTCTGCAGCGGAGTTCATTCTGATCGAGGTTAGGAAAGTTACAAAGGAAATTGTGCATCAAAATCCAATTGTATTAATTTTGGCATGAATTTCAGCTAAAGCTCGCAAAGCCACAGGTTTGGTCCTCAGAGAGAGCTCAGAGATGGGAGTGTTTTGAGCACATGAAACCTTCCAGCAAGACTGAAAAGTCTGTTTTGATGACTTGTTTGTCCAGTTGTTTGAATGAGTGACCTCGGGCATTATTGATCAGATACTGCAGCCCCTCCATCTTACATGTCTTTATTTTTTTAAACAGCAGTCAAAGGTCAGCTGATTTTGTCCACATCATCACATTGCACATCACACAACAGATTTTGAAACATCTTGTTTTTTTGACCCCCTTTTTTTCCTATTTCAACACGAGCCTGATTGAAAGGAATTCGGACAAGAAAACACCCAGAGAGAAATGCAAAGATAGAAGATAGAGAAGTAAGAATGTAGGAGAACAGGGGAAAACAGAGTCGTATCAGCATCACCAGAAAGTACCCAGAAAATATCCCCAAACATCCGGAGACATTTGCTTTGAATGTTTTTAATTTGACTACAGACAATGCGTGCAGTTTTTGCTTTCCCATGACAACCACTGAACCGTGGTCAGTTTACAATGAGAGTGAGAGGACATGAAACTCACGACCTATATTTAATTCACAATCATATCGCCAACATGAAATCTATGAATGTACCTCGACATTAATGTTGTTGATTTTTTTTAATGACAGCATTTGCTGTCGTGAGACACAACATTCGTTTACATTATTTGTTTACACCATCTTAAGGTATCTTTGTGGACCTTTGTAATAAAGCTACACACAGGTGCATCTCAAAAAGTAGAATGTGGAGGAAAAGCTATTTTTTCTTTCTATAATTTAATTCATAATTCAAAATGTTAATCCTTCATGTTTTCTTTATTCACATAAAGGGAAACATTTCAAGCCTTTTTGGTTTCAATTTTTATGATTGTGGCTGACACAGTGAAACATTCTAATATTTTGAGATGTATTTTTTTTTTAACAAGGCATTAATCAAAACGTAAATAGTAAAATACTGTAAACGTTTTAATTCATGTGTAATGAATCTTGAATATATTAAATGTTCACCCCCGCCCCCCCAAAAAAAGATGAACAATCACGATATCCCCTTTTTTTAGAAACGCTCCTTTTGGGTCTTCATTTGTTTTTTAAACATTTTTTTAAATGCAAATACTATGGAAAGCGGTGATTTGTGTCAGTAAATATATTTATAGGAACACTTCTGGTTCACACACACTCAGAAGTAGCAGTTTCCGGTGCGTGGGTACTTTCTACACTGGAGGCGGAGTCACAAGATATATTCCGCCAGTTGAAGGCGAACTGCCAACGGAACAACCTTCTCCTTCCGCTCTCCGTACGTGCATAGAGCAGTCTGATATCGCTGGGAGGGTAAGCTTTTGTCTTATTTTCGCTCGGACACACGCATTCTAGCGGCTTTTAAACGAGTCCCGCTGAGGGTGTTTGGAGCTCCTGCCTGATAGAGGGGTTTGAGGAGAGGTTTCCAGCGGGGTTTTCTGCGCAGACCAGCCTGTCTTTGCCGAAGCGGTTCCCTGTGAATGTAATCCTTTGTGTCCTCCATTGCTCGGATGACAGATCAGCGGCTCGTTAGCGGAGGAAACACAGCCGGCTAAAACTGTAAATTCACCAGCTGAAACCCGTCACATACAATGATTAACGAGATCAGACAGACGCAGCGGTGATATTACCCCTGTTTGTAAGGATATGACATTTGCTTGTCAACGTTGAGCTCACAGCACCGTTCCTCTTGAGCGAGTCGAGAGCTGAGCTGCGGTCATAGCGCCATTGCTACCGTTTCCGCTCGGCCTCAGTGTTTGACACGCCAGTTTTTAATTCGCTCGGAGTATGGTTTTGGAAACCACAACTGCTTCCAAAAGATGTTGTCCTTTTTCTAAAACGACCTAAAGTTTAATGTAAGACGAACGTTTTCAATCCGACGCTATGGCTGAACCAGGCAAGGCTTCTGGGTAATGTAGTCTGTAGCTTGATGTTCTGATTGGAAGGAAAACCGCTGAAATGATAAACTGCACACACATCAATCAGCAGGTGTTTGGGATCAACGATCGACCCCGTTAACTGGTGACTTTTAGCTGTAAACACTTAACACAGTGAGGTATACTGTACAGTATTACTCCTTATACTATGTACACATGTTCCTGTTTGCTCATATGTGTAAAAAATGTGTATTTTTATAAACAGAAATATACTTACACGCATACACTATAGTATAACAATCCAATATATTATTTTTCTTTGTAATAGCCATTTGTTCTACTTTAATTGCATTCTCTATACTTACACTCATCATGTGTTAATTATAGACAAAAACAAAAAGATGCACAGTATATCACATATATAACATTTTTTATTTTTGTCCTCACCACCTGATTTTTTTTTCATCTATGGTGCTGTTATGACCTGTGGGTTTCTTTGATGATGAAAGACATAAGTTAATGACATAGTGAAGTATTGTTCTCTCTGTGTTTTAAGAACTGAAAAAGTGGCATTTACAAGGAAAAAGGTGTGTTCATGTTTTTAACATTTGTTATGTTGTAAATTTGACAACCACAACACAAAAAGCACAAAGTTTCCAGTAAACAGGATCACACTGGCAAACGAGACAGCTTTAATAACAAACTTTCAAGAAAAATACCGATTTTAAATGTTGTGCCGACACTTTGGTTTAGTCAAGTGAAATTCCTAATGAAAAAAGAATGATCCCTACATTTTTGGGCTTGTGTGCGCAGTTAATTGACTTCTCACTTGTCAGCAGGGTTTCTTTTTTGAATTGCATTTGTCTTTTTCCCTCCCTGATAGAAAATGTCGTGCGGGCTGTGGAAAGAGACCCTGGCTCTCGCACAGGACTACCTGTCCTTGTGCTGCACAAGCCAGCGGCCAGCCCCTCCACCTCCCAGCGAGTCAGCCGCTGCCATGAGGGACCTGGCTCAGGACATGGAGAAGCAACACCAGGCTCGCTTCCACTCCCTGGCTCAGACCTTCTTGAGGCAGTGCGGGACGGACCCATGCTCCAGCCTCAGGAACGTGATGGAGGAGCTGGTGGGAGACGGACACTTGAACTGGGGGAGGGTTGTTTCCATTTTCACCTTTACTGGGGTGCTGGCCAGACAACTGCTCGAACAGAAGAGCACAAAGCCGGGGCTGGAACCCAGGCAGGACCAGGACCAGGAACTGGGACAAGTGCCTGGTAATTGCAGTGAACTGGCCGAGACCATAGCAGACTACCTGGGAGAGGAGAAGAAAGCCTGGCTCCTGGAGAACGACGGATGGGTAAGTTGTAACATGTCCACTTCTACGCTGATTAACTCACTCAGGTGACTGTGTAGGGCTGATTGAGTCAATATGCGTGTTTATAGATAGGACAAGTGTTTAAACCATATCTAGGGCAAATATGCTAGTATAAAGCAGAACTGAAAAAAAAAAAGGTGATGTATTTTCCGTTCTGTTGGAAACCACCTAGTTTAACTGGATCATGTCTGTGTGTAAACATGGCGTATAATCTGACCTTGGCTCAGTTTAGATGCCACCTTTTTGACTTGGCTGTGTGTAGATGAGCGGAGTGCTCAGTTGTTTCATGTGGTGCTCTGAGTATATGAATTGTAGAGTAGCAGTTGGCCAGATCTGAGGAATATAGGCCACAGCTAAACGGGCCAATTCAGGAACGTGATCAAACACTTTCTGGCTTAAGGTTATCAGATTTGTTTTTTGTTTTTGGCGTGTGTGCTCGTGTGTGTAAAGGTCAGGTGGTGTTGGACCGCATACATGAAATCAGACAGGCAAAGCTAATTTTAAAGTTGCTCAGGTTACACTGAAATGGTTGGTTATGGTAAACTAAGGTCGTCACTAACCAGCTGAGTGTCTGCTTTTGCAAATGGGCTTCCCCCCCAGGCCCCCTCACAAACATTGGCCCCTCCTTTTTCAGCTGGCAGCTGGTTTCAACAGACACTTAAGCTCAGCCAGATGGACTTTATAGTAACAGTCGATGCATGAACGTGTCGAATTTAGCGTTAGCCGTATTGAAAGTTGGCAAGGTTTGACTTGAAAAACAAGCAGCTGTGAAGCAGAACACCTGGAGTGTAGAGCAGGTGTGCCCGCTGGTCCACTGTGTTCAGTTTGAAAACAAGGTGCAAAAATACAGCTGCTTTTCTTGTGGTCTCACTAATGAAGCTGAAGCAGCTAAAACAGTTTGTATTTAATAGAATTCAACCATTCCTGACTTGCCTCTGGGAAAATTTGGCCTATTTTGTTTATGACTTGAGTTTGACCCTTTTTGAACTGTTTAAAGTATATAAAATGATGTACAGCTATTTATGTTTCTGGAGAAACTCTGCGCTGTCGGTGACTTTTCCCAAATGAAGTCATCAGTTAAAGTCACTTGAACATTATTATTTCTCTTTTCTCTCTTACTTTGCTTGTAAAGCATATTTTAGTTCTCTTATGCTAACCATTTCTTGTCTTTTTGTTGGTTTTCATAGGAGGGGTTCTGTAAGTTCTCTCACTCTGCCAGAGAGGCAAGGCTGGACTCATCGATGAAGACGGCCTTGTTTGCTGCTGCTGGTGTGGGTCTCGCCGGTCTCACCTTCCTGCTGGTGCGCTAGATCGCCCGCTACTTTGACAACACACATTCATCCGCATTCTCCCTCCATTTGGCACAATTAAGCAGATGTTTAAATTCGAACATCAGTCCTGCAAAAACAGGCGTAATCTGTAATAAATTCAGGGTTGTAATCAAGTTATCAACTGTACGTTTGCACATCCTCAAACCCCACAACCACATGAATACTGACATTTTGTCACTTGCTCCTTAAGATTGTAAAAATGATCCAATGCCTTCAGAAATTTTGGAGCAAGTGGCATCGGTTTGCATATCTTTGATCGTTTAATTACTAAAGCACAGATTCCTGCACAAGAACCCTTTTTCATTAAGAATTTGTTTTCTTCTGTGCAGCTAAAAGACTAATTTCAGTTTTCCCATGGCTTCTGGTTTTGATTTTAAAATTGTCAGCTGCCTTTTTTTATTCACGTGTTTACCTGAATCGTCTATGTCATATAGAGCCATTCTAGTGTACAATGTATAA
>KV751315.1:1096947-1115477 GCA_001698575.1 Mola mola
TATAAATTAATATATTTTATTTATATGAAAAGAAACTGTAAGTGACCCTGCAGTGACTCTTTTTTCTAACTGATCCCCAGGTAATTCAGTTAATTGTTAGTCCGTCCTACACTTTTGTGACATGTCTGTGATTTTCATGGGTCACCAGAGCTGAATAGAGGCCTAGTGATCACAACAACGGTGCTATGAAAGGTTGTGAAATGTTTCTCATATCTGACCACCCAGGGACCAATCTGACACCAGACATCGCTACCAGAACAAACCGTTGCTATGGCATTTTGCTTTCACAGATGTCTTGGACATTATATTTTTTACATTGTTCTGTTCTATTTATTTGTCACTTTTTTTAAATAAAGAAGCAAACATGGAGTTTCAGTCTTGTGATTAAATGCAGTTAAGTCTTGTTTTGCTTACTGTGTGAGCGATTGCACTAGCACAGTGATGTTACTTTTACAACGGTTTCCTTTATTGGTGCAGCAGGTCACGAGTGCACAGGAGGATATGGATCGTAAATGGATTCTGCCTTCTTTCATATCCAGACATATTGTCATAAATAAGAGATGTTCTGCTGTCTGACTAAGATTTAACTTTAAGCCACAATTTCTTCATGAAATGTGAAACCCCTCCAGGAACCGCCACCTTACCATAGTGGAGGGATTTGGTTGCCCCAATGATCCTAGGAGCCATGTTGTCAGGGGCTGTTAGCCCCTGGTAGGGTCACCCAAGGCAAATTGGTCCTGGGTGAGGGGCCAGACAAAGCGCGGTTCAAAAGACTTCTATGAAGGACGTGTGTACCCTGCCCGGAGGGATACCGGGACCCCGCCCTGGAGCCAGGCCTGGGGAAGGGGTCCGTAGGCGAGCGCCTGGTGGCCGGGCCTTTGTCCATGGGGTCCGCCTGAAAAGGAGACATGGGTCGGTCCTCACGTGGGCCCACCACCCACAGGAGGAGCCATAGAGGTCCGAAAAAACGGGTGGCCGATCCCTGGTTGCTGAAGCTGGCTATTGGAACATGGAATGTTACCTCTGGTGGGGAAGGAACCTGAGCTTGCGCGAGAGGTTGAGATATACCGGCTAGATATAGTCGGCCTAACTTCAACGCACAGTTCGGGTTCTGGAACCAGTCTTCTTGAGAGGGGTTGGACTCTTTTCTATGCTGGGATTGGACGAAAAGGTTGCTTCCCTGCGCCTTCGGCTCTGGGAAAGGGTCCTGACTGGTTTGCGCCAAATAGTTCAGAGTACCCACCCTTTTGAAGTCCTGGGAAAAGGTGCTGGATTCCTCCAGCGAGACCTGGAGGGGTGTGATTGGGAGGAACGGCCTGCCCGATCTGAATCTGAGTGGTGTTCAGTTATTGGATTTCTGTGCTAGTCACAGTTTGTCCATAACTAACACCATGTTCAGCCATAAGAGTGTCCATAAGTGCACCTGGCACCAGGACACCCTAGGTCGACAGTCAATGATTGACTTTTTAGTCATCTCATCTGATCTGCGACCATATGTCCTGGACACTCGGGTAAAGAGAGGAGCAGAGCATTCAACTGATCACCACCTGGTGGTAAGTTGGATCAGATGGCGGGGGAGGAAGTCGGACAGACCAGGCAGCCCCAAGCGAATAGTTAGGGGCTGCTGGGAACGTCTGGCTGAGGACCCTGTGAAAATGGTGTTCAGCTCCCACCTCCAGAGGAGCTTCAACCACATCCCGGAGTTAGTGGGGAGTATGGAATCTGAGTGGGCCATGTTCCGTGCTGCCATTGTCAAGGCGGCTGCTCGAAGCTGTGGTAGCAAGGTCACTGGTGCTAGTCGTGGCGTAACCCCAGGACTCACTGGTGGACACCAGAAGTGAAAGGGGCCGTCAAGCTGGAGAAGGAGACTTACAAGGCACGGCTGGCTTGTGGGATTCCCGAGGCAGCAGACAGCTACCGGCAGGCCAAGCGATCTGTGGCTCGTGTGGTCACTGAGACAAAAATCCAGGTGTGGGAGGAGTTTGGTGAGGTCATGGAACAAGACTTCCAGTCGGCACTGAAGAAATTCTGGCAAACTGTTCAGCAGCTCAGGAGGGGAAAGCGGAACCCTGTCCACACGGGGAGTTGCTAACCTCAACTGAGTCTATAGTTCGGCGGTGGAAGGAATACTAATCCTCAATCCCACCAACACGCATTTCGAGGAGGAGGCAGAGCTGGAGGACTTTGGGCTGGGCTCTTCCATCACTGGGGTCGAGGTCGCCGGGGCTGTCAAACAACTCCGCAGCGGCAGCGCCCCGGGGGTTGATGAGATCCGTCCCGAGCTCCTGAAGGCTCTGGATGTTGTAGGACTGTCATGGTTGACACACCTCTGCAACATTGCGTGGACATCCGGGACTGCTCTGTTTACATTGTATCAAGAATTTTCTCGCTCTTTATTTCACATTTCTACATTTCATTTCAATTTGCAGCATACCTATGCATTTTCCCTGGGAAATAAAATTTTTCCTTATTATTTTTACATTTCAAGTTTCCACAAGTTAGCTGTTATTCTTGATTGACAAAACAATCTTCGTGTTTGATTACACCTTATCAGCAGCAGATAGTTTATTTCTTTGTAGTCCTGCACAGCCTGAAGCATTTGGGCAGAACTAAAAGAATTTGTTTTACTCATTTTTCTGTTATACTTCAGATTTTAATTAAATATCTGTGTTATGATTTTTTTTAAGTATTGGTTTCAAATGGTTCCACTGGCTGCAACATTTTACTTTCACTGAAGTAACAACTTTGTTTTGATTGGGCACTCTTTGTTTTTATGCCTAAGGAACACTGGACTCGTTCGACTGGATCACCTGTTGCTGAGGAAAAAGAATAAACTGCCTGTGAGCTCAAACATCTGTTTATACAACTGTCAGCCCGCCTTTTACACACACAGATGCTTGAAAAAAGTGCTTTAGTTATAGGAAATTCTTAATGCCGAATAAATTAAAATGGGCAGATTTTTTGTGACGTAGCAAAGACGAAACAAAGGTAAATCATGCCAGAAACCTTCCCACTTTTATCATGAAATTGTAATGTAAATTGCTTTTTTGTGTGTGTTGTAAAAATTGGTGTTCAAAATAATAGCAGTCCAATGTGACTAACCAGATTAATCCAGGTTTTTAATATATTTTTTATTGCTACATGGCAAACAATTTACCAGTAGGTGCAGTAGATTCTCAGAAAACCAACAAGACCCAGCATTCATGATATGCACGCTCTTAAGGCTGTGCAATTGGGCAATTAGTTGAAAGGGGTGTGTTCAAAAAAATAGCAGTGTCTGCCGTTGACTTTACAAACTCAAAACTATTTTGTACAAACTTTTTTGTTTCTAGGATTTAGCAATCCTGTGAATCACTAAACTAATATTTAGTTGTATGACCACAGTTTTTTATAACTGCTTCACATCTGTGTGGCATGGAGTCAACCAACATGTGGCACCTTTCAGCTGTTATTCCACTCCAAGATTCTTTAACAACATTCCACAATTCATTTACATTTCTTGGTTTTGCTTCAAAAACAGCATTTTTGATGTCACCCCACAAGTTCTCGATTGGATTAAGGTCCGGGGATTGGGCTGGCCACTCCATAACATTAATTTTGTTGGTTTGGAACCAAGATTTTGCTCGTTTACTAGTGTGTTTGGGGTCATTGTCTTGTTGAAACACCCATTTCAAGGGCATGTCCTCTTCAGCATAAGGCAACATGACCTCTTCAAGTATTTTGACATATGCAAACTGATCCATGATCCCTGGTATGCGATAAATAGGCCCAACACCATAGTAGGAGAAACATGCCCATATCATGATGCTTGCACCACCATGCTTCACTGTCTTCACTGTGTACTGAATTCAGAGTTTGGGGGTCGTCTCACAAACTGTCTGCGGCCCTTGGACCCAAAAAGAACAACTTTACTCTCATCAGTCCACAAAATGTTCCTCCATTTCTCTTTAGGCCAGTTGATGTGTTCTTTGGCAAATTGTAACCTCTTCTGCACATGCCTTTTTTTTAACAGAGGGACTTTGCGGGGGATTCTTGTAAATAGATTAGCTTCACACAGACGTCTTCTAACTGTCACAGTACTTACAGGTAACTCCAGACTGTCTTTGATCATCCTGGAGCTGATCATTGGCTGAGCCTTTGCCATTCTGGTTATTCTTCGATCCATTTTGATGGTTGTCTTCCGTTTTCTGCCACGTGTCTCTGGTTTTGCTCTCCATTTTAAGGCATTGGAGACCATTTTAGCTGAACAGCCTATAATTTTTTGCACCTCTTTATAAGTTTTCCCCTCTCCAATCAACTTTTTTAATCAAAGTACGCTGTTCTTCTGAACAATGTCTTGAACAACTCATTTTCCTCAGGCTTTCAAAGAGAAATGCATGTTCAACAAGTGCTGGCTTCATCCTTAAATAGGGGCCACCTGATTCACACCTGTTTTTTCACAAAATTGATGACCTCACTGATTGAATGCCACACTGCTATTTTTTTGAACACACCCCTTTCAACTAATTGCCCAATTGCACAGCCTTAAGAGCGTGCATATCATGAATGCTGGGTCTTGTTGGTTTTCTGAGAATCTACTGCACCTACTGGTAACTTGTTTGCCATGTAGCAATAAAAAATATACTAATAACAGTGATTAATCTGGTTAGTCACATTGGACTGCTATTATTTTGAACACTACTGTATATATACACACACACAGTGGATATAAACAGTCTACACAAGCCTGTTAAAATGCCAGGGTTTTGTGATGTATAAAATGAGACCAGGATAAATCATTTCAGAACCTTTTCCATCCTTAATGTGACCTATAACATGTACAATTCAATTGAAAAACAAGCTGAAAACTTTAAGGGGGGGGGCAAGTAAAAATATGCAACCACATTATTTTAGTTTTTTAAGTTTGCACACCCTTAAATTAATACTTTGTTGAAGCACCTTTTGATTTCATTACAGCACACAGTCTTTTTGGGTAGAGTATCAGCATGGCACATCTTGACTTGACAATATTTGCCAACTCTTCTTTGCAAAAACGCTCCAAATCGGTCAGATCTCTTCGGATCACCCCCCAGATGTTTAATTGCTTTTTATATTTAATTTTTAGATGTTGCAGCCACCACGCTTCACTGTGGGTACAGTGATCTTTTGGTGATGTGCAGTGTTGTTTTTGCACCAAACTTACCTTTTGGAATTATGGTCAAAAAGTTCAACCATGGTTTCATCAGGCCATAACACATCTTCCCACATGCTTTTGGGAGACTTCAAATGTGTTTTTGGAAAATTTAGCCGGGTTTGGATGTTTTTCATCCTAAGAAAAGGCTTCCGTCTTGCAACCCTAACCAAAATAGCCCAGACATATGACCAATACGGGAGATTGTTGTCACGTGTACGACACAGCCAGTACTTGCCAGAAATTCCTGCAGCTCCTCTAATGTTGCTGTAGGCCTCTTGGCAGCCTCCCTGACCAGATTTACCTGTACCACTTGGTACATCTAATGCCTTGAAAATTCTGTTGTACCCTTCTTCTGACTGATACCTTTTAACAATGGGATCCCTCTGGACGCTCTCTGCGGACCATGGCTTTTGCATGACTTTTTGGTGCGCAGCAGTTTGTGGTGCTTACTGACTCGCATTTAACCTGAGTTTGAATGTGATTGGTTATTTCTGAACACAGCCACATCCCCAGTTATAAGAGGGTGTGCACACTTATGCAACCACATTGTTTTAGTTTTTTATTTTTACTTGCCCCCTTAAAGTATTTCAGTTTGTTTTTCAATTGAGTTGTACAGGTTATAGGTCACATTAATGGTGGAAAAAGTTCTGAAATGATTTATCTTGGTCTCATTTTTTCTACATCACAGAAACCTGGCATTTTAACAAGGGTGTGTAGACTTTTTATATCCACAAACTTTTCTAATTGAGAATGTGGCAGTGTCCACAATCAAGAAATCACATTCAGTCTCAATATAAATACTAATTACGACAAATATGACGTCAATCACATTGATTAAATAACCCTAAATAAAGTCATGCTTCCTGTTTACCTCAGATTTTCTCAATAACATCCACAGGAAAAACTGACTCTGGTCTGTACTACAAACCGCTATAGCCAACTCACCAAAACCTTATTTATTAAGGAAATTGACCAAGAGAAAGAAGGTCCATTTGTCGAACAACAAGGTGACTCAAAAACAAAAATATGTGTATGGGTTGGATACTATTTTCATAAAAACATAGTTTTTGTGCTCGTCTTTGCCCCCTCTGACTCAGACTCCATCTCTGCTTCTCTAAACGTCCATATCCTTACACTAACTTTACTTCTTCCACAGAGTCTTTGTGCTTTATCATCCTGTAGGTCTTGCCTGATGCCTCCTGCCCACATTAGGACAGGAGATCCTGTGACTTGGATTCTAGGCTGGATTGCCCAGCCTAGCCAATGGACTGCAATGACTTCTGGACCAAAATACTATACCCACACTATATCTGAATTTATGGACTCATATGAACTCAAACATTCTTAGTAAACTGTTATTGTCATGTTGTTGTGTTCTTTACAAGTGACATCTATTGCAACTCTGTTTGTCCTAGGGAGAAGGATCCCTCCTCTGTGGTTCTTCCTGAGCTTTCTTATTTTCCCTGTTTAGGGTTATTTTTTTTAGTTTTTCCTCACCCGGTTCGAGGGTCTAAGGGCAGAGGGTGTCACATCTGTACAGTTTGTCAAAGCCCAGTGAGATAATGTGTAAATTGTGATTTTGGGCTATACAAATAAAATTTGTTTTGGTTTGATTTGATTTGCCCTGGTCAGACCAGACCAATTACTTCTCTGAAGAACCTTTTTGATCAGAACGGGCAAATTACCCCTGTCTGATGCGTTCCTGATGTGGGGTAGCACTTAGCCTTTTCTCTCCTGTCCTGAACAAACTGTTTGGGATAAATTCATTTATTCTTCTCAAGATGATCAACCAATTGTACTGCTAGGATTTTTTTCCAAGATCTTTCAGAAAACAGGTATAACAGAAATTGGTCTATAATTACCAACTTGATCCGGAGCTTCTGTTTTTAATAATCTCGTGTTAATTGCTTTTTCCCATGCCTGTGGAAATGTAGTGGGAGCTGTGTTCTTAGACCTTAAAAATGCTTTTGACCAAGTTAAACACCTTCAACTTCTCTGAGCCAACACTGAATGGTTTTCATACTGTATATCAAAAGCAGAGAGCTGTCTGTTAAAATAATTTCAAAACATTAATCCTCCCATAAAAACAGAATGGGCATCCCACAAAGACCAATCCTCGAACCTCTGGGATGAAGTGTGTCCCAGTGGCTTCAAAAATGAATCTTACACTCAATCTTAAAAACAGTTCCAGGGTTTTT
The DNA here is from genome assembly GCA_001698575.1 of Mola mola. Lineage (NCBI taxonomy): Eukaryota > Metazoa > Chordata > Actinopteri > Tetraodontiformes > Molidae > Mola > Mola mola. Next base: position 1,104,319 of record KV751315.1, read on the forward strand.
CTGTAAAAAGGAAAGATACGTTTGCAATACATGTAGATCAAGAATTCAAACATGTCAGTGATTTTAAATTTTGGGGTGTTGTGGTTACTATACATTTTACATTATTTTGTGCATTTTCAAAAAAATGTTTTATGTGTTTGAATTGTGTTTATATATTAGAGAGAAAAACCCAACCAGGACAAGGGGTTGCAAATTAGCTTTGGCTACAAACCCTACATGCAACACATCAGTGATTTGTTGGTAAACATATCACTACCTCCACTGTATTGTCCCTGACAAACAAATTAAAAAAAGTGCCATGATAAAGTTTAAAGGTGCCTCAGCTGTTTTTTTTTTTGTTTGTTTTTTACATCATAAAAACCCATCATTATACCAGGTCACTGTAAAAAAAAAAAAAAAAAAAACCCTTGTAACACCTGCTGTGCTGTGAACTCTCACACAAACTTGTTGATTCAAACTAAAATTTTAGGGTATTTTTTCTGTTTTGCATTACACAGGAATATTGGTTTAAAAATAAGTACAGAAAAACATTAAGATGTTAGTTTCCACAGCTATGATTTTAAAATGTTGCATATTTATATAATTTCAATGTCCGTTTTATTTATAGGCAACAGCATTTTTTATTACAATCTAACTCACATTTACTTTTCATTTCAAGACAGCAAATAAAATATGTTGGCATAATAATTCCAAAATAATGGCCGAACATATTGAACTGCAGTAACTGTAGAATATAGACATATTGTTTTTATTGGGTAAAATATTTTTACCCAATAAAAACAATTTATGTACAGAAACATGAAAACACTCATCAATGTGAAAAGCATATGAAAACAAAATACTGACGTTACTATGTTTGTGTATCTGAGGGTGTCAACATAATAAAAAAGAAGAAGAGCTCAACAGGGGAATAAAGAGGCAACTTTGTACTCCAGTGTTGAGCAGTCCTGACAGATTAGATTAAATCTGTCTCTCCTCTCACCTTTAGTGAGTTCACAACAAACAGAGGTAGGAAACAAAAGAAAACCACCGCTGATGTGGCCACCAGTGTTTCCTGTTGACGGTGTTTTACTATACCAGAGAAATGCAAAGAGCAGGGAAAAAAATCTGTTATTATCATTATCTGTTTATGTTCTGGATTACTCAGAAAAAGATTACACAAGCAGTTTTAAGAATTAATCTAGAGGGCTTTCAAAGCCAATTCAAACAGCTTTTCACCGTTTCATCACTTGATTGATATCTGCCCCCTTTAAAGGATAAATCTTTTATGGTCCACAAATCCCACGAAAAGACTAATCCAGCAGTGAATTGACCTTATCATCAGTTATTGTCTGAGTCAGTCTGGTGCGACAAATCCTCACATCTCCAACAAAATCATCGTCTGTTTGAGTGACGTCCGCCGTAAACTGTAGTCCGGCTTACACATACCAATCAGAGAACAGCAGGGCTGTCAGTTTCCAGATGGAAATCTGAGCACATACAGCGTGTCACGTCCGCCATCTGATGCATTTCTGCAGCACCTCCCTGGACTGACGAAGAGCCAGTTCACCTACTGGACTTCCTTTACTTTTATTGCACCTTTTATTTTCGGCTTCACATTAACGATTGAGAATATGAATAACACATTTCAAGCGTTTTTCTGCATATTCAGTCAAGAAAAAACATAAAGCAGTAACATTTCCTCTCTGCAGTGATTTCTATGGTTTTATCTGGTGGAAACAGAGGTGGGAACAGTTCAGGAAGTCTGGCTGATCTCTGTGGAAGTGGACGATCGTATCAGCCCTGGTGGGAGGTGTGCTGCCCTGAACTGGATCCTGCTATGTCTGTATTAACAAAAGAACTTTAATTATACTTAAGTTTAGTTTGGAAGTACTAACAGCTCTGAAATAAATAGTAAAATAATAACCATGGTTGGTCCCAAAACACAGCGTACAGCAGCTTTTCCAGTAAACATTCCGGGTGGTCTGAATAATTGTACGCCAAATGAAAACTTACAAGCTTTTGGAGAATCTTATTCTGGATTCTTTAGCTGCCTCTTTTTGTATACTCTCAAAGTTAAACTACCAGAAGATTTTATCACGTAAATTAGTTTACCTTACCTGGCTAAACCTGGGCGGCTGAACTGATGGTGTAAATACTCAAGAATAAGGGCCAGTTAAAATAAAACATGGTCAAAGTTTGATAAAGTCTAATAAGTCATTCTGCTTGCGTTAAAACACCTAATTTAAATGTTTAAAGATTTAGTGCAGCAAATGAAAATCAATAATAGCAGATTATTTTTGTTTTCTTCCAGTTATATTTTATTGTGTTGGAAATGATAGAAGAGTAATATTTAAACATAAGCTCCAAGTCAAATGAAAAACCAACGTTAGTCATTGATTTATCGGAGAATGTTAGAATAGTGGCAAAGATGGCAGCACACGCGCAACATGTAAAAGGTAAAAGCAACACACGTTATGTCACCTACACGATATCTATTTCATTTCTACACCCCGAGTACGAAGTTACAGCCACACGTCGGTTGGCTTAGCTTTGCATAAAGATCAGAAACGGTGCGCATGGCTTGGTCTGAAAGCAGCAGCACCCTTTTGCAGGACATAAAACAGATAGTAGGAGAGTCCAAAAATAACTTCCTTTCAAACCTGTTGGCACTTTTACATTTTGCATTCAAAATCATGTAACATGTTGGTATGTTTTGGAGCTGACACGTTTGGTTGAAAGGTCAATTCAGTAAGGTCCAATTCAGTCCAGGTCAGATCAATTCAGTCCAGGTCGGTCCAATTCAGTCCAGGTCAGTCCAATTCAGTCCAATTCAGCCCAGGTCAGTCCAGGTCAATTCAATTCAGTCCAGGTCAGTCCAATTCAGTCCAATTCAGCCCAGGTCAGTCCAGGTCAATTCAATTCAGTCCAGGTCAGTCCAATTCAGTCCAATTCAGCCCAGGTCAGTCCAGGTCAATTCAATTCAGTCCAGGTCAGTCCAATTCAGTCCAATTCAGCCCAGGTCAGTCCAGGTCAATTCAATTCAGTCCAGGTCAGTCCAATTCAGTCCAATTCAGCCCAGGTCAGTCCAGGTCAATTCAATTCAGTCCAGGTCAGTCCAATTCAGTCCAATTCAGCCCAGGTCAGTCCAGGTCAATTCAATTCAGTCCAGGTCAGTCCAATTCAGTCCAATTCAGCCCAGGTCAGTCCAGGTCAATTCAATTCAGTCCAGGTCAGTCCAATTCAGTCCAATTCAGCCCAGGTCAGTCCAGGTCAATTCAATTCAGTCCAGGTCAGTCCAATTCAGTCCAATTCAGCCCAGGTCAGTCCAGGTCAATTCAATTCAGTCCAGGTCAGTCCAATTCAGTCCAATTCAGCCCAGGTCAGTCCAGGTCAATTCAATTCAGTCCAGGTCAGTCCAATTCAGTCCAATTCAGCCCAGGTCAGTCCAGGTCAATTCAATTCAGTCCAGGTCAGTCCAATTCAGTCCAATTCAGCCCAGGTCAGTCCAGGTCAATTCAATTCAGTCCAGGTCAGTCCAATTCAGTCCAATTCAGCCCAGGTCAGTCCAGGTCAATTCAATTCAGTCCAGGTCAGTCCAATTCAGTCCAATTCAGCCCAGGTCAGTCCAGGTCAATTCAATTCAGTCCAGGTCAGTCCAATTCAGTCCAGTTCTGTCCAGGTCAGTCCAGGTCAGTCCTATTCAGTCCAGATCAGTTCAATTCAGTGGACTTCAGGCCAGTTCAATTCATTCCAGTTCAGTCCAGGTCAGCTCAATTCAGTGGAATTCAGTCCAGGTTAGTTCAATTCAGTTCAACAGAAGACGACGAACATAAAAGAAGAAAATGGTTCCCATAGCGCAACCCAACAGCTCTCTCTTGTGGAAAATCTGCAGACCTGTTGCCTGTGATGGACAAGAACATGAGCTTTAATTGTTGTATGAGGTGAAAAATGCTGCTGCATCTCACATCTCATCTTGTACCTTTTTCTCATTCCAGTAGGAGCTACAACCATCAAGCTAGAACTGCGTGCTCTTATATGAACAGTGATTATTGATTGACTGATTTGAGTTCAAGGTAGTCTGCCGAGAAAAAGAGTTTAAAATATTTCTGAGGAAAAAAAATCCCCTCTAACAAAGAAACATGACATCCTGTTACATTTTTTTAAAACGTCTGTCTTATTACTCCCAAGCTGCCATGCACAGGCCACTTTTCTCAGTTCTGTTAGGTTCCTGGCAGTAATGGATAGAAAAGTCTGTCTTTCTGAGCGGAGAAGGAAGCAGCTTACTCTAACCGTTTGGGACTCCCTTCACCTGCACACCAGGAACCTCTTGGCTAGTTGCTGGTACCTGTTTGCTTAATTTCATCCATGACTGTAACACAACACAGGACGAAGGAGAAACACATTAATATACCAGCTTGTACTGACTTCAAATCCTGGTTATTGTGTTTTGTGCAAATGGTCTTTATGAGTAAACGTTTCTGTTCAACATGAACAAGACTGATTAAAAACAGGTCTTCGTGCTTAATTCTTTAAATATCCCACTTGATTTTTTCGTGCAGTCCAACGACAAGATGAATTAGCAGGGCAGAATTATACCTATATTTACCAGTAAACAATAGTGACATGAGTCATTTTGTAGTTGGTTTAGAACTGTACTCTCTGTGTGAGGGCGAGCTGAATAACATGCAATGGTATGATTAGTGTGCTATTATAAATTCAATCCCACCCAGTGGGAGGGGAAACCTTTGTCCTCAGTTTGTGCATCAGGACATGATTTGAACTACAGGATAACTGGAAAATCCCCTTTCATTCTGTTTCAGCAGTCACAGACAGTCCTCAGCCTGTGAACTTACTCTTAAACTGTTCATCTACTGCAGCTCAGCAAGGAATTGCTTTATGTCCAGGGAGACATAAAGACAGAAAAATTACACAAACTAGATTTGACCAACTCAGCTTCAGCTACACTATACTGTATAAAGATACCCTTGATATGAAGTGAACTAATGAAACATTCAAGCCAAGTGAACAATTAACAGTGTTTTTGTAGTGAAAAGGAACATTTACCCATTTTTTTTTTTTTATCCCACCCCCGCAAAAAATGCACAGGTGAGCGGTGTAAGTTTGATAAGATGGCAGCTGAATGGTTAGCGTGTGTATCCAGTTATCAGCAGCTGCCATCCAGCTGAGGAATCTGAGGCCTCAGTTCAAACAGGGGAGCCACTGTCTTCTCCTGCACGCAGACACTCCACAACTTCCACCTGCAGACTGACAATGAATTTGATGCTGTGTCAACGTTTTGCCTCAAAACATATTTTGCAATAATAATCAGCAGCATTGTACTCTCACACACATCCTTTGTTACTAACCATGTTCCCCCGTAGTCTTTGTTTCTCTCCTGTCCTCATTCCACAGGTGGTGAATCACTCCATGTTCCTGCAACACCTGCTGCTGCCATATTTTTATGTACTGCTAATATCATGCATTATCATATGTTCCTGCTTGCATTTGTGCTGAGTATCCTCTCCTCCTGCTTTCATTCTCTCCCTACTCAACTCAGTTTCTCTCTCTCTCTGCCTCTCTCCCCAACCGGTCAAAGCAGATGGCTGCCCCCCCCGAGCCTGGTTCGGCCCGAGGTTTCTGCCTCTTAAAAGAAGTTTTTCCTTGCCGCTGTCACCAAGTGCTTGCTCATGGAGGGATTTTTGTTGGGTCTCTTTAAATAATTCTATAAAGAGTTTGGTCTAGACCTGCTCTATATGTAAAGTGCCTTGATGTAACTATGTTATGATTTGGTACTATATAAATAAATTTGATTTGATTTGATTTTGACATCCAAGGGAGCAAATAGCTAATATGTTGATGAATTTTTAAAAAAAAATCATGTTTAGAAAAAAAAAAGGTGTTCCCTCTAATGTGAACCCTTTTTTTCCCCTTTGGTAAGCATCTGAGTATCCAGGCAAATGCCATGTAAGACTTACCATTTTATCAGATTGTTGGAATAAATTGTTCAAATATGACTATTTTACATATACTGTATGTACAGATTAAATGGATATAAATGTCAAAGAAAAATGTGAAGACCCTCTCCCAGCGCAACAAAATTCCCAACAACATATGCTCTCCAGAAATAAATGCTTACCTGCCAAGGTCAATGTTTGTTTTCTGTAAACTCACATTCCAGCTTTCTACCAGTCTGTGGTATAAGGAATGCTTGAAACGAACACCAAGTATAATTTTCAGGTCAAAGGACATATGGAGCACATGTTAATGTCACATAAACCGCAGAGCCAGCTGGTTCTGGCTATGGGATGGACCCTGGGTTTAGTTACAAAGTTACACCAGTTTTAGACCTCTTTCAGTCAATTCATTCTATAGATATGTTGAAAAAATATATATTTGATCTATCAGTGACCTTGACCTTTGGACTAGAAAGTCCAAAAATGAATCATCTGTATCCAGTGCCGTCGGCTACAAAAAGGACACCAGTTAGACCTCTCTATTTCAATTCTTCCTGGAGTTATGACCAAAAAGGAATGACAGTGCCAAAGCGTTTTTTTATACATTTTATTTGTTTAAAATTATATCCAGTACAAAATGTATACAGTAATACCCTCATAATTTTTCAATTTCCCCTGAATAAAATATTTCAATCTGTTCAGCCCATGCCAGATAACAGTATCTATAAGATACACTAGATTGTAATCTGCTCATACAATAGTTGATGACAAAGATATACCAATAGTACCTTTTTAACGATAAAAACGATTAGCAATATTTTGGTGGACACACTTTCAAATACAATAAAATGACATACATTTTTTTCTGTAAAGTTGCATTGCAATCTGCCCATACATTAAAAGATTTTCAAATTCATGAATACCTTTCCATTATCTAAGAGACAAAAAGCGGTGAAAGGACACGGTAATAAAAACGTGGTGGCAAACTGCAGAGTCGCATAGACTGAGTGTCAGCAGGCTGTCCTGACGCTGCTGTAACAGATATACAATGCACTTAAGATTTGTTCATTTTTTGTTTTTTTTCTTAAAACAAGGCAACTTCTCAAACTTCATAATAAATAATAAACCCTCTGCAATGATAGTGTACCTGTCTATAGATCCAGTTCATATACATAAACATTTATTTTCATAAACTTTTACAAAATTGGTTAAAATTTCTTCTTCCTCATTTATGTATGGAAAAAGAGACAAACGAGATGGTTGAATTGTGTTTGACACAGCGTTTTGGTCAAACGTGACATTACACGGTCCGCATGCACTGACGTCTGGCGACTTCGCTCTTCCAGTTGATTGGGCGTGGCCCTCTGCTCCTTGGCTTTGACTTAAAATTGATCGGAACAACCTCGCCTCGCGAACCTTCGCTCTCACTCTCCTGCACGATCACAGCATCAGCCTCATCGATTGGCGCGACTCTTTGACTCCACCCCCGGGGTTTGGAGGGTCTTCTTGTGGGAACGTCACCTTATCTGGAGTGTATTCGTTCCGCTTTAGATCTGTCAAACAGGAAACCATGTCACTGCGGTGCACCAAGTTTTTTTAGATAATTTTGAGATTGTTTCTAACTGCAGTGGATTGAACGCCCCGCAGTCAAACTTGTTCCTGATCGTTTCTTCACTCTGCTCACACAGCATTCTGCACGGTGAAGGTCACAGTTTGAGGCAGCCTGGTTTAACTTTCTCACTGTTCAACGTCAGATACGATCGAACAAGTGGAAACTTAAAAATCCAGTGTGTTTTTACAATACACACAGTGAAGTAGAACACATGTTGGGTCCAATTAATTAAACTGTTGAAACAAATATTTATATATTTATAGGATTTGTTTTAAGTAAGGGAAAAGGTGGGAATATGCTTTTAAGAATTTTAAACTAGCTCTCTTAAAGGAGAACTACAATATTTTTCAACCTAAGCCCCATTGCACCGTCTTTTACGCTGTAAAACTTCACAGAATACAAGCATTGTTTTTGGAAAATGACTCCAGTCTGAGAGTTTGGTCGCTATGACTGTTTAGCTCAACGAGGCTATGCAACATATCGGCACAGCTAAAAACACGCAAAATGTTAACACAAGTGTCTGGTAATAAGGAGTAGATACTCGAGTGAAACACAGCGTGTAAAGGGAAAAGATACTGTTTTTCCTACCATTGTCTACTTCCTGTTGCTGATGTTGTACTACAGACACAGTCCAATGATCAAGGGCACTGTTTTGTGTCCCTTTATTCCAAAATTAATTTATGCTTATTTACCACAGCATGGCATAAATCTACAACTGAGCTAAACATAAACACTTCCAGCAGACAAACCCTATAGTAAGTCATTTTCAAGAAAAAAAATTGCAAATAAACACATCAAAACATAATTATCATTTAAGTTAAGTATTTCTGTGTGTTGAGAAACAACTGAGGTGGATCTTTTGCTTTGAAGCTTGATGATGTTGTGTACCTTTGTTTATGGATGATGTTTGTGAACAGCTGCTGTGTTTTATCACTCACCGGGAAGTTTGAGTTTCCGACAGCAGGAGTTGCAGTTGTGTTTTGCTCGGAAGTTCCTGATGGCATCATCTCCCAGGTTGGCAGGTCCAAATATCATATCGTAGGATCTGGAGCAAGTCAGACAGTGGTCATTTAGTGCAAATTACCAGATAAAGTAGCAAGCATAACGGTGACGTTTTAGTTGCTCCTACTAAGTATTATTTTTTATCAATTGTTCAGATTATTTAAGTCTTTATTATAAATAGTAGTCATGAAATGATGATAGGCCTGTCACAGTCTAAGTCCAGAGAGATTCAGTTAAATTGTTTTTGACTGAGCAACAGACCAAAGAACCCCCCCAAAATTCAATTCAATACCACATACAACCTTCTCACTAGTGAAAAGCTACTTGAAAACGTTTTTGCCATGGAAAATTTGATTCATCAGTTAACAAAAGAGTTTGTTGTTTCATAATTTGAGCCACAAGAAGCTAAAAGAATGAATTTAAAACCTTAGCTAACTTACCCCTTCTCACCACTTTTAATAACTGATGGGTCTGTCAGAATCTCCCCAACACCTAGAAACAAACACACACATTTCATTCTGACATCAACTATAAAACAACACCTAACAGCTCAGGAAGTCAAGGGAGAACAGCCATTAATGTGAACTGTCACAACAGTAAGCCCAGTGTCCAGCCGTTCCGCCTGCAGTGTGTGCTGCTGTTGTTTTACCCTGCAGGTCGAGCACCAGCAGCTCTCCTCGCGTGTACTCGTAAGTCCAGTGGCTGAACGCCAGCATGGTTTCCTCCAGCAGGTTGGTGGGGTTGATCTCCTCTCCGTTGTTGTTGTTGAACTTCCGGAACTCGCCGGTAATGCACTCTTCGATTGCGAACCACTGTCCGGCCGAGTGACAGTAGAGCAGAAACACCTCCAGAAACCTGAACACACACACACACACACACACACACAGGTTTTAGGGTTACAAGTTCTCCTCCATTCATTTAAAATCATTTTTTTCGTTTTAAAGAAAGAATCTCACATTTACATTCACTTGAAAACATAATTCTCCTACAGATCACATCTTGTATTTACAAATCACTTGAAAGGATCAAGTGGTCGGGAATACTTTGATATTTGGAAATACACTCGGCACACAGTAACAACAGTCCTGTTCTTCAGGTTCTGTTCATTGTTGAGATGACTGAGTAAATGTTGACCTGACCCTGATGACCCAACCGCAATAAACAACCGAGAGTGCACACATGGAAATGATATTCAAAGAAACGATGAAGATGTTAAATATGCTTGTAAAGTGTAAATGTTGTGCCGACACTCTGGCTGCGCGCTCACCTTGGTGAATAAGGAATAGTCTTCGGTCTGATTTGGTTGAAGGCAAACGTCAGCTTCTGAGCAGCTCGTTGTTGCTGAATTTCCTGCAATGAAACACAAAACGCCTCTTAATGACACTAAAAGTCTCACACATGAGTGAATCTGTCATGACGCAGTGGACATGCATGAATGCAGCTGTGAGGGTTGTTCCCTAAAAGACACTGACACTATACTAGAATCAAGACACTTTTTGTGGTTGAAATGTTTGTTGTGATAGCCACTGTTCTTCAAACCGCTCTGAGGAGACAGTCTGCATGGCTGTGTATCCTACCCTGAGACAAAGATGCAGCACAGTATCCTCCTTGTAGATACTCTGCCAGGTTTGGACCACCTCAGGAAGGAAGGATTTCACTATATACAGATGTCCTGGTTTCAGGATGTCGTACTCCGACCACGTGCAGAGCACCTTGAGGGCCCGTCGGAGCCCCCCGCCCATCTCCTCTTTGCTGAGAAACTCGATTTTGGCGCAGAGGCCCCTCTGGGTCCAGGAAGACATGCTGTTGTTGATAGTGTTGGGCGAGCTCTCCTCCAGTCGGTACACAGTGACCGGCTCCCCTGAGGGGACACAGAGCAGCAGGTTGAAGGTCACACACTGATGGAGCTCCATCTCCACCTCACCCGTTTTACAGATTCCATCCACGAGGAGGCACAAAGAGCTCAAACAAAGTCACAGTGACAGTTCGTTCATATAAGATCTTGTTATAATATACTTGTTCATCAAAAGCTTCTAGTCAATGTGTTGGTGAGCAGCAGACAAACAGGAACAAATCCTTCACCTGCCTAAAGTTGCTCTAGAAAAAATTACTCAAATACCACTGGTCTGTGTTTGTTGAAATAAGGTTTGTAGGGAGGTAACATATCATTTGTTTGTTTGTGATCTCTCGCAAAATTGAACACACACACACCAAATTTCAGGAAAATCCGTATGTTATTACCCCTGCCAACAAAGTTCCTGGAGGTAATGTTAAATATTGGGAAGGATCCAGAAGCGATCAATGTCCTGAATGTAGATCAGAATCAGTTTCAAACCTGAGAGGAACACTATATCTAATGGACGGAGTTTTATGAAACTTGATATTTTAGTAGGACTTGGCACAAGAAATTAGTGGATCCAGGTATGTTTCAAAGGCCCAGATGTTCCCCACCCCCCTTTTTTCCCCCTCTCACGTAGGTGGTGGAAGTACATACTCCGAGTTATTTTCTAGCTTTTTGAGATATATCCAAGTTTAAAAACTGATCTGGATCACAACCAAAAGTTTATCAATGTGTCCTTTGGATACATGCATGTCACACATCAACACTT
>KV751315.1:1115565-1127053 GCA_001698575.1 Mola mola
AAGCATTACTTCCTAAAAACATAACAAAAGAACCCAAAACAAAACAAAAAGATCCAGTAACTCTTTATCATGGGTCAACTTGTCATTGTAGGTGTTTGAATTTGTTTAAAGACTCCAAACTTTTGATTGTTTTGGGGCATTTTTTTCATTATTCAAGTACAGCAGAGAAGGATAAAGGAAGCGTGAAGATAGAGAGTTAAGGATGTAACATTCAAACAGGATAATTACCTGAAGATAACAAAGTTACAAGGTAACAGTGAAACATGAATGAAAGATGTCTTTTACTGCTTGTAAAGTGTAAAACTGGCACAGAGGCCGGTTAATCTGGGTGTGTCAGTGAGAGCCATCAAACCGGATTGTTCCCGTGTTTGGAGTTTGAAGATTAGTGTAGTACATTGAAAAAAAACAAACAAACAAGCTGACACCTGATAAAATGGCCCAGCTAAAGGGGAACTAGCCTGGATTAGCAGTGTAGCAGTAACTGCTGTTCCAGCAAACTCTGACTCCAGTGGAATTCAGATCAGTCAGCTAGTTATAGTCAAGAAAAGTGTGAGTGGAGAACAGTGTGTGAGTGAAAGATTCATTCATTTCAGTTGCTTAATAGATTATTTTGTGTGAAGATATATTATAACAGTGTCATCTAAATTCAAAAACAATTATTTATCAGTTTTGTGTAAAATTTAGTGTAGGCAACCAGCCTGGAAAGCCATAAAGTTTTGACTGATTAAGATCAATTTTAAGCTTTAAGCAGCAGAAAGAAGCAGACTGTAATAATTAATTATCTAAAAAAGAAGTTTGTAGATAAAATATTGTATCATGACATTTAATGATGACACTCATACTAGTAACTGGTGCCATGTTGTTGCGTGTTTCTTAGGCCTAATGTGTGATGCCTTGTTTGCAAGTATACAGTAAAATCACCTCTTAAATCCACCACAATGTCAAGCCATTGACAATAACAACAACAAAACTGAGAACCAAGCTGAGAGCTTCTTAAATCTACAACATCATTAAAGTCAGGAGTTCCTCTTCAGAAAGCCCATTTACCTGAAGTATAAAGCCACAATAACTAACTCACACACACATCTATATTTGCTGATAAACATTCACGGGTGTGACACAAACAGCTGCAGGTGTGGGAGGGTAGTAACACTTGGAAACCATATCTTTTTTCTGGCTCTACACTTCCTCATTCTCCACCTGCCTGATGGCGTTCCTCCGAACTGTCTACAGTGTTTCTACCCGAGTTGGCGTGTCTGGGAATGCACTGAGAGCACACCTACCTCTGGGAGGCACAGGGGTGAAGGGGATACTCTGGGAGAGCCTCATCAAGTTGTTACGCTCCACAGCTGCAAGAGCAAACACACAAAAATAAACAAACAGCTAAATACAACTGCAGAACAAGAAAGTAAATATTTCATTAAAGTCAGTATTTCGATCAAAAATCCAAAATCATTAATTTTGGAAACTTAAATCACTAAAATATGACAAAAAAATCTTATTACTCATGTCTCACCTGAGTACTGGTAGTTTTCAATTGGCTTAAAAGGTGAGCCAATAGCTGGGGAGAAAGAAGAGATGTTGATCACTGGGCAGTCATTCATACTGACCTGTTCCAGCACCCACCAGTAGGTGTCACTGGTGTCACCTCCTATTGCCTCTGCAACAAAAGCTAAAACCAGCACACTTCAAAGCCTGATATCAATATCAATAATAGTAATTAATCAAATTATCCTAAAGACAAAGAAAATCAATACAAAAATTAGATTAAAATTGAGGAAAAATCAGCAAATACTCACGCAGAACTTGTGTGTGTTTGGCATTTTATATGAGAAATAAAACAACTAAATAGTTGCCAGTTCATTTTCTCTTGAATAACCAATCAATTCATATTCTAAATATTTCAGCTGACACTGAAACTATGTGGCAGTCTGGATATAAAAACCCTGCTATAGGCCTCTTTATAGCCACTTGTGTTGTTTACTCCGTCAGAGTGGGTTACTCACAGTCCTTTCTGGCTCCGAGGTGGGTGTGACTAGGCGTGTAGAGTGAAACTGCGGCTGGAACCACAGAGGAAGAACAGCACAGTGAAGCTTTCATCCAGAAACGTGAGTAAACCCCCATGACGTACTGAACATCAGAAACTCACACTCCAAATATGATGTGAATTCTCTCATAAATACAGTTTAAAAATAAAAACTGAGCTTCCTTGATTTGCGACAATTCCTGTAATGGAATTCCAACACACAAGCGTTCAGCTGATGCAGAGAAAGGGAAAAGGTAAAATGTCACTTTGATAACAGTGTCAGTATAAATGCTGCTGCTTCAGGAAAGTGAGTCACATCTTACCGTTTAGCAAATCTTCCCCAGGGGCACGTCTGGCAGAGATACAACAGAGCAGTTTTATTTTTTTTGAAAAAACTGATTACATGTATGTGTGTGCACATCTTGTTGTCCAGAGGCAGGACACTCACAGGCTGGTGGCTTGGGCTGATTTCACCTGAACTCTTTCCTGGTGGAGAAACGATAAGCTGCTGAACACTTTTTCTTCTTTTTACTGAACAAAAACACAGACTTTTTTTTTTTTTTTTTTTTTGTTACCAAAACTGCGGTCCCGGGGTCCTCGTGGGTGATGATGTCTTCAGCTGACACTCTGCTCCTGTCCTTCTTTGTCAGAGCTGCAGAAACACAAAGATCAATTTACCAATCATCACTGAAATAGTAAGAATATCCAAGTCGGACACAGATGCTTGTTTATTTCTGTGGGCTCACTGGATTCAGGATGGAGAAAAGCTGGGCTTCTGTCCAGCTCTGTGAAGCCAGCGTAGGAGTTGACCGCTCTGATGTGACCATGGCTTTCAGGCTGAATCTGTGGCCACAGACAGAGCACAGGCAGAGAAAGAAACAAAGGTAGAGAGGGTGAACATTATTCTGAAACAGATATTTTCATTTTATCAGGCTGAACCATAAAGTTTAGCTACAACAGACTGGACTTTAAATACAGCAAACCCACATTTAAACAAACATTCTGTCAGATTGGCAAATGATGATGAACACTGAATGTGTGAAGTTTTTCCTTGTACATCAAAAATAATGTTTTTAAAATAAGCTTTTTAATGTACTCACATAAAAGGTAGTTATGACACACACATACACACACCTGTGATCTGGGCTGTGTGCCTGGGCTTTGCTGTCTGCCGGAGGTGGAGGTCTCTTTCGGTGTGGAGTGCTCCACACCGTCTTTATGTCCTGAAACAACAAATAATGACCATTCTCAACCCACATCAGTGCAATTCAAACTTTCTTTTTCAGTTTGTCGCATTATTAAAATAAATAATAATTACATATTTTTTCTTTATTCTAATGCACGTTTATCTTCTGCAACAATAAAACAATTTTTTTTTTCTTCAAGAAATATTTGATTTGTTTAGATTTAGATTTGTGTCAAATTGAAGTTAACCACTGTACAGCATTCACAACAAGACAAGCAAACTCAATGCCCAATCTGTGTGAAACATCTGGTATTTGTAACCCTGAATCAAAAACTGTTATAGAGCTGAAAAACCTCAATCAGTCAGACATTCATTCCAGTGAAAACCTTTAAACACACCTGCTAACACAGAGTGGACGATTAAGAAAAGTGCTCCAGACAAACAGAAAGAAGAAAGGAAAAGGCACCAGTTATAAGGTCTATTAGGGGAAATCCCGAGCACCAGGCAGAGAGCCCTCATCTAAAGCCCAGACTGAAACTCAAACCTCTTCTTGTGTTCCTCATGTCAAGTGGTACTTTTGACCCACTTTGGTCCTCACAGCAGGACGCTGCAGAGGCAGGTGGTCCTGACAAAATCCGCTCCCTGCTCCTTCGTCTGTGGGGTCTCCTGGCTGCTACAGCAGGGGTGTGAGCACTACCTGGTGGGCGGCTGCCTCCATAGGCAACACCCAGCGATGATTCTGGAGCTGTCGGGACGTTACTGTCTCCAATCTGTCTACTCAGAGAGACGGATCTGCCCTCGTCGTCACAGAATGCCTTGTTCACGTATCCACGAGTCCCCTCCCTCCCTCCCGCCCCTATTCCTAACACCTCGGTGTTCGCAGGCTCCGCAGTGCAAGCAGGCAAGCAGGCAGGCTGAGCAGAGCCCGAAGTCTTAGAGATAATGACAACAGTGGGATACACACACACACAGTTTTCACGCTCCTCTTTCATCTGCTCATCAACACCAGACTCACTCTCAGCTTCATACTTACCCACAAACGCCCCAAACTCTACAGTGCTGCTTTCTGCCCGGGAGGGCGGCTGGTAATTCCCAGCAAGGGCGAGTTCTGGGTGGCTGGAGCCACTGGGCTGGGAATGGGCACTGGTGATGTGGAACTGAGCTCCGGGGTAGGGCACGTTGGGCAGGCTGGATGGGGAGTCGGACAGGCCTGGCTCATCTGGACGGGTCAGCTTACTCTGGGTGAGAGAGTGGCCTCTGAGACACAGCTCCAGAGGGGAAATGGCCACAGCACTTTGGACAAAGGCACTGGAGCCAGCACTGCCCGAGGAGCCAGCCTCTGCAGCAAAGTGCCCGAGCCCAAACAACCCCCTCCTTTCTGGACTCAACGCTGTGTTCACGCTGGGGTCCAGCCCCAGTCCTGGTCCAGCGCTGGGCCCGACTCTCCGGCTACTATCTGTCCCAGCCCCTCCTCCTACACCAATCCCAAAGAGAGAATCTGCAATGTTGGCTCCTCCCAAGGGAAAAGAGGAGCCGAAGTAGGCTCCAACACTGCGTTTTCCTATCACAGACGATTTGGAGTGGGGGCCCGTGTCTGTGGCCACAGCAGCGATGCTGGGGACCACGTTCTTAGACAGACTGAGCTCCCGCGTGATCTGATCATGGACCTTACTGGCCTCTGACGCCCTCTGAGCAGTGAGGGTTTTCAGTGTGTCCACGGTCAGAACTGAGAGGTCCTGCAGATGGCCTATCTGAGAGTCCAGTGTGTGCAAAGAGCGTTTAATAAAGTTGACCTTGTTCCCGACCTCTTTGAGCTGCATACACATGGTCTCCACCCTGGAAATGACAACCAGCAATGTATGTTAGCCATGAGTCAGCTTGTGTTTACCTACTGTTTTATAACACAAGAACAAATTTTAGTGTGAATATATTGCTTACATGAAAACATAAAAGAAACTCAACACTTAACGCTTTTCTGAATGTTTTTTGATTATTTACATTAATATGGTATGTATATTTAGTAAGTTACCATACCTATTTGTGCTCATTTTAAGCACTGCATCCTTATGAATGTTTGCTTTTTGAAAGTGTTAAGCTGTTCCCCTCCCCTGATCCACTCACACTAGCATATTATGACTGGATCTGTTTGCTTGAGAGTTGTTTTTTCATGCTCAAGTAGTGTATGTTTTCTCTGACCAACAGGTGGCAGTAAATGCGCCACATAGGAAGGGATGAAGATGACTGCCAGTTGGAAAACATGGATGTAAACAATAATGGATTTAAAATACAAATGTTTTCTGAAGAAAGGAAAGCATAACACTTTTGTTACAAACATCACATTTGGGTGATTAACACTGAATACAAAAATAACTTTTGCTTTGGCATTAAAAGTTTGCACAGGGCCCGTTTAAGAAGAAGAATAACACTGACACCTTTCTGAGGTGAGACGTATGCGCTCCTCGCTCCCCGAGTGAAACTGGTCATCCTTTTCGTGAAAGTATGTCTCAACGCACTGCTCCTCAAAATCATGAAGCTTCTTTTGGTCTTCTTCTGTGAGAAACAGTTCTAGAAGAAACAAACACAGGAGGTTTAACTTTAAAGTTTGCTAGCGATTCTTTCTTAAATATCTTTTTGTACAAATTTGGATTGTTAACACTTTATAAAAGGGTACATTAATTAACAATAGTTGATGCAGTTATGAGAATTTACTAAAAGTTACTAGTTAAAGTGCCAAATAACCATTTACTGATTCATACATTATTCAGTAGTTTAAAACCATACGTGTCTTTCAAGGGATCCATGATTTCAACTTTACAATAAGGGTCACAGACTGCATTAATAAATGGTTAATTTGGGTTAATAAATTATTTATTGCAGTTATGTCATGATTATTCAGTGAAATATGCATTAATGAGGTGTCACTTAAGGGATCTATATTAAGGGTCACAAAGAGTTTTAATAGGTGGTTAATTCAAGTTTAGGGCTGGTAAGAAACAAATGAATAGGTACCTTAGTTAATTGTTTGTAAGTGAATACATGACACATTAGTGTTAGTAAATACTTATTTCTGTATTAAGTACTGTTCATTTGTTACCAAAGGATTTAATCTAATATCACATATTTTTCTCCTCTTATATAAATAATTTAAATATAAGAGACATGACGTTTCTAACAGAAAATGGCCATAGGGTAGTCATACTTGGTCCGTAGGTATTCTCCTTCTTCCTCTTCCGACACATACAGAAGAGGGAGCAGATATGGCAGAGCAGGATGAAGGGGGGCGGTAGCACAGGCTTCTCATGGTAAGCCATAATGAAGTGGTAGCGCTGATACTTCCACACCAAATTAGAAATGGACTTCACTTGCAGGTATACATTGCTGGAAAACGGAGAGCACAAATATGACGGCAATGAGGATGATGAAGGCAAATGAGTACCCGTGGCATCCTGGAAATTGGATGTGGCCCTGAGATGTTGGGCACTTACTTGAAGAAGGCGATGAGGAGGTTGACCATTAGAATATACTGTACAAAGAGGTAGACTGCTTGTAGGAGAGGAGTCAGCCACACTCCTGCTGCACACAGGGATTTTACTGATTGTTCACTGTTGTTGGCACACACTGTGAAGAGGAGAAGCCCTTTACATACGAGACAACAAATCTTTTGTCTCATGTGGATCCAAACGAGTAAAATGATGCTGACTTTAAACTGCAGTTAAACAGTTTAACTTAACAGTCATGTTGTACGGTGGGCTAAAGCTCTTGGCTGTATCCTTCCTGCATATTAAGTGGCATATCAGCTGTACTAGTAAATCCAAATCCTGTACTAGTAAATCCTGTAAGGTATCCTTCACTTTCAAAGCCTAAGAACAGATGCTGCGTTCATGCACACTTGCAGAGTGAAACATTAGGACTTGTTCAATGGAATAATTTATAGTTATGTTTTAAAAACCTCGAGTTTCAGTTATTTAATTTCTTATTTTCTTGTCACTAGTATTCTTTAGCTACACACATTGTCTGCAGGAATGACATCTGGCTATTTACCACATCCTCCGTTTCTAAATCGAGTTTATAACAGCGAAAAACCATGTGAAAAATTTAAACGGTGTGAGAAATGCTGGAATGCCAATTCAGGCTATGTTCCACCTAAGCTTCATGACACTGGACTCAAGTGATGATTTTCTTAAAAGGGACACGCAGAAATATTTTCCCTCTTGTCTGTAGAGCTATTTATCCATCTAAATTGTTTTTAGTTCAAGTTACTAAGTTTTTGAGATATCAGCTATATGCCTTTTCTCTGACATAATGGAATTAGAAGGCGAAACACTACATATATATTCCTGCGTAGATTGAAATGTGCACCTATTAATGAATAAGAAGCTAGCTAACATTTCAGCTTGGCTGGAGAGGACAGCATTGTTTACATCCTGCCCACTCACAAACACAAGTCGTGTCAACGAGTATATGTGTGCTTCCTTCGTATGGTGTTGCAGTACAGTTCCTACATACTGTAAAAGCGCAAACGATTGTAAATGATCTTGTCTTATTGGGTCATGACTTCTTGAAAGAAACATGCCATTGATTTAGTGAGATGATTAAAAGTACAGCTAATAGGAAAAAATAAGTACGTTAGATTTTTATGTGATCTGTCCCTTAAATCTTGCCTATTTTTGCTACTTTCAGTGGAGGTTGTCATTGCTGGGTTCAAACCTTTCCTCCCCAGAGAGACCGGTGTTGGCTGCTTCTCTGTGTGAACCATGTTGGGTGAAAGAGGCTGTGAGGTTGAGCGATGATTAGACTGTTGTGGGTTTGATTTCCAGTGCTTGTTTTGAGTGCCAATCAGTCATCATGCTGTGGTAAGAATCTTTGAACAAAACCATCCTTACCCTCGTAATCTCCCCTACCATCCTCATCGTCCTTACCATCGATTTCATAAGCATACACTTCCCCGTACATCATCCAATACGGCTGGAAGACCACATCTTTGGCCAGCGTCCAGCTGGGCTCCTCTTCTGGGTACAGAATGGCTTTTCTTGGTACACCATAGCTCAGCAGGACTATAGCCATTATTACCACAATATAAAACATGTTGGCCACCTGAAAGAGATGCACACTGAATGAAATTACTAACACTAATTTAAATAACATTTGTCGATTGGTGTATAGTTCTACTCTGGGGATCCAAAACCAGCATGATTTGCTTTTTTTTTTTTTTTTTTTAATGAGAACAGCTTGTTCTTCTGTTCTTCTCTGGTGTTTACTTAATGCAAAGCGACGGTTAATTGTCCAGTAGCTATAAAAAATACAGCTGTGTAATGTAATGTGTGTAATGAAATCCCCAGGGCAGACACAGTAATACCTTAGGGTACTCATAAGCTATTAAAGGTGTAAATGATAGCAACTTGGCAATCTAATCAAATCTATCTTCACTTAAAAAAGTAGGGCAACACAGTGGGAAATACATTTACTTTCTTGCTGAGATGAAAGATTGATACCACATGTCCTGGTGCAGCTCAAAAAAGGAGGATATTGTGGAAAAGTTCATTTTTTAGTAATTAGTAGTCATTAAACTTTCATATTAACTAAATTCATTACACATAACATGAGATATTTCAAGGCTTTTTTTCCCCACCACTTGGATGATTAGGGCTTATACAAGTACAATATAAATATTGTTATATTTCGTGATCCTGACAAAATGTCTTCCAATATTCAGTTCAAAGTTTCTCAAAGGTTATTTAAATACTTTAGTTTCCTCTAAAACTGGTGGGGCTGCTCAGGATAATACAGGGGGTTACAGTGCCTGGAAACATCATGTAGATTATTAACGCTGTTTTAATGTTCAAACTAAATAAATAAAAAACATTAACATTAATGTGTATATGAGAATGCACAAAAACATAGCCGACTAGAAAGTTTCAAAATGACAAGGCCTGTCTCCTTGGTTTTAAGTATTAGATCCTGACTGATAAATTGATTGGCCAGTATTGGTATCAATATATATGTCATCAATATCGGCAATGCAAAAAATAATAATAATTATTATTAGCTTTGTAATTATTAGATTTCCAGTGAAGGTTACTGTTTCAGTACATCTGTGTCATCTAAGACAATAAAAGTTCATTGTTAATCAGTACAATATTCTGCCTAAGTTACAAATATTTGATACCCTATTTTGAGGGTTTATTGCAAAACGTTTGTGTATATCAGCCGATTTATCCATATGAAAACTTTTTTTCATCTAAAATTCCTTATCAATGGGGCGCTATAATTTACCATACAACATTCACTATTTTATTAACATTTTTAGATCATCTCTTATTACATAAGACATGACTTCAAGTCTTTTCAACAAAAATGAAGGATTATTCCTGTTTCACTGCATTGTCTCTATTTGAAATACAGGTATGCGTCTATAAAGCAGAATTTAAATCAATTTATTTTCCGGGTAATGTAAATTTGAGAGCACCTGCAGAAGAAAAAACACAGATGGTAAAATAATGATAATCTGTCTGTCATGTCTCACACTCACCATTTTAGCGATCATCATGACATACGGTCCAGCTTGTTGGTTGACGGCCAGGATATCCAGGAGTCGCACGTACCAGAATATAATATTGAGACAATACACAGTCCTCCCAGGGACAAAGGCTTCTCCTCCACCCAACCTCAGCCCAAAGCCAATGAAGAAGGTCATAATGGCCAGAAAGTCAGATACATTGAAATAGTCGCTGAACCACACCTTTATCTTTTGGCTTATTTTGCCTGCTTCAGACATAAACATCTGGAGAAAAAAATACAGGAGAGAAGAGGAAAAATTACAAAGATAAAAAAGTTAACTGCAGTCTGTGGCAAAGTTTAAGGGCTACAAAAGAAAAAAAGTTTGTGTCTTTTTCTCAAAATTACAGAGCTTCACAATAAATGTTTTAAAAACTTTGCAAATACCTCTCGAATTTTCTCAATGGCAGAGGTAAATATGTAGAGGATGACCACCCATTCTTGAGGAGATGGCCATTCAGGCATTTTCACCAGGACCACATATGAGTAAAACATCAGGAAGCCCAGGTAGAAGAGCTGACAGGAGAGACACAAAAAAATAAGGTTCAAAAGTCAAAAACATAGTACAAAACATGTAAATAGAGGATAAATTTCTTTACCCTCTGTATCACAAATGTGGACAAAACACATAAACAATGCATGAGATGTGCTGGATGTAGTTGAAAAATGCCCTGTGTTGAGAAAGAGCATTTTCATAGAGTCTTCCTCTCTCTGATGTATTTTGAGATCAGCTGGGGCCCTCTGATGAGGCTATACCTCATTATAGCACTTTGAGTCAAGAGTAAATAGTGTTGACCACTATTCTGACCACGCTTCAGATGTTCCAGAGTTCAGCTGGCTATTCGGCGTGTGGAAAAGGACTGTGAGTGAGATCAACTTCAGCTGCTCTGTCTCAAGTCAAATTCACACTTCCCTGCAAAGACTGTTCTCAGAAGGCAGAGGATAGGGGATTACATATTAGAAAACCATGGGAATTTGTAAGCAGCTGATTATTCAAAGGTGCAATAATCAGTATTTTTATTGTATCACTGAATAAACCTACTACACGTAAATAGACTGTCCATGGCTCTCATGAACTATTTTGCGTTTATGGTGATGTGAACGCCACAGTCCAGAGTGAAACATCAACTTTTGGACATTCAAGGCATTAGTGACATCCTCCAGCACCACATGTGACTCTGACATTTGTGGTTTTGAGTGAAATAACTCAATTTATTTGGACTTTCATAACATTTGTTCTACATATTCAAATAAACAATCAAAAGTCTATCATAAGATGGTGAAATCAGCCTCAAATCGGCCTGTAAATATTGTCAGTGAGTTTAACCGAAAGCATCACTGTGCCCAATAAAACCTTGCGGACCATTTTGCATGGCTGGAGAGTCCAAATTTTTTGTTTATTAACTCCTGATGTAGATATTTATTTTACTTTGAGATACTGATGAATGCTCAGTAAAATTTAACAAGGAAATTTAACAAAGATCAGATTATTGAATTACGGTGCTTAGAACACCTCAGTTCAAATGAAAATTCTGTGTTTTAAATTTTTTTCCATGTACAGACAGGAGTTAAAGCCACCTGACTCTCTCTTTCCCAGTGGCACATGAATTCCTCACTCAAGTTGGTAGAAAAGAACATGGGTCATCCATTTTTCAGACTGTGGGAAAGTTTGTAAAATGTCCATCACACACACAGTTCCACAGTATAACTTGGATTAGGTC
>KV751315.1:1137014-1150152 GCA_001698575.1 Mola mola
GGACTTCGGTAACTTCCCAAAACACTCCAGGACGACACTGAGATGAGATCCTAATAATGGTAGCTTACGTCTCTGCCGATGAGATCATTCCTGTTTTCAATGACTCCCCAGGGCGCGATCCCAATACTGCAAATTTTCTTGGATGACCGTGAACAGTGCTCTTTGAGAGCATCTCCCACATGCTTCGCCACACCTTTAAGAAGGATGTATAACACAATTAGTAATCTTTCATCAATTCTAGGGCAGCGTCTTAATTTTTATTGCTACTTAAAAAAACCTTTGCCATACCTCGCGTCTAATTCTGACTGATGATTGAATAATATAAATTGCCACTTCACATTCATTTTGGTATAAATATATGGTCAGTAAGAGTGTCCTGGATACTACAGACCCCAATAATCACACATGTAAACAGTAATGGCCAAGACACCTTATGTTTCTGTGGCCAGTCACAGCAGGTATATTAGTCCTGGGCTTGCCTGGGGTCCACACTTCTCAGCTGATGGATCTCATGTATTCAGCAGTAATTTCTGAGCTTGGAGACCTTCCCAATTTGCCTGGGTGCCAGAGAGGCATTAAAAGTAATCACTGGTCTGGGTAATTGACCCTTTAAGTAAGGATTTAAACACTATGATCAGACTGCATCATCTTAATGCCATGCTGTGGCTGCAGACACACCTCAGCCACGACAGTTAAATGACACACTCAGCGTCCGGTATTACAACTTCTGCTACATCAGCGCATCAATCTGATGGAGGCTGTGTGTTTGTGCAGGATTGTGTAGAAGGCAAGTCAGAGTGAATGGAATGGAAAGCTAATTACTTATTAGCTGTCATATCTATTTAATACTGAAGAGAAAGGTTACAGGTTTTATGTGATATTTAATTATTTGCCATATTCTAAAATTTAGTCCTTTCTTGTTTGTTTTCATTTCAAGCAATGATATAGTATACTATATATGAAGTATCATATATGTAAATATAGGCACCTTAAATCAGTCATAAATGTTTTATTTTTTTAAGAAACAATAACAGTGTTTAATACGACGCAATGATTAAAATGGTGCTGGTTAAACTAGCCATACCTCACAAACAAATATCCACCAATAAAGCAGCTACTACTTACAAAGGTGAGTATGTGAGTTTCTGACCTCTAAAAACTAAAAACAGTTACACTTTGCTCTGTACAAAAGGCTATTTAAGACATGTAGACTCTAAGTTTTATTACTCTTGGACTTGTTGAGTTGAAACACATCTGAAAAAAAATATTAAACTGTAAAATCCTTTGCCATTAATCAAGAAACCTTATGACTTTTACTCCAAAAACCATTGTAATTACACAATTTTCCAAAAACAATCCAGCCAGCTGGGGCCTGACTTATTCACAGGATGAGGAAAGCAAAGACCGTCTGACTACATACCTGTGTTGACCCCTCCGGTGAGTATCCAGGCCCCAGTGGTGACTGCAGCTTTGATGAGACCTTTGCCCACCAACTGTTTTATTCGAGGGTGAAGCTCAAAGTTCTGAACTCCTCCATGAACAGAGATGAGGATCTTAGGAAGCTCCATTTGCCACTCTTTCAGCATCAGCCGCAGGATGCTCTCTGGCCGTGAGTCGTAGGACAAACGCACATACTTGGAAAAGACACAAGAAAAGCATGATCACATAAACACAAAGTGAAAAAAAACATCATAACCTCATATGTTTGATTAACCAAAAAAAACAAAAAACTGTTTGTGTATGATGTTTTATTCATTTCACTACAAAACTAATTTGCTTACCACTAGATTTAATTTCATCAACATTTTAAAAAAACATTTATTAAGGAAAACACCTAAAATACCTTTAAAAGCTATGTGATTTGTTTCGTGTATCTGTGTGATTATCACTCTCTTTGTACTGTACATGGTATGCATGTTTCTCTAGCAGAGGAGAATTTGACCTCCTACCTTGGCTCTGTACGAGTGAGACCCTCCCTGGAAGTTGATGACACCATAGGCGTCACAAGGGCTCGCTTCTGTGTGTTTTTCCACTGACCATTCCTCTGCCACAGAAGTAGACAAGCTGGGGTTTTCACCCAGCTTCATGTCCGAGTACTTCGAGGCCAAGCTGGCTGTGAAACCAACGTGCTGCCGGACCAGCCGCCCACAGCAGCACCTTGAAAGAACAACAACATTCTTATTTACAGTACTTTGACTTATCTTAGCAGTTATGTTGCAAAACTGCAGAACGCAGCAGAATAAAAGAAATATTAACAATTGTACAATAAATTTAATCCTAATTCATGACACATTTTTACATGGCAAGCAATATGTGCAACAGGGCAGAGAAAAATATTCATTAAATCTAGTCAAAAAGTTATCCTAACAGCCTTGTTTGCATTTAAACACATATACTGTATGTCCCTCTTGTATTTGAGGAAAGCAGCCGTACAGGATTGGGTTACAGAAAAACATTTCTCCTTGTCCCACTGGGAATAAAAAGCAATATAAAATACTGCAAAAATGATACTTTCTCACATAAGAGCTGTGTTTTTACCTGGGACATTCAATGTTAGCTTCAGTGTTTTACCACGTTATCATGTACGCAGCTATCAAGTACACATTTACACTGTCTCAGGTTCCCTTTTTAAAACAAGTCATTTGGAGACATACAAAGTCAGCTGAAGAGGACATTCCCTCCCCAACTCATGGAGCTGATCTAATGTTAGCCCAATTCGCTCGCTAGTGACAGCTGACACATTCTGCTCATTAAACAGTTGTTTAATTCAGTCACCATTTATCAACCTCTGAGTGACATAAAATACACAAGGTTTCAAGAACAACTAAGAAATATAATGGGTCAACATTCCCCATTATCACTGGAAACCGCATATATACAGTATGTGATGCACAAATGTATTGTTTGGGGACCCAAATGAGTATTTAAACATAACATTTGAAACATCTAAACCCTGAATATAGCCTCTAGATATAATAGAAAAAAATGTTTAAAATCAAACTTCCAAGAATGAAAGTGAGCTTTATTTTCAACATGCCTTATCAGCGTTAAAAGTTATAAAAGCTTTTTTGTTATTCAACTATTTTAATTACTTTTCAGAGGATGGTTGCTGCTCAGTAGAATTGCATTGTAAATAGAAAAAAAATGCTTGAAGGCAAATTACACCTTTTCTGATGTAAAGTATCTAATTAGCATGGATCCTTTCAGCACAGTCCTGTCAGAATAAGAATAAAGAATAAGCAAAACAAAGACCAAACAAATACTTACCGGATCAGCTGTTGGCAAATTTGGCATCCTGGAAGGCATCTGGAAGGAAATTTCACAGAAACATAATTATTTACTGATTTAAGTTTAAATCAGAAGCACATAAATTGGGGGGACATGTGCAAATACTGTTTATAAAAACAGTTAAACTCTCCTGGTGGGAAGTTCTGGGTAGACATTTGAGGACATTTGGGTAGGTTATCTGTCAGCTGGACAGGCATTCCAGCTAGATTGCCCTTTAACCAAAACAGCATTATGAAACCTACCAAAGGGACTCTCACTTTGATCAGAGTCACATGCAGGCCTTTGGCCCAGAGATAAACGGACCCATGTTCACTAACACTTCCGAATTGTCTTTGAGCAGCAGCACGTACTGCAGTTAGTGGAGAAAAGCAACTGGCAAATAATTGATGTAAAAGAAAACACAGGCAAAGAGGAACCTGGCATCACAGTGAGTTTATGAAAAGAAAGAAGGTATGTGCTCTCTTATGGTTAACTAAAAACTAACTAAAAACAACATACAAAGCAGGTGGCTAAGAAATAAATTTATGTACACATTGGAAAAACCACTTCCCATTACTAAGAGACATGCATTATACAAACAAAACATTATCCCTTTCTTTTTTTTCACCATTATATTTCTTTATTACTGAATGACTTAAATACTAGGAGCTGCTGTATGTTCAATCTGAGCCATTTCGTGTGTGCCTCTAATGCACACATAGCACATTGTGAATGGTTGGCCGGTATGCCAAGCCACTAAAGAGCCTTGCATACAGTTTCAACACTGCTTTGTAAAATGTGTGCAGAAAAATCCTTCTTCACATAACACACACAGCGCAAGCAAGGACAGAAATCATTAAAAAAAAGTAATCAGATTTCACCGAATCCTCCAAATTATGAAAGAAAAAAAATGCAGATAAGAAATTAATAAAGAATCCCATCCATGAGACTGTAAAAACATACGGTGATGCACAGGTTCATCACTGGTCTTCCCTCTCACTTAACACTGCAATCATAGCAACAGAGATAAACATTAAAAGTTCGTAGAAAGAGACTCATTTACTCTTCGGAGAGTAGTGGTTAGGGTTTGGGCCCACTTTAACAAACACCATGCAATTACACCGTTTCCATGGCTATCACTACTTGGCACACTACAGTACATCTAAGCACATACCTGTGGGGGTCCTTTGACACTGGAAGTATGTACACACATTCCCTCTTGTTGAAAGTGCTTTCTATCCAGGGTTTCTGGGACTGAAAACAGAAAGACAGAGTTGCATACCGTGAGCTGTGGACAGTATCTGATGACCCTCTTGTCTGTAGTTATAGCTTTCATTGTTGTTGGATTTAATCATTTCAGGCTACCAAGCTAATCGTTCCCGAGGATATTAAAAAATAATGTTCCCATGTACTAGTAGCTTCAAGTAGAGCAAGCGAAAGGACATGGACATGTATCAAAGCGGTAATTTAAAAGTTTGTAACCCTTAATCTACGATTTGGTCCATGAAATTAAATGATTGGAAAGTTAAAAGGAAAAAAAAAAAACTTCATCAAATAATGTGAGCTACAACCTGCCGACAAACAATCTCTTCCTGTATCAGTGCTCTTCTAAAACAAGGATTTATGTCAGAGGAATTTCCAATTAGAGCCTCATGTCTTATTGTTCCTTCAGTACAGCTCAGAGGGACCCATGAGGGATTAGAACCATTAATCCCTCTAAGCACAAAAGGGAAACCTGCAATTTCATGCACGAAACGCAAACACCGTCACCTGCTTCATGCCAAAGCGTTTCAACTATTCTTAAAACCCAAACAATAGCCTTATCGCAACCGGTGATGGAAATGCTGTGAACCAGGCGGCAAACAGACTTTCGTTTTCTGCTGGAGCTGGCCAGAAATGCTCCTCAGTAGTCATTGTTTCCATGTAGGACCAGGAGTGACAGAAAATAGAGGAAAAGTGCCTTCATTTAGGTAAAAACTAATGAAAACTAGTCTTTCATGTGACATTAGTCATGTTGCACTTAAAGCCTTCATTCAAAAATGACAACAAAATTATTTCATTTAAGAGGCTGGAAACAGCAAATGTTTTGCTTGATTCTATCAAAATGAATCAACTATTTGAATACTTATGGCAGCTCTTCTTTCAAGGCGACCAACTCTGGAGCTAAGAGCTCAATCCATAGAGATTCTTTCTGGAACAGGGTAGGCCACAGCTTGATCAATGTCACCCAACTATGGAGCCCCAGTGTACCTGGATGTCCTCCTCTTCATCTCTGTGTTTAAGAGCTTTGTACAGGAACATGCCAACGCTCCTTCACGCATCTCCTGGACAAACCACAATCACCGCAGCCTCCCCTAATCAGTGGACCATCAGCAGAGTGTCACTGCGCTTCTCGTAGGTTCCGTCTCCCCAGCAGATCTGAACACTATTTCCATACAGATGTCAAAATCTACCCATAGATCCGGCCCAAGTTAAAAGCTGAGCGATCAGTGAGAGGTTGCAGCCTTCAAACTCCATCCACTGTTAATGTGTACGAAGCCACTCGTTGGGCAGATGAATGTGTCTGAAACCAACTAGATATTATACTCAGGCTGGAGAGAAAGAGACGAGGGAGGCGGGGGGGGGTGCGGGAGCGGATTACTGGCTGGGCAGAGGCCTCAATGATATATACCTACTTGTCTACTGAAGACAGTTCAACAACTGTGATTCACGCACAAAACCTCTCCCAACAACAGAGGCTCCGCACGTACAAGCCAACTCATTTACTTTGATGATCCAGCTAAAATTGATGGGCAGCAAACTATCGTGTATTTGTAATGATGCTATGATCACATTAAATCATGCAAATGCATTTTCTCTTTCTAATTTCTGTATCAGGATATGACAACAAATTACAATTTGAAAAAGGTTACTTTGACAAGATTGTCCCAGTTTAATGTTCTTTGCTGTCCATTGGAACCCAGGTTTTTCTTTGGCATTTGATTTGAACGTTGATCACATGCTGCCAAAATCTAAAACGCTTTTGCTAAATTTTTATCCTGCAAGAAATTTAAATGATGATCGGTTGAGGATCTTTTAAGTGTGATGTTTCACGTGGCGCTTATGTATTATAATCCTTGCTAAGACAATTATTATCACTTTCAATATGGATTTATATTTTGGCCCTGGACCCCTAGTTAACTAAAAGAAAAACCCTCTACTTAGTTAAATTATCAAAACCATTGATTTAGAAGTTAAGAAAAAAGTGATTGCACCTGAAAAGGTGACAATCACCACCAAATCCACAAAAATAAAAGTAAGGTATTGTTCCAAGAGAAAGTCAAGTCTGCAACAAAACACTCCATTTAAAGTTGAATTATTTTAGGAAATACACTTGTTTACTTTTTTTTTCAGTGATAGATGAGACTATTACATTCACATTAACCCTTTTATAAATTAAGAAACGGTAGACATTAAGCTTAGTTGGGTTGCAGCTACGAATTATATTAGTAATCAAGCTGTTTACCAATTATTATAACAATTGTATCGAGCAATAGGATAAACAATACTTTTGCATTATTAAAACCAATAGTAAATATACAAAAAGAGAAAATATTTTAATCAATGAACAATGTTCATTGCATTGTTTATATTGCTGTGGTAAATTGCGTCTCATAGTGTTATAATAAAGAAATCAGGAAAAAAAAACAAAAACTGATTTTTGGCTTGATGCAGCTCTTTGGCCATTCATTTGGACTAGCTGGATTACCTTGTGTGGAATATATTTTTGTTCTAAAGTAGAATTCCACTGTGTGACAATATTTTGCTTTGAAAAGATTATCCTTTTATGTCTGCTTAAAGAAAAAAAGGCAAATCCAACACACAAAATTGTAACCCATTTACTGGCGGTATTGGATTGGTGCATTTTAAACCCCAATATCTACTTGCACTACCTGACTTTGTTTTCCAGTGTATTTTATTTTAGCTGTAACTGTGTACATCTTCTGTTGTACACATGAATGAAGATTAGGCTTTCACAAACTGACGGCAGCATTTGATTGTCTGTGGTTATTGTCTTGAACAAAACAGCTAATTTCAGGACATCATAACTACCAGTGTAATGATTTTTTTGTTCTTAGCTAGTCATTACATGTAGCCATAATTAACGTAGCAGTCTTCATCCCAACCAGCAATCATAGTGATTTACCGGCATGTTAAGTGCTGTCGTTAACGTTAATTTGTGTCAGGTCCACTCTGTGTGAGACGGATGCATAGACTGGATGCTCGATGCATAGATGCAGTAAGAATCGTGTCACGCTATGGTGGCTGGTTAGTTCAGATACACAAGATTGGACAGAGTTTCTTGTTTTGTTTTGTTTCACTTGAAGTGATCTCAAACTTTCTGTTGCTTTCTCTGACATGTAGCTCCTCTTCTTCGGATCTCTGTCTCAAATCCCCAAAAAAGAAAATATCTAACAGAAAGATGTGACAGTGTTGCTATTCAAAGCAAATTATTGCATATTTCCAAATTTGAATAATTTTGAAGCATAACTATTGTCTCCTTACATATTGAATTAGTGAACTAATAAACATTGAATTAGATTTCTGTCTGAAATCTAATTCAATGTATTATGATCTATTATCTTTTAAACAGGTGACGAGTGACACCCCCTACGACTGAATGGAGGTCTCAGTGCTGCTCTGTATGTGGAAAATGCTTTCAACAAAAGCATTGGTGTCATCTTGATCTGACAAAATCTAAGAAGCACATAAAGTGTGGTTGTACCCTGCTAACCTGTAACCATGGCACCTGAGAATGTTAGCAATAAAAGGCTTGAGCACTTTAGAGCCCCTGCCAAAATCACAGACACACACACTCTCCCATTTCCTCCCTCCCTCTTCCTTTCTGGCTTCTTTCTCAGATTTCCAGGTTTTATGATTAAATTGTTCTTTTAGGAAATATATCCCGGCACCTTTCCGTCTCTCTAGGTTCAACTATGAAGGACGCTGTTAGTTTTGATTACGCCAAGTGCGTGTACCTGCGGTCATGTTGATCTGTACTGACACATGTTTGTGGGAGTAAATGTGTTTGAATGCGGAACCCAAATCGGAGCGTATACAGTCACTTTGTCTCTGTGTTGTCTTGTGAATGTGTGTCTCACACTCACGCACACACACACTGTGTGTGAACTTAAAAACCTTGCCAACTGCACTCTTCCTTCCCAACTTCTTTTTTTTCCCCTCTTAAACAATGTTACAAGGCTTGCTGGTCAACCCATCAATCCTCTGGCTCTGCCTGACGTAAAGCACAGAGAGATAACATCTGGCTTAGCAAAAGCTATTTATTATCCATTAGAAAAAGTAGAGGCTAAGGGGTCAATATTTTAGTGTAAGCGGCAGCCAAAGAGTAGAGCAGTTTACAATGAACATGCATGAGTGATTACAGAATTTACTTTTGCTGTTTCATCTCTATTTGCATTTACTTTCAGAAATTGGGTTCAAAGTATATTACCTACTAAATGGCTTTAAAGAGTTTTCCACTCTTTTCAATTAACAACAGAAACAAAATTTGGGTTGAAGAAAACAAGGTTCAGGATGAACAACATTTATCCACCTACCTCATTTTCCTGTTATAAAGAAATAATGACCACTAGTTAATTAAGATTACAATTGAACCAGTGGTTTACAGCAATATTTATAAGCATGGACAGAGAACTGGGGCATCCTCCATGGTACAGTGAGCCAAGTCTCCTGCCATGAATTTTTCCATGCCATACATAAAACCTGTTTTTATTTAACTTAAGTCACTAAAAGGGAGATCGATGGATTCACTGCACAATCCTTGGCGATACTCTTAATGCAATCTATAGAACTGATATCAATTTTTTTCTTAAAAAATCTCAAGTTTTTTGTTTTTCAAGCAAAAATGTCAAGAATTGTTTCAGTTTTTTGGGGGGGTTTTTTTAACTGGAAAAAAATATTTTCTTAGTTTTATGATGTTCAAATAAATGTATTTGGGTTTGGGACTGTTGGTCGGATGAAAAAAAAAACATTAAAGCATAACTTTTTTAATTCTAATGTTTAAAAAGTTAGAGTGTAAGCAAAAGTCACACTAATTGGTTACAAAACAATGTCAGTGTTCACGAGTTGTAACAAAGCACGATTGTGGCAGTCGAAGTCAGAATTACCACAGAGAACTAGCTGGGAGAGTATTTAATTTCTGTTTACGTTTAAGGGCCATGCGTAAATAGTAAAATGGCTCCTGTGAGTGAATAAATCACATCATAATTATCATGTTTTAAGACCAGGTACTTACAGTAAGTATTTTTAGAGATTAAAGAAAATATCAAAATATTATAAAGATGAGTATGTATTTATTAAATAAATCCCATATTTTGGAAGAGTAAAATATTTAAAATAATCAATAAATGGATTAATCGAAAAATAATCGTAATTAATCAGTAAAAATAAAGAATCAGAGGCTAAAAGATGGACCTTACAACATCCATTGCAGAATGAGGTTGACCAGGTCATATGAGCTACATGAGATGACAGATGAATACACATGCTTCATATCTGCATATTTCTTCTTTTATTTGATTATTATCATTTGGTTGACCTTTTTCATAATCTGCTGTAAATCTCACTCATCCTACAGCAAAAACATTGACAATTTTATTTACATACATTTTTCATAATAATTTTTTTAAATTTAAGTTTATAAATCCGTTTTGAAAAGGTTTTCTTTTTAACTGGTCATCGAGTCACAGTGGATGACATAGAACAGCTCAGTGGAGCCACCCGAAGTTAAAGATTATTTTTCATACTTTACTCTTAGCCTTCCATTTATGGACTGAACCACCTGTAAAGAATACGATTTAAAACAAGTCAGTTATCTTACTTTTCAGCTAAGCTCTGTTGGGACGAGGCTGACCAGGCCACTGGAGCTGCCACAGCCATGCACTGTTTACACGTGTAAATTATTTACTCATCCTATTACTCCTGTTCGTGAATGCTGTCCGCTAAAAACACACATTACAATTTAGTGAGTCAAACAATAGATCAAAAAACAATCACAAGTCCTGTCTGGTGATTCTGAGTATTAAATATGTAAGCAGGATCAGATAACATCTGCCAAGTGACAAATGTGGGAAGTTTTTCTGTTTGCACAACCAAATCTTGTAAAGCTCTATAACCACACTGGTAAAACAGTGGTCCAGTATGATCAAAAGTAATGTAAATTAATTGTGATTTATTTTCAACATATCTGACACCAGGCAAATCCAAGTAAGGTTTCAAATTCTGATTTAGTGGAGCTCAAATTCTCAATTTTATAGTTTTGGCAAGAACTATCTGCATCATGTCTTGATATTTCTTATATTATGTACTGTTGTACAAACAGTGGTATCTCTTTTACAGGTCAAAGCAGCATCAGTTGAGCATCATTCAATGAGATATATTCCACACATTATGACCATTTAAACACAGACCAGCCTTATCAGTTGGAACCTGTTGCCACATCTTGTATTAGCGGCTCAGAAGACCAGGCCAATAAACAAATGTCAAATGTAGGAAAAAGTTGATCATTAGAGCTTTCAGATAAGGTTCTCATTTAGCTGCACGAGGAAAGTCAGTTCAGTCATGGGACCAAAGCGTGGCAGCTCTCTAGCTCTCACTCTTGTACCCCCTGGACATAGCTCTGAAAGCATGCACAGCATGCACGATACCCTGGCATGCCACCCTGAGTCCTAACTCCAAGCAGCTGTAAGACCTAGCACTGTAACACTTATGATGGCCATTCTTCTCCACATTGGTTATGTGAGCCTATGAAAACCCTGGTCAGGATGGCAGACAACAGCAGGATGACAACTTCAAAATCTCACTGCTTAAATAACAAAAAGTATCTCTATTTGCACTTATTAAAGAATATACTTAGTTGGTATTCCCTCCAGTGCTCTTAGGGTACAGCAAAGTGCACACAAGTCAGTTGCTTCCCTCGGCAGAGCCACAGCTCTGCAGAGTGAGGGGGATCAGCTGGCTACCAACTACAGGGCAGTACTCCATTCATAAATTGAACAAACTGAGAATGTGACCAGCCTTCCCGAAAATAGTCTAGGGACACCGGAAAAACGTTATCAGTCATCTTCAAATGGGCTTGTGTGTGTGTGATGCAAATGGATAAGAGCACGAGATAGCAGTGCTCAAGGGAGGCATGCTGCTCCACAGGCTGACACACACAAACACACGCACACACACGCGCACACACACGCACACACACACACACACACACACACACACACACACACACACACACACACACACACACACACACACACACACACTATAGTAGTGCTACAGTCTATTCCACAAGTAATTTAAGGCCATTTTCTACCAAATCTCAGAGCACTTCAGCTTTCACTGATGACCAGTTCTTCCATCCACAGTTACATATGAGACTACATCTTGCAATAGTAATAGCTCTATTAGAGACTGGGGATATAAATCAAATCGCACCCACTTCTCTGACGAACCAAAATTAGTTCACCATCAGAGTCAGCGGCGGAGTCACAGGAGTGTCTCATCCAGCGGGGGTAAGCTGGTGCATGTGACCAGTTAGCACTGTGGGAAATAAGACAGTCCTGCACTGTAGGAGAAGACAGGCGCTGGCTCCTGTGGCATTTCAGCACATAAAGAAACACATCGAGCACAGCTATACATTAGTAGATCAATACTGTAACATGTGATGAGACCAAATCTCCTTGTCTTACAGGCCACAACAATTAATGAGAGAGTCTGTTAGCTGCTTGACCACCACATCCATGTTAGTAATTACAGATTTTTACGGATTGCGCATTTGTTTTTGGACAAGCCCCATAAATGTCTCTTCTAAAAGGTCATATAATTATGTCTACAATAATGTCGGGTTATTTATGACGATCCCTTAAGTGTCTGAGGGTGTTTGAGGCCACTGTTAGTGAAAGTGCAAATTCATGAGCAGGACTGCTTGATAGCAACAGTATGATGTTCCACAGCAATGTACTCCCGTATGAAAACATATTTGAGTTTAACTATACTGTGATGCGGATTTTAACTCAAACTAAGCACTGATCACATATGAACCCTGGGTATATATCATAATGTTGTTAATGTCGCCCAGCTGACTAAGAGCTAGAGCATCAAGTCATCTTCTCTAGCCACTCACCCAGGAGTCATCAGTCCATCAGATGAGACAGCGAAATACAAGAAAATCCGGCAAAGAGTGGCCTCTGCTCGACACCACCAGCCAGAGGAAAAATGACAACTGACGATAATGTGACAGGCCTTTAACAACGTCTGCAGCGGGCCTAACATTTCAGTCATATCTTATATAAAACAGTCAAGACCGGGCACAGGGCGAAACGTCTGAAATAAAAAAGGAACTATTCCAACAATTTTCCCAAACGGAATAAAAAGGCGTTTAAACGTAGCTCTACTGGGCAGCAATTCACGGCGGCACTGGCTCGCTCTTTACAGTGACTGTGTGTCACTCGCCACCAAACACAGCTGGCAGAAACGTGTCTCACACGAGTGTCAACAGCTGGAACCGCGCACGTTTGGGTCATTAACATCCAGGGGACTGTCCGCTCAAGAGAAGCCCTGTCCCTGTTGACTTACCACTTAGGAACCGCTGCTAACATCAGCGGCAGCTGTTGAGGCTAGTTAGCTTACGACAAGTACCTAGCATCTAGCACTAGCGAGCTAGCTACTTAGCCTGCTAACCTTGCGCCCGTGTGTGATTTTGGGGACCTCTTGCTACATCGTGCGCACTTCACTAAGACGGTCCGAGTCAAAACACTTAATAGGCACAGCCGCACAGTCAGAAACACAGCAAAAAAAAAAAAAAAAAAACCGG
>KV751315.1:1161670-1183842 GCA_001698575.1 Mola mola
TCATAAATCATAAAAATGATTAAAAAAATATATAATATTTAAAGCATATTTTAACAGTTAAATCAGAATTACTTTAAATGCTAATATTGGTAAATACACGGTTTTGAAAAAGTCAAAAATGCTACAGGTACACAGACAATATATACTATAAACATATTTGGCCTCTGGTAAATACAGTAATGACAGTGGATGACAATGCAGAGGTAGGAGCGCTGGTTTGAGCTATGACAAAATTATGAAGGGAAAAAGTGTGAGAAAAGAGAAAAGGTACCTTGAAGTTCGACAGTGAGATGGTCTTCATAAAGTTAAGGCAGAAAGCAATGCCAAGGAAGTCCTGCAAGATCCAGATCCATCTAAATGCACACAACAGGCTCATTTAGCTTCCCAGTTGAACCACGTAGGGCTTTTTTTTTTTTTTTCTTTTACAAGAGCAGGGTAGCTCTACAATAAAAAAAAACAAAAAAAAAACAGGAAGCCTAGAGTGACATTATTGAATGCAAAAAGCTTAAACCAGTTTATTTATATGTGATACAACTGAACCTGTATTTTGGCATGTGTGGGTAGCAAGAACTAGCAGTCTATGGTTGAATAGGACAGCTGATAACCTAGTACTATACTGCTTCTCTTATGTATTGTAAAGTAGCGTTGGAGCTACTGGAGTATGGGGACACTACTGCTCAACTACACCCAACTAGTTCCACATGAGAGATCTTTCAACTTCTGTACGAAACTTCATTTAGTTCCGGTCCATTTTCCCTAAAGTTACTGCATTAAACTGTTACATTCAAATCAACACTTCCTGTATTACTTTCAAATTAAAAAGGTCCTTTGATATGTTTTGGTGTTGACAAATACTAGCAGCAGCAGAGTATAATTATATCAGGATGTGAAATGTGCATTGATACATAAAAAATGATACATATAAAGATAAAAGTACAAAAATATACACAGTATTGGCAGTTGTAGAATTCTAACAGTATGTACAGATGTTGTGCAGAGTGCAGAGTTTAGTGCAGGTAGGAGGAGGTGAATGATTTAACCAGGTAAAGTGTCTAGTGTCTAGTAACAGAGGTGTTCAAAAGTCTGATTGCACTGGGGAGGAACGACATCCTGTATCTAATCCGTTCTCTAGTTCTGATTCTCATACTCAAGCTCTCATATTCTCATAGGAAGCTGGTTTGGGTGTTGTCAAAAGCACTACTGCTGCCATGTGGCTGTTTACCAGATCATTTTAAGGAATGATCATTTTCTGCTCATGTTATTTCCAAACTTGTGGCATCCATGTCTAAGTATGGACTGAAACGAGCAGAATTAGAGTTGTGTGTTTTGTGCGCTTGTGTCCTATAAAAGTACCTGTCTTCATTCCTGTAGACTCCCCAAACCACAGTAATGCTAATGCACACAGCAGCCAGTATGAGAGACCGCACTGACAAGTTCCAATTTCGGATAGAGAAGCTAGAAAAAGGCACAGATATTAAAATAAACAAAGGCTTCCAGCAGACAGACATTTTAAGAAGAGGAAGTAACACAAAGTGCTCTGTTTGACCACAATTCCCATCTTATTTAGATGGGCCTTATGGTCATAGAGAAATCAGGAAAAGAAGTAAAACATATACAGTATGTGTGCAGTGTTGTGTCTGTATAGCCCAATCAGCCACAACATTAAAACCACTGATCACCTGGCTACAGAGCAAAGTGCTTGAATTTCATGTGGATGACACTTGACACAAACCATTCACCCCAAACAAGAGAAGCACATCCCCCGCGGCACTGGTACCACCTGAGGACATTGTTTGCCTCGGCAGAATAATATGTGCAGCCAAACCATAAAAACTGCTCAGGAACTGCCCATGACGTGACAAAGGGCTTAAAGGACATCCCCAAATCCAAATCTGATTGAGCATCCATGGGATGTACCCGAAAAATTACAATCCATTGAGGTCTTTCCCTTTGAAACATAAACATGTGATCTGTTGGGGTGGGGTGCCTTTGGTGTCCAGCAACGGAGTGTTGGGAGCAGTTCTTTGAGTCCCGTGGGTTGCAAGGTGCCTCGGGGGTTGGACTTGGTTGTACCAGCATTTCTGATCAAAGCGGGATCTGGGGAATTTGGGGGGATGTTCTACCATGTGAGATGCTTATCACTGCTCTTGTCACACCATTCCTGTGTAGTTTTTGTGACGTTGCGGGTGGGGACCAGTGCCATCAGGGAGTGCTGTTAGCGTGAGGGGGTTTAGTGTGTCTGAATGTTTGGATGGGTTTTTAGGGTCAAATATCATCTACATGAATGTCAGGATTCAGGGATTGCCAGAAGAACATTACAGGTGATTAATGTTATTCACTTTACTTGTCAGTGGTTTAAACGTTGTGGCTTATCGGTGTACACACACACATATTTTTGAAAGAATGGTGCTCATACCTCAAAGTGCCACAACCAATTTTTTCCATTATCGCATCAAGACAGCTGAACAATGCAGAGGCAGATGCCAGGCAGAATATACCGATAATGATGTAAACTGGGTGAAAAAACAAAAAACAAAAAACGAAACAAGAGATATTAACAAAACATGAGATGTTATTACTTTAAAGCACAAAAGTGGTGTTTTGGGGTTCCACTCACCAAGGATGTTATAGAAAAAGTACATGAGGACCAGCATCCCACACATCAGGGTGACAAAAAAAATCACTTTGAGTGGAGAATACAGGACTAGCTCTCCATTTTCTTCTTTGCTCTCTCCCCCTCCATGCCTTCCTGTGCCACTGTTCAGTTGGTCCCTGACACAAACAGACAAAAAGGGCATTATTTTGGTTTGCATTTCAAGGTTATTGTTTACAAAATTTGCAACCTGTAAGGTAAAAAAAAAAAATCAGGAATTTTTCCGATGCATTTAATGCAATCTGGTGTAACAGGACTGTAATAAATATGATCTTTGAGAAAGTAGGCTATGTTCTAAACTTTAGTCCATTACTATTTATATCATCTGGTTAATCAATGACAACGTAAACTTAAAAAACACTATACATTCTTTTAATACTTGGTCTAGATTGATGGTATTAAAATACACACAAATCTATTAAGAGCAGCTGCAATAGCCCACCTCTCACATGCACCGCTCCAATACCCCCCTAAGACAACTGTGGCAATGGCAATCAGTAGCATGACTGCAATGCTTGGATCAATCTTTAATCGAATCGGAGCATAAAGTTTCACCTGCATGTCATCATCAAACACCTGGGAATACATAAAAAGATTCAACATTTAATGAGCAATTCTCAATCCCATTTGACCATCTTGAGCAAAGGCAAATTTAGCAGCAGAGAAAGTAAAGACCAACTGACCTGCAGTGCTTCCAGAAAGTCCCTGTACCTCATGAGAGCCAGAGGAATGTGGACCTTTGCATACTCTGAGTTATTGGTTGAAGGAGTGATCTGAAAAAGCGAGTCATACAAATATGATTTTAATTTTTGTGCAGTTAATGGGCCATTAATGGGAACATTTATGTAGCCTCTGGTGATTCTTGATGCATAATATATTAGCAAACAAATGTGTAAAATACTCATCCAAAAGTCTCCACCTGGATCTACCTAATCCAACAGGCAAAAGCCTTTCAATGTGTAATCACAGAAGGGATTAACATGTTTCAGATGGCAACAAGTTATGCAGTGAGTAGTTTTTCATTTCTTAAACAACCAACTTGGCAGAAGTATCCTGTGGCTGTGGAAATTATGTTACTCTTTCAGAAGAGTTTAATTATTGACCTGCATCAAGCAAAGAGAACAACTAAGGAGATGGTTTAAACTACTAACAATTGGGTTAAGAACTGTCCAACACATCTTTAAAACCTAGAAGGATGTGGCAAGCCATCATCTTCAAAGAATCATCAAAACAAGATCTTGGCGGAAATTAATTGAGCTCTGTATGGAAATGAATGTTGTGACATTGTAGAAGCTTATCAAAACAACGCCAAAGCTAAAGGTGCTCCAATGAAGTATGACAGTGTGTAAATTTCTTTGGACAGGCAGTCCATGAAACTGTTACTCAAACACGACAAGAGGTTTTACATAGGAAACATATAAATACACTGAAACCCTGTTGTCACTTATTTATTTGTAATAACACCCTCTTGATATAACTTTATGATCAAATGCAGGAAAAAAATAGATATTGGGTTGGTCATTAATTAAAAACTATATATATTTATCTAAATGTCCTACCAATGTACTGTTGCTGACGATGAGCAAATATTTAGCTCCTAGGTTCTGTGCAATCAGTAATTTCTGGCCGAAATCACAGACTCCCCTCATCACCACCAGTGCTTTGTCCTTTACCACATCTGGACTGACCCCTGAGTCATTGCACAGCAGAGTGGAGGTCATATTCACCAGTGGATACTGCAACTGGAAAAGTAAAGACAACAAATATTTAACAGTTAGGATAGGAGGAACGCTTCCTGCAATTTTCTGACCACAACATTGGAAAACATAGGAGGAGTCACACACTGATGAGTGTTACAATAAACACAACAATGTCATTTTACCTACAGTCATTATCACTTACTTTTCTGTGCTGAATTAATTAGAATAGTGCCTGAAGGATGTTGAAAACTTACAGCAGCATCAAGGGTTTGTGATAAGGGTGTCCAGGAGCGGTTGTGAACAATGCAATATTCCTTGTCTGTAATTCCATTTGAAATGTGCAAAACTGCCTCCTGGCAATTTATCTGTCAGGGGAAAAAAAGTCTGGTGAATTTTTGAAGAAATAGATCTCTAACATATTACTATGGCTAAATGAGTGACCTGAAAGCAGAATTGTAGGTGACCTGACATCAAGCCAATGTGTTGCTTCGCAGCAGACATGTATTGGACACGTTATATGTGACAAAACTGTTAAACGTCTTACAAGTGTTGTCCACATTGAGGCCATTATGTGTGATGGTGTGACACACATAAGCATTGCTCATACTCTTCAAAACAAAACTACAATAGACTACTAACCACAAAACAGGACATTCATGTTTTACTCTCCCGGGTCACACGTCTAGACCCTTTGACGCGACGCTTCAATGTGGTCGGGACTTCCCGACTCTGAAGTAATCATATACAAATGTGTAACGATAAATGACGATAAACACTTCCTTGTTGGTGAGGTGGTATGGGACGCAAAGGGAGATAAACCTCCTCCAAACCACAAAACCAGATTTTAAACAATGTTGGAAACAGTTTATCTGAATTAACACACATGCGCACCGTCCCAGCTGTCTAGCTTCTACCACAGGGCAATTTAAGAGCTAACGCTAGCTTAGCGACAGCAGACATTTGTCTCGTAAATAGGACGAAACAAGTGCTTCCTATACACAAAGTACACGTGTTTTGACTTCGACTAAAAATACAACACGGACAGCAAAAAAACAATCGTAGCTGTCACTTTTTCGGTGGCAGGTTCACCCATCGGCTTCGCCGTCAGCTGCTACCAAACACACTTCAGTTTCTGTTATTAACGTCCATTTACTTACCTGCGATGCCAAGAAAATGACCGACAAAATGAAGATTCTGACAGCTCCTTCCATGTTGGTAACATTCGCTTTTAACACAGTCTGGTAGCATAAACATTAACTGACTTGTGTGCGGCGCGGAGAACCCATTCATTAGCAAGTTACAGTTTTATCATCGCTTTGTTAAGCTGGTCTACAGTTGCCTGCTACTTCCTGAAATGACTCGTGACACGAGATAGCACACCGACCCACTGGTTTCGGTTTTACCCGGTTTAAACTCACGCACACACACCCTACGTAGCGACCATCTATGGTTTGCTGTCATAATTCAACTGGACGTGTGGCGAGTTAAGACTTTATTTTGTTTTGTTTTGTTATTTCTTTAGCTGGCATGGTATTGTTAAGTACCTTATTGCTGCGCACCAACCCGCAGCAATAGGTGGCGGTATGCGCCTTTAAAGTTACTCGTGGCAGTCCTCCAAAGACAAAAAGAAGATAAACACAATGTACAGTTAAGCTATAACAAGTGTTCATGTGCAAAAAAAAAACCCCAAATACTTGTGTCTTAAAGCCTACTAACCTACTAGTGCATCTAAAATAAATGGATGCCATGGTTTGTCAAGTTATTTAAAAAAGTGAACATTTAACATTTAATGATTTTAAAATGTGGGCAACCACAGCCAGAGGACAGTTTCAACCAGTTTTTAACATTACGATCCAACAAACGCACACGCTAGAGGATTCGGCCAAACCATGAGACCGCGCACCTGTTGTTTGTTGTAACAATTTCACAGTGGCAATTCTACAGACAATGCATCATCTAGTTGGCAACGCTTCCCAGTCTGCTTTCTTTCAATAGCTATTGAATGTCACTCATCCTGGAATCATAATTATCAAACATGTTTGATATTTCCGATTCAGGATCGGAAGTTGCTGACTCAATTGCAAGCAGTAAAACAACTATATTGACACCACACACTTGAGGATTGTTTGGACAAATTCTTGGTTGCAACAAGCCGTGGATTGGGTTATGCCCCCATGGTTGTTGAGGGTACAAATCGGTCCCAAAATCATCCATTGTGAAGCCTGGCATAGCAGGGATGCTGAGACACTCCTTTACCCAGCCACATCCACAAACTTCCAGGAGGATACCAAGGGATTATCCAAGATAGCCAAGAGATGTAATCTCTCCAGCGTGTCCTGGGTCTGCCCCAGAGTCTCTTCCAGGGTGGGCATGCCCAAAACACCTCCCCAGGGTGACATCCGGGAGGTATCCTAACCAGATTGTCACTACAACCTCAGTTGGCTCATCTCAATGCGGGGGAGCATCTATTCTGAGCTCCTCACTGATGTCCGAGCTCCTTACGCTATCTAGAGACTGAGCCCAGCCTCCCTATGGAAAAAACTCATTTCAGTTGCTTGTATTAGCGATGTTGTTCTTTCAGTGCCTATCCAGAGCTCCTAACTATATATAGGTAAGAGTTGGAATGTAGATTGATTGTAAAATTGAGAACTTTGCATTGGGCTTTGGGCTCAATTCTCTCATTGCCAAAATGGACTTCTAGAGCTTCCACATCTCTGCCAACACTGTTCCTCTCCCTCTGTCAAACTCCTGCTCCATTTTCCCCTCATTCATGAAAACCTCCCCTTGGTGCAGCAACCTTTCCCGACCTGAAGAAGGCAATACACCCTTTTCCGTCTGAGAATCGTGGACTCAGACTTAGAAGTAATGATCTTTATCCGCTTTACACTCGGCTGCAAACTGTCTTAATATGACCTGGAGGTCACTGCAAAAAGCACAGACAGAATCCTAAGGCCACCAAACCTGACTCCCTCCACCACTTTGCTGTGCCTAGAAATTCTGT
This sequence comes from Mola mola, assembly GCA_001698575.1. NCBI lineage: Eukaryota > Metazoa > Chordata > Actinopteri > Tetraodontiformes > Molidae > Mola > Mola mola. The sequence goes on from KV751315.1 coordinate 1,169,025, forward strand.
CCATAAAAGTTATGAACAAAACCGGTGGCCGAGACTAGTCCTGGCAGAAAAAAGTCTTACTTTCTGCTGGCAACACAAACCAAACTCTGTCTCCAACAATATAGAGTTTGAATGGTCTGTAACAACAGGCCATCCACCCCATACTCCTGGACCACTCCTCACAGGAGAGCTCCAGGAACAAGGTTGTATGCGTTTTCCAGATCCACAAAACACATGTAGACTGATTGGGCAAAACTGACAGGCTTTTCCACTAGCCTTTCAAATGCTACAGTGCTCGTCCAGTATTGGACAGTGGCCAGGAAGAAACTGCACTGTTCCTCCTGAATCCGAGGTTCCATTAAAAGTTGAACTCTTCAGATCCCTGGGGTTGACCTTCCCAGAAAGGAAAAGGCCTTGGTAATGGTGGCATGGAATATGACACAGTCAAATTCCATGTCCCCCGCTGCCATTGGGATGCGGTCTAATTTCTACCAGATGTTGGAGCTGAAGACCATTTTGATAGAGTCCTCATCCTGACGTTTCCACCAGACTCTCACTATTCAAATGGTTCTGCCAGGTCTATCCAGCATCCTCCCCTGCCACTCAATCAAACATACCAATAGGGGGTGATCAGGTGACAGCTCTGCTCCTCTCTTCAATCTAGTGTCCAGAACATGGCTGCCAGTCAGCTGATACAATTACAGTCTATCACTGATCAGCCACCGTGGGTGTACTGGTGCCAAGTGTGCTTATGGACACCCTCATTTCAGAACAATGTGTTAGCTGCTAGCACAGAAGTCCAATATAACTGAACCCAGCTCAAGTTCAGATTGGGCAGGCCGTTCCTCTCAACAGCAGACAAGTGACTTAAACGGAGAAAAGTTTCAGCATCTCCACTCTCCAAATCTGACAATTTTTCATTAACATTGATAACTGTACTGTCCATCCCTCCCCTCAGGTCAAGAGTCTGGGTGTCATCTTCAACAGCACCCTCTCCTTCACTGCACACATAAGAAATATCACCCTGTCTGCTTACTTCCACCTCAGTAACATCAACCACCTTCGTCCAGCCCTCACCCCCGACAGCACTGCCATACTGGTTAATGCTCTTATCACATTGTGTCTTGATTACTGTAATGCTTTTCTATATGGTTTAACTCAGAAATCCCTCTATAAACTTCAACTGGTCCAGAACTCAGCTGCCCGCATCATTTCCAGAACGCGTTCCACATAATTCATAACCCTGTCGTCAAACAATTCCATTGGCTCCCGGTCCGCTTCTGTATAGATTTTAAAATCCTGCTCTTCTTTACCTCACTGAGCTCCTAGAAATACAGTATATACTCTCTCCTGTACACTCAGGTCCACCTCTGCCTCCCTCCTCTCCACTCCACCTGCCCATCTGTCCACCATGGGACTTTGACCCTTTAGCTGCTATGCCCCCTGACCTTGAAATGCACTCTCACAGGATATCCACACTGCTGGGGTCCTCTGGGGTCTCCTGTCCAATCAGGGTCCTGGAGTCACAGAGAAAACAGTGTATTAATCCAGCAGTCAGCAGGCCGGCAATAAATACAATTCAATAAAATCTCAGAGATCAGACACAAACACAGTTCACCTGCAGGGGACGCAGAGGTGCGACCTTCACCTGCTTCTTCAAGTGTGTGGGAGGGGCTCACTGTGAGCAGCTGATCTTGTTGGGATCATCTAAAGGCACATGTGAGGAAGGAGGACAGGAGCATCTGGTTAAACATGAGGGAACATCAGAGTAGGAAGGAGAGCAGCTGGAGAGGGAGCTACAGGAGGAGTCAGGAGGTAAATTCAGGGTGTGGAGCCCGGGGACGAGCTGTCTGAGGATCCTCAGGATCAGCCTCGGGCTGCCAGGGTGGCTGGGGCTGGGCCGGAGGACTGCCTTCCAGGTGAAGATCTCTTCAACTTGATGACAGAAACAAACCCTTAAACTTCTGCCACAGTTCATGGCAGCATCGACTTTGTGAAAAAATGACTTGTCTTGTACCAATAAAAAGTGTAACTGAGATGAATCTTTTTTAGCCAAATGAACGAACAGATAAGGATTTCTGTTGAATCAAGTTGAGGACTGAAGAAACTGTATCATCAGGTGGACACAGAGCAGCCAGGTCACATATTAAACTCTGTGATCGAATCTGATCAATATACCTCTCAAATCAACACACAGATTTGATGGTTTTTGTATATGTTGTTATTTTTACCATCACTTGGTAAAGCAGCTGACTGTCTCATTACAGAGACTAGATCAAAGATCACAGTTTACTCATATACATGTGACAGTAATACAGACCATCACCTTTCCACTCAGCATGTGTTTCAGTATTCAGGTCATGTTCTCATATTTTATCAGCTGTCCAAATATTATTTGCTCATGTTTAGACCCAGGGGCTGTTGCACAAAACCAGAGTTTCTTCTCAGGCATGTCCAAAGTCTGGCCCGGTGGCCAATCATGGCCCGCAGCTTCGGTTTTATAATGTATTATTTATGGCCCGCTAGGACTGTTAAACAGGCATGTCCAAAGTCCGGCCCGGTGGCCAATCATGGCCCGCAGCTTCGGTTTTATAATGTATTATTTATGGCCCGCTAGGAGAGGTCAAACAGAATAAATAAATCATAAAAGGTTCAAACTGCAATTTCTCCTTTCACCTCAAGGTGGCAGCACTTCCCGAACTCTATCTGGCTCTGTGACCTTGCTGTGAACCCTTCTCGCTAATTTCTGCCATGGCGCCTGTAAATAAAAAGAGGAAAGTTTACAGTGAGGGCTGCCGCTTCCAGGAGAGACGGGAATTACAATATTTTTTCGCTGAAAGTCGAGGCAATTGTGTTTGCCTAATTTGTCAAGAGACTGCTGCCTTGTTTTTGGAATTCAATGTAAAGAAACACTACCAGACAAAAAACGCTAACGATATACGATAAGCTAACAGGGAGTGAGCGCGCAAAAAAAGTGAAGCAACTCCAAGCTGCTTTAGCCTCACAACAGCGACTCTTCACGCGTGCCTGTGGGTCAAATGAATCCGTCACCAAGGCAAGCTACGAAGTTGCCATGTTAATCGCCAAACATGGCAACCTTTCACAGAAGGTACGTTAATCAAGGACTGTGTCATGAAAATGGTGGAGAACATTTGCTCCGAGAAGAAGCAAGAATTTGCTAATGTTTGCCTGGCTCGTAACACTGTGGCACGGAAAATAGAGGACATATCGTCAGATATTCAGAGACAACCGGGGGACAGGGGAGGGACTTTTGATTATTTTTCATTAGCCTGCGATGAAAGCACAGATGCATCTGACACTGCACAGCTACTGATTTTTTTTGGGAGGAGTTGACGATGACACGAACGTAACAGAGGAGCTGCTCGACCTCCAAAGCCTTAAAGGCCAAACAAGAGGAACGGATTTATTCATTTCTGTTTGTGCAGCTGTTGATGATATGAAACTACCATGGAGTAAAGTTAGTGGGATGATTACTGATGGTGCGCCCGCCATGGTTGGTGAATGAAGTGGATTGTCCACATTGATCTGCAACAAAGTCAGTGAAGAAGGAAGTAACGCCATTAAACTCCACTGTATAATTCACCAACAGGCTCTCTGCGCAAAACATCTCAAATTTGATCATGTTATGAAACCTGTGGAAAAGGCAATCAATTCTATTCGCTCTAAAGCCCTTTACCATCGCGTTTAAGCAGTTCAAGCAGTTCCTGCTTGACATCCAGGCTGAATACGGAGATATAGTATATCATACTGATGTGAGGTGGCTCAGTCGGGGTTCCGCACTGCAGCGATTTTTCTCTCTCAGAGAAGAAATTGGACATTTTTTTGGCTGAAAAGGGACAACCGACGCAAGAACTGTCAGATACTGTATGGCTGGCAGATTTATCTCTTTTGGTTGGCATAACGAAGCATCTGAATGCGTTGAACGGTAGCCTCCAAGGACAAGACGCAGTGGTGAGCCAACTGTATGCGCACATTAAGGACTTTGGAACCAAGTTGCAACTTTTCCAAAGACACTTGCCACAAACTGAACCCTGCACCGCACATTTTCCAGCTTTGCAAGAGGTCATGGACAGTTTTCTACAGGACAACATCGGTGCGCAAAGGAAGAGGTATGCAGCAGCCATCGGATCTCTTTCTGTGGAGTTTAAGGAATGCTTTGAGGATTTTGCAGCTATTGAAAAGGACATGTTGCTTTTTTCTTCTCCCTTCTCCGTGGACCCCAATGATGCTTCGCCACAGCTGCAGTGTGACAACGAGTGGCGTGGCAGTCACCAGCAGCTTTCTGTTTTTGACTTTTACCGGCAGCTGGACAAAGGCAGGTTTCCAGAAATGCGAACATTTGCAAAGAAAATGTTGAGCTTATTCGGCTCCACATATTTGTGTGAGAAGACATTCTCTGTCATAAACTTAAACAAGAACTGCTTGAGGTCAAGACTAAGTGACTTCCACCTGCGTGACATTTTACGCATCTCAACCACTTCCCTCAAATCAGACCTTTGCCTGTCTACTGAAATCCAGATTTCAGTATCACCCTTCTCATTAGTGTCAGTAAGTTACCCGTTTCTTGGTCGATCTGAAATTCTGAGTGTTTTGAATGGTAACATCTGTCACTAGTAACAGTGAAAAGCCAAAAGCACAGTTATAAATATATGCACTTGGACTTCTGGCACTTATTGTATTGAGATTTTGAATAAGGTTTGCCTATAACTGCTGGTGTTATGTACCTGTAGATGTCACACAAAATATTACTTTCTGAATGATCTTGACAAAGACAAGAGCAAGAGTCATATGTTTTAAGCTTAAATGTTAACAGACTTTGCATTACTCATATAAATCATGTTTAAAATGAACATGGGGTTAAGATTTTTATCAACTTCATGGAAGTTTAAGGTATTCCATACAGTTTGTTCTATGTTATCTGACTCCAGATGTGAAAGAAAGGCAGAATTGTTTTTTTTTATTTGTTCTCACCTGAGTGGCTTAGATTTGGTTACATTGCCATTTAAAAAAATGATAATTGTGACAATGAAAATAAAATTGTTATAGAACAGTGCATTTGTATGTAACTTTTACTGTTTAAAAAATGTCAGAATGGACCCTTGGCCCCCGGGAATCTTCACATTATCAGATCTGGCCCTCTTTAACAAAAGTTTGGACACCTCTGATCTAAGTAGACTGTATAATGTTCTCATTACTGACTTCACTGAAACCACCATTTTTACCTCTCAAAATAAATCTCTCTCATCACTGAGTCCAGCTTAATCCAGTCGGGAAAACTGGAAAATCCCGATTTAACCAGTCACATAGGTTTCGTGCAACAATCCTCTGGTGTCAATCTTAAACAGGGTTTTTGTGTCCGTGCAAAGTTTTATTAATGGACTCTGAAAATCATTTTGTTTAAAAAGTGTAACGTAGCTTCATGTTGACAGTTCTGAACGTCTCTGTGGTGAAATACAGAGCAAAACAAGCTGGATTTTGAAATAATGAATCTTACATCTGCCATAATCATAAGCATCCTTTGTCCTTTATACCTCTCTCCCGGACCATCAGTTAGAAGGCAAGAGCTCGAGGGTGCCAATGAAATGAGGAGGAGCTCCAGGATGTGAAGCCAAGCTAGAGCGAAGAGAGGCAGCATCGCAGAGGAGCAGAGTGAGGCAGGACGGGTCATTATTTTGTACACAGCTCACGTTTTAACTGAAACTCAGTGAAATGAACAGCTTGTTAACAGAAGTTTGTGATATAGCTGTTTGCAGACAGTGTTGAGCAGAGCAGCCCCACTGGAGCCACCGACTGTCATCCAGAGAAGCTGCTGCTGATAAAGAACCCCTACACAGCTACCAGAGGAGGGGCCATGCAGGACACACTGTGAACCAAGTACTAAAAGTGAAAGCTCAGATTTCTGATGCGTGCTGTTATTACCCAGAATTTTAAGGTCTCAATTACATCTCTGGCTCAAATTCTGTAATGTTTGTGTGTTTCAGCTGAGTAAGAGCAGCTAGCAGCTGGTATCTGAACTTAACACGCCACATTCACAGACGCTGGAGATGAGCTGACAAAGAACAATCGGGGCAGAGCTGCTGAGACACAAGCAGAAACATGTTCTGAACCAGATGGGATTGTGAAAAAGATACCAGCATACAGTAAAACAAGAAAATGTATTTACAATATTAATTATATTAATAAAATACCCTATACATAATTTTAATGAAAGTGTGTAGTTTGTAATCACAGGTTACTCTAGGTTTGCCGTGTGAAATATTTTCTATTTTTGTGTACACTGTTGTCACTTCACATCTCTCACTGAATAACTCGTGTTCTGCCTTAGCTTTGCTTGAGTAGCATAATGTTTGACTCATGCCAGTTCACCCATTCATTGCAACGTGACCAGGGGTGAAGATGTGGTTATCTTGTTATTAGTGATCTACTCATGTTACCGAGTGAACACTCCTCGGGCACCAATTAGTTAATAGCCAGTGTGTTCCTTCGGCTGAGATGTAATCAGATGCTTGTTGAACCGGATATTTCAAATTCATCATTTTGAGATGAGGCCATTCCCACTGACAGCTGGAAAACAAAAACATCACCAGTGCTCAAAGACAGATGGATGATTAGTGCAAGTGCCTCATTTTGGCAGTTATTGACAGCGCTGTTCAGATCATTTGGCTCAGGATGTATACAGTATGTGGAGGTTTAATATGAAGGTCAATATAGCGTATTAAGAAGCCATTTGTGGATATGTGTCCACGCAATAATGGGTAGCAGTTATTTACGTTAACAATGCAGATTGATCTGAATATTTTCTGCATCTCTATTCAAACTCATTATATGACTCACATGTCATTTGGAAATGCAGAGAAAGTTCAGGTAAGCTAAAACTACCATATTTTGAAGGAAACAGCAGCTCCCTTGCCTAGTGTGACCCTGAGCTTCCTGCTGCTGCATCTGCTGCTTTTTTTTTTTTTTTTTTTTTTTTAATCAATTCATTTATTTTTTGCTTTAAACTGTTTGGTGATTGGCTTCATATTTACATTTTACATTGACGGCTGAATTTAGAGTGCATGAATTTCTATTGATCCAAGCACAGACATTTTGCTGAATCTATTATATGGAAAATCTAACCTTAATTGGCATTTTGTGATGTCCATCCATATGCAAATCTTTTCTCTCAGAACAGGAGTTCATATACAGTGTAGATTGCACACCCAAGTACACACTCATCCAGAATAAATTGGTAGGAACCATGTGGTGCGATATAATTAACGCTGAATCCCACTGTGTGCAGCTTCAAAGTGTTTAAAAGTAAAAAAAATTCTACAGAAGATAAAATGTTTGCATCATAAAGATGAGCATTCACTGGGCTTCCGTTCGAGTAATTATTGATAATAGCATGAATGTGGTAACATCAGGTGGGACAAAAAGCAAATTTTTAAAGAAAAAGTCAAATTTTTTATTTGTACTTCTAAATAATTCATTACAATAACTCTATAGAATCCATCAAATAACCAACAGAAATGATATAAACTAGACATACACGTAGGCAATGTAAAACGAAACCAAGCAATCCATCACTTTTGTACCGCTTATCCTGTTAAGTGTCATGGGGGGGCTGGAGTCTATCCCAGAATCATTGTGTACACCCTGAACAGGTCGTCAGTTCATCACAAGACATATAGAGCCAAACAACCAGTCACACTCACAATCACACCGATGGGCAATTTAGAGTAGCCAATTTCTTTTTGGGACTGTGGGAGGAAGCCAGAGTACCCAGAGAGAACCCACGCAGACACAGGGAGAACATGCAAACTGCACAGAAAGGCCATTACTAGGGAATCGAATCCTTCTTGCTGTGAAGTGACAGTGCTAACCACTGCACCACTGTGCCGCCATTACTGAGAACATCTAATTTAAAGATATGCATCTTCAATTTATCGTGGATACTTTCAGAGTTGGAACGCTTAAATGTCAATTTTTTGAAGCAGAGTCTCTTAGGAGATTGGAAACTGGGACATAAGTGAGCTTGACTCTGTTCACATGTAACTACATCCCCCGACCAGCGTCCATACAGGTCCTTAATTAACACATTAATACAGTATCCTTTTCGTGGGGAGTGATATTGCTCACTCTTTGCTGAAAACAGCACACCACTATAACCTGACAATCTTGGAATATTGTTAGAAGATCTAACAATGGGATTGTCTTAAATTTTCTCTCCTGCACTGCTTAATATATGGCCACTGGAGGTAAAGAAAAGATATAGAGATAGACTGGTGGTCAAACTTTCTCTGCTGTATTCTTCCCACATAATAAGAGAGGATGGACATTTCAAGCTGAGGGTTGATGAAGGATTTTGCTCCATTCCAAGACACATGCGGCTTTAGTCAGCCTGGCTTGACCAAACTTCAAATGTTCCGGATTTTGAATACATTTTTAAAAAGTGGGGAGGTTTAAGATTAGTTCATCACACACTGAAAATATTTGGGTTCATTTCCTCAGGTTTACTGTTGTCCGGTAATACATTAATAGATTAATGACGTGTCATATTTCAAGGCTGGCAGCTAAATGCAGGTAAGAAGAAAAGATTCAAACTTACACATTTTTTGTAAAGAAGATATCCTTACTACTCTTCAGTTGCAGAGTAAACATCTTTTGTCATGTCGTCTCTTTGAAGCTAAAAACCAAAAGGCTGATATTGGAGAGATGATGATGTCAGCATGGAGCTTCATGCATTGGGTCAGCATAAAAAAGGCTAAGTCCTTTTTATTGAATGGGCATAAATATCAGATCCAGACCATTTAAGATATCAAGTAACTGCTCCACCTGTCATGTCCTTCACATTAAGTATTGTGATGTACATGTCAAATAAAATCTAAGTCACACGAATCCGGCCGGAGGCAGCACCCAGCTTTTCCCCGTGCCACACACAGATGTAAATGTTCATCGTGTCTACATCAACTAAAAGCCACACTATGCAATAACATTTATGCTCCCAAAATTTGAACACTCTGCGGCATTGTGCTGCAGTAGCATGGTATCAAAGACCACATGCAGTTCATTTTTCCAGAGAGAATTCCCTTCTTTAAAGAAGAGAATTTTGTTTTCTGCACAAATTCAGATTTGCTTGTTTGCTTTACTCTAAGTTAAGTTAGTTTAAATGAAGTTTGAACTACACATTGCCTAATTTGAAGGCTCTTCTTAAAAGCCAAGGGGTTTCTATATAGGATTTTCCAACTCTTCGACTCTTTTGCTTATTTTGCTGCCATCCTGTGCCAAACAGGGGACACGTTTTTTAATGATACATGAAGTTTCATACAATGGAAGGATTAAGGGCTCCAAATTAAGATAGCCACAAACATTATGTTTTTGTTTATTTGTTTAATAATTAATATATGGAAATAGTACTTAGCCAACAAATGCTTAATTTCTTTTTTTATGCTATCTCCCTCCTGCAGTCAGGCACTGGCTTGAGGGCCTGCGATGGGTCCAGCAGGAAGATTGGGGTGACATATAACAACGTGTAACATGTTTTGGGTCAGCGTGTTCCCTTCCTTCCTCTCTATGAGTTTAACAGCACATTGTCTATTCTAAATTGGAACCAAGGAAATGAATCCATCTCAATAAATCCAAACAGATCCTGAAACATAAACACGGGGACACCAAAAAGGAAGGGGCTGCTATGCCAGTCCCTTAAAGGTGGATTATTATGAGATTGGAAATGTCTTCTTACTTATCAAAGTCTTATTGTTTTGTTTTCTATTCTATTCTTTAGGAATATTCAACTGTTATGAATTCGCATTCTGGAAGATTCTATCAAGCATCAGCTGAAAGGCAGCAACTGTGCCAAACTTTTCTTAATGAAGTAATTATTGTTATCTGCTTGAATGATTGCTTTCATTTTTTAAGGCCTAAGCTAATCAAGATTAATTAATGCTGTAATTAGTATACTATTGTATTATAAACTATTATTCAGCAGTTATTAAAAGGTATTATTCAATAATCAAATAGTTTAATATAAGTTGTCATTTAAGGTCTATATGTTTTTAACTGTAACTCAAAAAAAGCATAAATACATGGTAGAGGTCAGTAAATGCTTTATTAGGGTTAGGTCAGGTGGCGGTCTGTGTCAAATTGCTTATTTCTATTATTTAACTATTGAACAAATGCCTCAGTGGACTGTGATTATATGACACCTTACTTAACTGTTAGTAAATGCCCATTACTTCATTAACTAATGTTAATTAAAGTACCCTTATCATAAAGTGTTACCATCTGACAATAGTTAACTCGAGTTTGGTGTCAAAGCTCCGACCTCACGACTCCTGCAGGTATGAATGCATAGAGATACTGGAGGGTGATGAGAAGGCACCCTGAAACCTCCCGGTCGAAGCCTGCAGGTGGATGTTGCACTAGTGCATAAAGTATGGAAAACAATGCTCATGCAGGGAAGCAATGACACTGACAGGTAAGAAAAACAAACTTTAAAAAACAGCTTATATAGTGTTTTGACAGACAAAGCAAGAGCAGGATACTCTGGAAGAAGAGAGAGAGTCAAACGGTCAGGCCAAACAACAAAAGGATTAAAGAAAAATAAAGATAAAGTGAAATCAACGTGTCCAAAGTTGTGAAATGCAATAGGCAAAGTGTCAATACGAGGCAATTAAAGGACAGGAATTAACAGAGGTCTACATGGCATAAAAGGAATAGATTAAAAGAAAAAAAAAAAAAAACAATAGGTAAAGGAATGCAGGTCGTTCCGATGCTGAATCCTGGTCACCTGAGGATCTAAGGCTGAGAGATGGTGATCCTAACAAGCTTTAAAAGTGATGAGTATATTATTACAATCAAATTTAAAATGAACAGGGAGCCAACAGAGGAGAGGCGGGAATGAGGAAAAGTGATGTCACCTGTTAAAACCATTATGAACTAAACAGAACTGCAGTGATGAACAACGAATTTGTTCGGAGACACCTCTAATGTGGAGGAAACCTTTGACAACTTTTTGATCAGTCACATTGGACAGGGAGACAAAAAGGGAGACAAAATGAAAAAGAACTGAAGGAAGTGGTGTGGTCGGAAGTTCAGTGGTATCTAGGGCAGCACTAGAACATTCCCTTGAGAGAGCTGCAGTCAGAGGTGTGAAACGTGTAATGAGGATGCAAAAGAGCAACAGCCATTGACGACATCCCAACACTTGGCCTGACCAATACTCCAGATGATGATGACCAAACGTCATCATCATCATCATCACTCAGCTATTTAGAGACCATCCAGTATGCTTATGTCACTTGGAAACCTTAGTGATTAAAGATCAATTAGTTACTGTGACTTGTGCATGAAGACGTCAGTGTTCACTGCTGTAAAACCAACTGGAGCCTCACAGACAGGACACGGTTCTCTCAAAGAGTTCAACCTTGTGTTGGGCTCATTGCACATACTCACAATTCACTCCAATTACAGTTACTTTCCACCAGAGCAATTTCATGCGCACAGAGATGAAAACTTTTCTTCTCTGCAAATAATTCAGAGGATTTTGGCTGCTTCCATTGACAAGATAAATCCTGACACTCTGTGGCACATTTCCTCTTTGTGTAATGTATGAAAGAACACAACTGCACACTTTTGGTACATTTTACAGGCAAATATGAGATTAGACACACATGTCAAATAGGTATAAATGTGTAGCTGTGACATTACGAAATTAGGTGCGACTATAAAATATGAGGACCAAAGATAATAATAGAATTAGAAAGGTATTAATGTAATAAAATGTGGCTGGATCTCACTGACAATCGGGCTGTTTCAATTGACAAAGAAACACTGAGCAAAACAATGATGCATATTTCCTCAACTGCAGTATTTAGTTGCACTGGTAGTACTCACACTTCATCTTGTACAACAGTGGGTCCACATCTGGGGGGTTGGGTTCTGCCATGAGACAATTAAGAGGATGCGATGAAAGGAGGTGGGAAAGATATCATATAGCATAACCAAGTAATGGACTTTTATTATATAATTATGGCCTGTTGGTGGTCCAAAGTTAATTAATCCCTGTCAACTCTCTGCTACGACCTGTGGTCACCTTCCAATGAAGCATTACCATGGAAACAGAGCTCAGTAGTAAAAATCTCGTCGGCACGTTTATCAAAATCGCTCCGATCGTTTTATCAGACAAATTAGATGTGGTGGCTCTAGACTATTTTCTCATTATTATCAAAAGATTGTTATTCAAAGATGTTCAAGAATTCACCTAGATAAAATCAAAATGTCAAATGAAAAATCCTTATCTCAACAATCCTTTACTTTGGACAAATGTATTCTGTTTAGTGGCACGTCATCATTTCTGAAATGAATAAAGTGATGTTGGAGCAACCAGTACTGTACTGTACTGGTGATATCCATCAATCAGAAGTAGCCATCACGGCTGTCTTCTTTCCTGTCTGGCCTGCAGATTATGTTTCGTGTTTGATGTTTCATGCCTTTGAATTGTCACGTGTGGTGAAATAATAAAATGCTCATTCCTAGTTAAAGTGTGACATTCAGATCCAGTCTTCTCTTTTTTTTTAATGTTATATAGGCTACCCAACAGCATCGGCATCCTCTCAGAATCAACACAATAAACTCTCCTAGTTGTTTTCAAATATGTTCCTCATGGCCAAAAGGAGCCATGTCGTTTGTAAATCATTTTACTGGAGGATGCATGCAGGCAAATCTTTTCTTTCATCATGATTTCTGACAGCATCTTTTTTTCTCCCCAACATTTAGCCTATTTTTTTTAAATCTGTATTTTTGTCGTTGGCCTTTAAGCCACACCCCTGGGTGTGTGCACCACTCTGATTGGTTGGCCCTGCGTGGATAAAGATGTGCCGGCCGAGGCGCATTAGAGACTCCGGATGGCAGGAGAGCCGCCCAGGTGTGGACAGATGTGGAGTGAATCTATTGGTGGAAAACGAAAGGTTGACCACTAGAAAAAAAACCAGAAGTGCGCAGCCCGCAGCCGCCTACTCATGAGAGTGTAAGTTTGCTTTTTTTTCTAAAGTCTTTTCGAGACTTAATCCAGGTGTATGTTCAAAGTTTCAAGTCGTAGTGTATTTCGTCCTTAGTCCTTTAAATTGTAGGAAGCATTACAGTCAATAGGCTATGGGTCTGCAGATGGCTGCAGAATAAGAACGTGTCTTAATTCACACCTTGATTTTAGTCATCCAAGTATTCGTGGCATTAGAGTAATTTTATGGCTGTGGTTTTATGGGAAAGCATGACAACAGAAATGTTTGGCGAATTATTTTAATCCTTGCTTATTGTCACCTATATTTTTTGAAAAAATAAGCAGCCCATGTTTCTGGTTGGCCGAAAATTTACACCCATTTGCAAAGAGTAATTTTCCCACACGGTCCTTCCTATCTATTGTAATGGCTCCCTTTTTTTTTTAATTTAATCTACCGTGAGGACAAAGCATCCAAGGCAAAGCTGATCCAGGTGAACCAGCACTCAGTAATGTCTTTTCACAGAATTTATGATTGGTCTCAGAAAAGGCTAAGATGTATTTTTCTTTCACTAACAGGATCCCCTGTAAAAGCTAGGTAGAGCTGGTAGTCCATGATGTCATTACCACTATACTACCTGGTTAGAGACTGCAACCAACTATTAAACAAACCAAGATACAGCAAAGTTGACTGAAATCTAACTGGAAAGCTTTTGAAATGTGCATTTCAAGTGACATGACACATATGAAATAATTGAACAAACATGGTAATTACTTAGTGACTACATGTTGATTGATACATTTTATTATAATGTAATGACTTATATATATATTTTAAGGTACTGTATTTCCATTTTCCTTCCATTTGTTGGCTCCATCCTTTCCAACTCATTGACTTAGAATGCAGTTGAGGCTTCCGTATACGTGTATTTATTATTCATGGATGTTTATTTCTTACTAGACAAATGTGTTTGGCGGAGCTGCGCACGCTTCGTGACTCATCCGTCATGTGCTTTGTTGATGTTCTCTTTTTTTCATCCTTTCTTTCCAACCAGCGCCGGTCTTCGTGGTAGGTGAGCAGAACGCGTTTTCCGAGATGAAGACCACTCCGTGTGACTTTGCAGTGACCATGTATCACCTGGCCTCAGACCACCAACTGAACACCAGCTGCAACTACTCCTCACCTCAATCCAATTGGACGGCGGCGGACAGCACCCTGCAGCTGCCCACATTCACCACAGCAGCCAAAGTCAGAGTGGCCATCACCTGGATCCTCTGTGGCATCTCGGCATACTGCAACCTGGCCGTGCTGCGGGCGGCTCACAGCGACGGGAAGCGTAAATCCCACGTCAGGATGCTGATCGTCAACCTGACGGCGGCTGATCTGCTGGTGACCTTCATCGTGATGCCCGTGGACGCTGTGTGGAACGTCACGGTACAGTGGCTCGCCGGGGACTTTGCCTGCAGACTGCTGATGTTTCTTAAACTGCAGGCCATGTACTCCTGCGCTTTTGTCACCGTGGTGATCAGTCTGGATAGGCAGTCGGCCATCCTCAACCCGCTGGCTATCAACAAGGCCCGACAGAAGAACAGAGTCATGCTGACTGTTGCGTGGGGAATGAGTGTAGTGCTGTCAGTGCCTCAGGTAAGAACAACAATTATTAGTTGCACCTCAACATGTTGTGTGTTGTCAACATGAAAATGTAATAATGTGGGTGGTTGTGCAGGGCAGGATCAATGAGACCAAATGGCAAGATAAAGAGAAAACATTTTGTTGCTCATTTGTAACTAGATTATGTGGCATAGTGTGTGAACCTCTAAACCTCAACTAATGAATGAAAT
>KV751315.1:1183873-1219291 GCA_001698575.1 Mola mola
GAGTCATAAGCTGTAAGGCTCCTAGTGATATGGAACATGCAGATCATTTTGTACGTTGTTTATTGAAATATTCTTTTTTTTTTAATTGATAACCATTATCTGCTTAGCTATTTATGTGTTTCAGGTTTCGAGCAGGATGACCGGAGCATAGAAAGTCATCCTTGGTAATATAGACCCCAGACACTTGTCACGCTTCTAACGTGGCTGCCTGTCTAATTGTCGTCCCCTCCTCAGATATTCCTTTTCCACAGCGTGACCATCATCCTTCCTGAGGACTTTACTCAGTGTACCACGCGTGGAAGTTTCCTCACTCACTGGCATGAAACGGCCTACAACATGTTCACCTTCTGCTGCCTGTTCCTGCTGCCGCTGGTCATCATGATCACCTGCTACACCAGGATCTTCTGTGAGATCTCCAGACGACTGACGAAGGACAACTGTAAGTTCAAATCCAGTCCTGTGGATTTAGTTTTTAGCATTCACAGAACAACTCCTGGTGCACAGTTTGACTCTTTAAGTAGCAGCATGACTGTGTGTGTTTACCTTTTCTTTGAGATATTTTGATCTTCAACATGCACGGAGCTGCAGAGTTTATGTAAAATAGGTTAACAGGCAAGACACAACTTTGCGATTTTTCTAAAAGTAAAGGCTTAAAAGTAAAGGACAACTTTCCTCTGTTTCATCTCAACAAGTGATGTTACTGTTGTAGCAGTGTTGGCAGCCTGGTTTCTATCCAAAGCAAAAGCAATCATAAGAATTTCAGTTGGATCTAGAAACTGATCTCAGAGCTGTGATAGGGCCAAGTTAAATACCTGGTTTAATGAGTGGGCAGCTCTTGCCACTTACTGATCTTGCTGCTAAAGTTTGAAGCCTCTCGAGTCTATACGATGCTATGAAACACAAATCAGGGTTGGGACGGATTTCAACAATTAATGTGTATCTTTAAATCACCCTTTTGATCTTGTTTACCTTGGTCAATATTGCTCTCCTCTGCTCTTTTGTCTTCTCTATCACCCTTTTTTTCCCCCTCAGAGATAGCGACTGAAGAATAATAAACGCCTCTTGACTGATGTGCATGTACACAGCATAAATAGCATTGTGAAAGCGAGGCTTACAGAGAATCAAAGCATGGATTGTGCCACTTTTCTTTTGTAATGTGAATATGCACCACCAACAGGTGAAGTGGATAGTCTTGATCACCTTGCTAGTGCTGCAAAACCCTTGATCCTGGTATTCATATGAAGGCCACTTGACACAAATAATCTGCCCAAAACAACCTTGAAGACCAAGCATACCCCCATGGGGCACCTGTACACCCCGATGACAGGGGGTCCAATAACAGGACATTGCATACTGCGACATTACATGCTCAAGAGCTGCCAAAGGAACGTGGCAAAGAGCTTAACGTGTGGCCTCAGAAATCCCCGGATCCAGTCTGAGAAAGCATCCACAGGACATGCCTGAAAAATTAGGATCCGTGGGGGCCCCAGTGTGTGACAGACCTGGATTTTACCTGTCAAGACACAGTCACATGACCACTGGGGCACGTACCTGTGGTGCCTAGCAGTACAGTGTTCACGGCAGACCGTTTCACTGTGGGTAACTGTGGGTTACAAGGTGGGGCCTCCGTGGATCATATTTTTTCAGGCATGTCCCATGGATCCTCAATCAGATTTCTCTGGCAATGACCAGAGAAAAATAGACCTCAGTGGAGCAGTATGTACTGTCCCCATGCCAATGGAAAGTGAGTTTCTCAAGCGCCGGTCACACCGCTAAGAAGAACTTTAGTATGATGCGTTTGGCACACGTTACTCATAATGCATACTGCAGAATATGGGTTCTCTGTATTCTTCACGAGGCTCTTCTTTTTCTTTGCGGTTTAAAGGCAGCCATGACATCCTTTGTTCTGTACTCCTACCTTCAATGTTAAGGGGAACACAATAAATATTTGGTTTCTTTTCGTGTACAATTGTTTTTGTAATGTGTAGAATACTCTGTATTACTTCTGTCTTCTGGTTACCCACAGTGCCCTCCAATGAAATATATTTGCGGCGTTCGAAGAACAACATCCCCAGAGCCCGGATGAGAACTCTCAAAATGAGTATAGTGATTGTCTTGTCTTTCATTGTCTGCTGGACGCCGTACTACCTGCTGGGCCTCTGGTACTGGTTTTTCCCTGATGACCTGGAGGGGAAAGTTTCCCACTCGCTGACCCATATCCTTTTCATCTTTGGGCTCCTAAATGCCTGCCTGGACCCGATCATCTATGGCCTCTTCACCATTCACTTTCGTATGGGACTCCGGAGGTATTTTTGCAGCAGCAGCAAGGCCTCTGAACTGGATAATAACACAGTTATAACTGGCTCCTTTACCGGCGCCAACACTTCTTTGTCACTGAAAAGAGAGGTGAGTGGCGCCAGCCAGAAAAGATTCATGCCAGGCAGCGATAAGCACAGCAGAGCAGAGTCCACATCGCCGAGAAACCACTTCTCGATAACAGAAAGCGATGTAGAGAGAGATGGTCTGTCCAGCCCTGAGAGCATCAGATGAGGAGAGTACAGGGCAGAGACTCTCTGATTGTTATTAATACAGTATTAATTATTCTTTCATGTCTGTGTAATTTGTGGGGGTCCTGTATTTTCTATGTGTCATGTTAACAAAACACACTACTGTATAAAAAAATACAAGACTTCTCTTTTCCTCAATGCAAACACTCATACTGCACCAACAGAACATTCTTCTGTGATAAAGGCATACTTTTTGCCGTGGAAATATTTGTTACATTGAATTAAATGAACCGATTCGTGACATACTCTTCACTGAGCATCTGTTTTCACTGAATTGCTGTTTGTCAGAGGCAAAAATCAAACAAACCCTCTGGATCTGAAAATAGATTCACACAGATGACACTATAAGCATGCAAATCTCTCAGATTATGCAAACACATTTTATGTGTCTGTGGTTCTGTGATCCCTGAGGGCCCCGCTGCCTATAATCAGTGATGAGTCACTGAGTTCAAATGGAACAGTCATTTCTAGCCCTGAATTGCGACAAACTGATATGTGGGAAGAACTTTCACATATCCTGTTCTATGTAAACATGATGTATTTCTCCTCTTTTGTTCAGAACAAATAGTGATTGAGACAGGAGAGGTTCACGTGCAGCCTTAAAATTAGGTGATTTGGAGATTACAGGAACCTCAAGTGGAGACAGGCGTAACATTTAAGCAATTTTTTTTTGGAATAGTGTAACTCAAAAAGAATTCAGGTATAATTTAGCTGTGGGAGTGTATTTTTAGGTCCTGTCAGGCTACTGTGTCTTTTGGCTAGCAGACATAATATTATATTTTCGCTAACTTCCTCTCCATTCATTTGCTCTTCCTGAATGTGAAATTATATAACCAAAATAATTTCAAGATTACCATGGTGTGCACGCAAGACTGGAAATTTAGGTCCTGATTTTAAACATTCAAACAACGTGACCTTTGTCGGTTGTACTTGCAGTTTGATTAATTGTGTTCTTATCCCAAATGTTATCCCAAATGTTTCCATAGACATTAAAAAGACAGCTATTGTTGGTTTCCAAAACATCAATGACAGTTAGAGAAAGAGGAAAAATGTTGGTGGATGTGTCTTTGTGTATTAATGTCTGTATGTATATTGTTTGCAAACAATTTTGTCACTCAACCGATCTAATAAATGAATGGAATTGATGGAATGTGTTATAATCAAAGTCATGTTTAAATAGTCGTACCACATCTGGGTTTTTGCTATTTAGATTTTTCTGTGTTTTGTTTTATCCTGATATGTTGTGCATTGTTCCTCCTGTGTACTCAGCTACTCGTCCCTGTGATTATCCTCATGTGCTTCACCTGTCCTGATTTGTTC
Source organism: Mola mola (assembly GCA_001698575.1). Classification (NCBI taxonomy): domain Eukaryota; kingdom Metazoa; phylum Chordata; class Actinopteri; order Tetraodontiformes; family Molidae; genus Mola; species Mola mola. Next base: position 1,187,761 of record KV751315.1, read on the forward strand.
CGCCTGTGTCTCGTCCTCTCGTCCCTCCCTGTGTGTTTGGGTGTGTGTGCTCCCCTTTGTTCTCCTCAGATCGTAGTGTGTGTGTTCTTCTATGTAGCACCGGTCTCTGTGTTGGGCTGCCAATTTGAACATGCTTGAAGGCAGGGCTTGGAACAATATTTTCATAACTCACTATAGCCTTCAATTTGTCCGTATTGTTCATGTAATTCTTAATAAAGGTAAAGAAAATGGCCATGGCAGAGTTCACCTCTAAGCCCTCCTGTGAAAGATGCTGTCCATTCTTGTTGAAATTGTTCTGTTAGAACACAGGAACACAGAGAAAAGGGTTGGGCCCAAATGCAGACAGACAGCAGGTAGGCAGAGTAAATTCAATTAATCGTTCATTCGAGGTTAAACTCAGTCAGGCAAATTCCAAAAATCCACAAGTTGAAAGGTCATCAGAAAAAAAAAATGCTGAAAACATGAGAACAAACAAGCAATGATCTGACAAAAGAGAGCACGCAGATTTAATAAAGAGGGTTAGGGTTAATAAAAGGAGCTGGAACGAATCGGGCGGAGCAGGTAACAGGACACAGGAGAAACACGAGGATCATCACAGGGAAGAGTAACTGAGTACACAAGAGAAAGGCGAACTGAACTACAACATAACAGGAAAATAACAACATGCAAGTAAATCACAACATACATAATTGTATGAAATATATTGACTTCAGTAATCTTTGATATCAAAAGCTCAAAGGTCAGCCTGCATCAGAAAATTAACTCTCCTTAATGCTGTCTATTTATGAAACTAAATAATCAGTGCTGGGATAAGGAAGATATATATTGTGACTTATAATATACATATACATATATATATATATATTGGCATGTTGAAATTGCTACAGCCATCAGAGCAGAAATATAGATGAGGCAACATTAAAATGGGTATAACACCACCTGCGACATGGATTTATGTTCAATTTGAGAGGCCATTGTTTTCACTGAGAATTCTCTCTTCTACATGGAGATAGTCAGATATTGGGACACACTTGCGAGGCTCCTTGAATAGAGCACCTGTGCATTCATTACGCTCTCAATGCTGTGTGGTCTTTTAGCACTAACAGCAAAACTTTGTACAAATTCACACAAGTCTTTCACGGGCATTAAACTCGCAGTATTGTTTCCTCTGGACAGACAGACGCGACATAGATAAACATTTACGTGGCAGGAATTTCCATTTTTTTCTATCTCCAATCTAAAGTCAGGGAGCCAATCCATAATAATTCTTTCTCTGCACAGTGCTGATTGGTTACAGATGAACCATATAGCCTCCAATAGATTATGACCTTCCAACTCTGAGCCCATTGCTGTCGCTAATATTTTCATCCCATTTGCCCCATTTCTCATAAATATGGCATTATTTACTAGGTAATTGTATTGTATTGCCATTCAATTTAATGTGCACCATATATGAAACAGGAGCACTCAGCCACCAAAGCTGTCTTCCACTCCCCATTTTTCTGAACCTGAAAGCATGTGATTTGATTCAATGCAAAAAATAAACAAAAGACTTACTAGTAAGGTCAAAGGACCAAAGAGCTGGATAAGATTTTTAAAATTAAACTTTTAAATACTTTTTTCTTTTAATTTAAAAGACTATGTATGGCTTGAAACAGTTAAAAAAAACAACCCACATTTATTTGGTTGCTGCTAAAATTAAAGCCAAGATTTTATTTTCTTAACATAAATAGATCAAAATCTGGCCTCTGATGTCCAAAACATGATGCACAAAACATTCAAGGAGGCCAAAGGCAAGAAAACACCAGCATGTCATGACTGACTGCGGCTCATTCATATTAAGCCTGAATATACTCAGTCAGTCACCACACACAGTCCACACTCCAGGATTCACAAACACAACTTTTACTGTTTGCTTCATTTGAATGTTTTTCTTATTATATGTGACTTTACAATTCACATATTCATTAGGTATAATATACTGTATATAGTTTTGATTTCAAAATAACATTAAAAGGCATCGTCTGTGCCCATTAATGAGGCAGTGAACAATAAATCATCAGCAAATTTGCCACAGTAAACTAAACAGAAGTAAAAGGAATCATTTACTGCTATGTTGTCATTTTTTATTGGACAATGGACTCATCTCCTAAATTTTTAATTCATTAAAAATGTGTTTAACGAAATAAAGAAAATAAAAGCATTTATATCATGTCCTGCCGGAAGCAGCTGTTAAACGAGAGAAATGAGCATGCACACAAAGACCATATAATACACTATATCGTGCTTTGTTGCAGTTTACTGGCTGGCTGCAGATCTGCTTTTTTGTAGCATTATTGAAGCTTCTTCGAGCCGCTTCCAGCTCTGCTTCACAGCTTTGTTCCTTTCGTCCACAGACAGTGCCCTTCACGGAAACATAAGAAACACCAAACACCAGTTTAGACTGTCACCACTCGGTGTGTCTATCTGCGGTTCAGAGTCCGGAGGTGAAATAATAAACTCCTTTATGATGTCACACTCTCCAAGCTGAAAGATGAAAAGCCGACTCTGGCTTGCTCTCGTGGATGACCCCCTGCAGCTGGGGTCCTCGTCGCCTGATGAGACATGAAAACCTTTACGTGTAGTAGTTTGATTTCATGTGACCTTACTTTTCTGCTGAGGTCAACAAAACTATGCATTGCAAAACAAAAATGTGGCTTTGGACTCACCTTTAATAAACAGAGCGTGCTGTTTGCTGCTCAGAGCATAAACAGGACTGCAGGGAGATGCAATCACGTGAGTTGTGGGAGGAATCAAGAAGCACGCAGTGGATCTTTTGATGGCATCTTGGAGGAGCATTTTTCCATCTCTTTGCAACACAAGCAACTAATTAAGGCAACAAAAATGGGACAGCAGGACACAAATTGCTGAAGACTGCAATACAGTTAGTTGAACAGAGTTTTATATAGTGTGAGGAGTTTAAACTTTTATCAACAACTTCAGTGTCTCTACCATGCTCTGCAGGAACGGCACTGAGGCAGTGACCGTTGGAAGGTGCCCATTGTGTTTTGGCCTGTAGGAAATAATGTGGAAAAATGTTTTATCTTCATTTCATTTCACAGCAAAAAAGTTTAATGCCCACACTGAATATGTGAATAACCTTTCAGCGAGCTGCACCGTGAAGGATTGTAGTCCTCGTCCTGTTGTGACCGTATAAAGTGCTCCACTTTTACAAGACAACAAAAGATGAATTTTTGTTGTGGTAAAATTGCGGGAATGATCGAGAGACACGGGCTGGCAATCCACAATCTGTATCCTGGAGACGGCGCTGTCTGCTGCTGGCGCAAAGACAACGGACAAAGGAGACCCTGAGCAAGAGATAAGAAAGTCAGAAAAATGAGAGTCATAATAAATGTTTCTTCAGAGATGTCAGTCTTACTGACTCTAAAAAAGTCCTTTGTTGTAGCAGAATGAATAATAGTGGAAAATATTTGTTATAATTTCAAATTTGGTGTGAGAGTTTTTTTTCTGATTACTTGTTTATTCACTGTGGAACCTTTAGAGCACAGATGTCACTAAAGTGGCATTTTTTTAGATACGTATAGGAACATGAACATTGATAAAAACAAATGAAATACATGTCTGTGTGTCTTGGTGTCATAAATGCAGAAGATCCCAATTCAACAATATCTACGGTTTGCTAACATTAGTCACAACAAACTAGAGCTCAAACAGTCTGCAAGCCTTTGGTTTTATAACTAAGGAATTCCTTATTTTCATTGTGAAAACAAAAAACGTGCTATTTCTTCTTATTACAGTCCTATTTTTACTTAACCTTCAGAACTGACCGTCCCAATTACCATGCTAAATGTTCTTAACATGTTCCGTAAAGGCCAGAATGTGATCATTTGATTCCATTATTCATATTTTTATTGAAAACTCAAAATGTGATTTTTTTTTTTTTTTTTTTAGGATTTTAGGTCATGTTCACACCTAATAGTTCTCTTCCTTGGTGCGCACCAGATGTTGTTGTATGTTGTTTCATTATTCAGCACACCGGCGGGGTAAACGCTCCAGGGTTGGGTTCAACCAGGCTAAACAAGGCTGGCGCGAACACGACCTACTAGATACTTCACAGTAAGATTCGCTCACCAAATTGTCGGTCCCAGACACACACAAAACCACCATGGAGAGCCAGGGCGATGTAACGGGTGCAACGGCTGACAGAGGTACAGAGGATTTCCTCTGCATGTGGCCACAGCACATCAGGCAGAGGTTCCATATCTGCTTCAAAACCCGGTTAAAACATAAACAAACATAAAGGTATGTATTTTTACCCTCTCTGGTGTTGAGCTAAAAAGCACAGCAGGAGCTACTACTAACACATCATGCATCTTCATCTCTGAGCGAATTCAACCTACCTGCTTTATTCTTTGGCGCTTTTCGCAGCAAATACTGAAGTAGATTAGTGCTGCCGCTCCACCACAGGCAGACAGCAACAGGCAAACCTGCTGCGATTAAAGATGACTTTAATAGCAGCATAGCCCAGTTATAGGGGATTGAATGAATATAAAAAAAATCCATAGGAATTATTAATCAAAACAGATAAACCTCATTTAGGGTCTATTACTATGAAAAAAAAAAAAAAAGTACTGAGAAATCATTCACATTTACATCATTACTAAAATCTAGGAAATTCATGCATTCACTCAAATTTCAATCACCCCTCCATTACACACCTGACTGAGACCTGGCTTTGACATCACTTGGAATCTGACCACAGGGCAGAAGAAAGTGGTGCGTGCAGCGTCTGAAAAACAGTTTGTGACACGAGACACCAGGAGGGCTGACCGACTTACATGATTCACTGCGTCTGTTACTCACTTTGGTTTCAGGTGAGGGAATGTAGTCAGTGATGTCAATACAATATGTCCCACAGAACTTTATTCAAATACCATATAGGTATTACATGCACTAAATCTACAGCAGAGCCATTAAAGCAACTTTCATTTCACCTCAGGCTTTCATTTGTTTTCCCTGGAGTTCCACTGGAACTCTGTTGAGGACCACTGTTGTGTTCGTCCAGAGCCAGACAGTGTGTCAAAAACTCCGTCATCTGCAAGGCATCAGATGGCCTATCCACCGCTCTCCCTGCAAAACACAAAGTCGCACACAGTGAGCCTCGGTTCGGTTCCATTATAACACACTGTAACAGCTGTAATTATATTTCTCCTCTTCATAAAACTATACCTGCTTGAATTTTGAGTGGCTTGATTTTAATCACCTCTGCAGCTACACACTTTTTCACATTTGCATCTGCAGACGAGTGTAGTTCCTGAGGATGAAAAAAAAAATATCCAGAAAAGCTATTTTATGAATTTTAGCATTTTAAAATGCAAAAATTAAAGTTAGACAGTTTGTAATCCAATGTTCAGTGTGCTATCTGGCAGCAGTTATAACAAATGGTCCTTTTAAAAAAATACCAAAAATAAAGCGGATAAAATGCTTCCCAGAAAGGGAGAGTGGTTACAAAGAAGACGGGAGCATGTATTACCCCGAAACTTCTTCACAAACACAGCCACTTACACATAGTAAATAAACAAACAGATGAAAACTCAGATTAACACGGTGGACAATCATCGAAGTTCACTCTCAGTAAGATGTCCAATATGACACGTAAATCATCAAACAATCATGTCCAAACCAGATAACCAATTACATTTCAGTACAATACCTGCTTCTGCGATCGCGTCGCCTCTAACTTTCTCAGCCACGCATCTGTGGGGAAGTGATAGACCTCAAGCCAAAGATCGCCGCTGCCTGAAAGGAGCACGTGATTCAGTTGATCACATAAAATCACACAGCACAACACGGCTCAAAACAATGTCCTCACTTACAGCTGAGGGATGCAACTCCGTAATCTCCCCCTTCAGACACTTCAAATGTCAAGCAAATTCTCCTCTCGCTGATGTTGTCCTAATATTAAAAGCAGTTATTTTTTCTTTCTTTTTCTAAAACAAAAAACTAAACTAGGAACTTTAACTTACTCAGTCATTTACAAAATAGACATCTAAAGTGAACAATTGGTTTTAGTGACAATACGCACCATAATGTTGATAACACTGAGGAGATGAATGGCATCTGTTTGAAATGCAAAGACTCTGGCGACGCCTGCAGTGGAACATGACAGCAGCTGATGTCAGGATAGATATACATTAAACAAAGCAGCTGTCTTTACACCTAAAACTTTATATTTTTGGGTGACCTATTCCTTTAACCTGTCTTCCCTCTAATTACCAGGCTATTGTCACTGTTTAGCTCAACAACAGTTCATGTTTTGAGGATCAAGTTAGAGCACTTCAAATGTCCATCTGACTACCTAAAGAGGTTTTATGGGGGAGAGGGATGAATAAACACAACAAGCACCACTTGAAGAGAGGCCCGGTGGCTGATCAGCGGCGTGCTACCCACCCATATCATCGATGGTGCCGAGCAGATAGGCCGCCTCAGCCGTTCTGGTCATTTGAACGGATGTGATTTCCATTCTGTGCTGCAGCGACTGCGCAGCACAGCTCAGAGAGGATGCACACCACACAGACAAGCCCCGCGAGTGACCCAGACCCAGATACCTGCCGTCCTCTGAGCACGCCAGGCAGTTGGTGCTCTCTGGAAGCTGATGGTCACAGGATTAATCAAGAATAGCATCCACATTGTTTCGGCGTCATGTCATTCAACAACCCTACTTAGTTTAATTAACAGAATAATAAGCAAGGGGGTCGTGTGGCTGCTGAGTCTTTTGGACACATTCAGTATTACGCTACACAAAAATAATTAACTTTCAAAACTGTACATGGTTCAGACAGAGTGTTGCCGGATGTTTTGTTGAGTATTTTAATGATCTCATTTTTAGAAGTAACCCAGCTCCCCTCTGTACCTGTTTCGCACTGGACGGCTCCACGGTAGGTGTTATCTTACTGGGTGTCTCCGTTTTGCAAGCTGACGCCATTTCGGAGTCTAGGAGCCTTTTCTCACGTACATGGAACCCTGTGATGAAAACAGATATTCTATTTGTTTTTCTCTAATCAGCGGAATTTGATGGAACACAACAATAACTGGACAGATGTCAGGAGTTATTAAAACTGCCCTTGGGTTGTCATTAATGCCTTTAAGACATACAGTGGTGGAAGGAGTACTGAGATGTTTCAGTGAAGCGAATGTCTGTAAGTGATGTCAGGAAAATACTTAAAAAGGCAGAATTAATCTTACAAGTGCTCATCAGACAAAATAGAGTGTTACAAGTATATCTGGTGAATTAGTGTTCCTAAGGTCATTATAATGGACAGCTATTGTATAAGGTGGTATGATCTGTAACAAGGCCTCATATTACTTCATATGTTTTGTTAAGTGTGAATCTACCAAACAATTAGTTGTCATTTAAATGTAATGGAGTAAGGAAAGAAAAATAAAAAAGTTTTCCTCTGAAATTGCTGTTGCATCAACCTCAAAGCCGTAGCTGTCTTAGAGAAATATCTAAGTAACTTTATTAAATTCACTGCTTCACCACGAGCTCACGCCTGTTGATACATCGGTACGACCGACGGGAGTTATCGTCTAAACACCCGCTGCTAACATCATGCTAACATCAAAAGTGCTGTTAAAGCTAACTTCACTCCGACTGCCACAGAAGGCCGGAGGCGGCTCGGTAGTCAGCGTTAATTTACAAAAAGTCGCCTCAAAATGTCACTACAATCCCTGCCGTGAGCCAGGGGTCCGCTCCTACCTTGATTTAGCCGGACTTCGCCGGTTCACACCAGCAGAGACCAGGCCAGCGTCTGACGCTCGTTACCGTGGCAACGCCGAGCCGCCGGTACCGCACTGACACACCTGTCAGCGTCTCTCTCACTCTGGGAAGGGGACCACAGGGTTTTTCTGGACCCGGACTCTCTGGGAAGGGGACCACGGGGTTTGTCTGAACCCGGACTCTCTGACGGCTCCCCATACACCCAGCGGCTCAGGGCGCGAGAGCTGTTCCTCCGCTCGCAAGTCTTGAAATTCTGTTCAACATTTCCAAGAAATGACACAGTCTGGAGGCTAGTTCAATTAAAGTGACATTTAGTTTCGATGAAAAGCTCATCCATTTGGCTGTTTTGTGGATTTTCTTGTAAATAGCAAACGCGGCACATACAAGCCTCGTTAGTGGCTTAGAAAATTTTTTTAATATTTTCCTGTAGGACACATTTTGACATGTGTCAATAATGACTGCAGCCTATATAATACATTGTATTGCAGTTTCCAAAAGTAATTAATGGGGGCTTGCAAGTGAATTAAAAAGCTTTGTAAAATTTCCAGGAGAATCTGACCTATTAGTTCACAACCTGGCAACCCCAAATTTGTTCTGTTACTGACGTGACCTGCATCTACATTTTCCAACCCATTGGTGAGAGATGCGCATTAAAATCTCGTGTACATTAATTGGCATTCTTTTAGGTTCTAACAGGACCATTGGGTCACGTTAAATCATGATGGCGCTTTTATTCACCTGACAGAAAATGAATAATAATCAATCCCGCAGCTCATGCAAACTAAACTCACGGTCCAGTAGAACTACATGGCTTAATGGTGCTGTAGTTAAAGACAAAATTAATTCAAGCTTTCCTGTTGTAGATCTCCATATGATGATACATATTTCTACCAAATTCCATATATTTAGGTCAAATGTGATGCGAGGGTGGCTGCGTCGAAATTTTCTAGGGGGCGCTACAGAGTCATTTTGCCGCACGTAAATCCGGAAATGTTTTTCAGACAGTAATTTTCAATACTTGTGACCAGTGTGGCTGAATTTCAGGAGTATTTAAGGATCTGTGTACTGCCCCTCAGCAATAACACTAACCCTGATTTGATCAGAATAAAACTCACCTCGTCCTGTGGGAGTTGTAGATTTCTGTTAGTGTAGGTTATTATTTATACTAAATTTCACCGTTATTACATTATGCCTTTTATGTTTTTAATGTCTTTTATGTTACGTTAAACACATAAACCAGTCAGACTCGTTCATGGCAGGACCTTGGGGTTCCAGTTACAGTGAAGTTATAAACTATTTCCTGTTGCATTGTGAAACATCCACATTTGCTCCACCATCGCAGCTACACCGCGCAACAATAAAGCACAGCTGTACCTGTTGATGCCAAGATTGTGCTGACCAAAGTTGAAGGTGCTTGGGTAAAACAGTGTAGGTCATGTAAATCGCAAAAATAAAACCTTCATTTCTCTGTGGCCGACTCCACGTTGAGGTCACTGCACCAATTTACCTGTTTGCATCAAGGTCCTCGCCTGGTTCTTTGATACGTGCAGAAAAAGGAAGGAGCAACCAAAATGCTTTGATGTTTTTATTCTTTTGAACTTTGCACAAGTTGGAAAAGACAACGTATACATGTGTAAAATGAATTTCTCTCCTCTGACTGCTCCGTCCCCTCAGCAGCCGCAGAGTGCACACCAGCACTCCAACTGTGTCTCGTGATTAAGACAGATGAATAAGGTTCATTTCTTTCTTCCACCATCCCTCAATAACTCAGACAATAATTGTCTTTAATCGACCACTAGACACTATTATAGAAACCCTGTGAAGGTGTTCGATGATGCTGCGTGTGCTGTGAGTCAGACGGGATGCTGACAGGAATGTCAGCTACAGTGTGATAAATACCTGGCCATGTATCTCAACAATGATTAATAAAAACACCAGAAGGATTACAAATGCGACCGACGAGAAAGCTACACTGTCACAGCCACTCAAACTGTACTGATGAAACATTTCCTCCGGAGGGTCATTTTCAAATGTGGGAGAAAGCCACTGTCGGCACTGACGGGTTGAAAAGTAGCAGCTAGCAGGTGAGTAAGGCTATCGATGGCCGTGTGTACATAGTGACTCCCCACTGTTATTGGCAGTGGAAGATTTGATCCTGTTGCGGTGTAATCTTAAGGCTTCTATCGCTGCATGAAACCATCCAGTACAGCTACAAACGCGGTGAGCGATAACAATCCCAGTGGACATGTTTCTCGCCTCTCCTCCTCCTGTGTTCAGGGAAACTTAAATGTGTACTGGTCCTTAACTGGCTCTGGGATACCAAAACACCCAAGAGTTATGACACTGGAAATGCACTTTTTTTTTTTTTTTTTTTTTTTTTTACCAATATGGTCCCATAGAAGTCATTCAGTGTCCGTACAAAGTCCTGAACATAGCTGTCCAATGACTGAAATAATCCAAAACTTGCACACTGATTCAGGCACAAATGCAACGTGCCATCTTGCTTTGAGTAGCAGAGAATTAATCGGCAATTTCAGACGAGTGTTGGGCGAAGCGCCATACAGAGTGGAGGAAGAAGGCTTAAAATAAATACATCAGTAGATCTAAGACAGAAAATGGGAAAAGAAGACAACCCCCTGTGGGTTAGAAATACCCAAAACTAGACATGGTACCTGATTAAGAATGTCAGTAGCTGCAGCAGCCACGGCGGCTGAGCATTTTGGTTCCCTCACAGCTCATTCTCAAGAAAAGGACTCACTTCATGTGTGCTGCATTAATACTTAAAGCACAAGTGCATGTGGGAGATAGAGCTACCTCACTGTATTGTTCTAATATGTCCGACATTTTCCTCACTGAATTAAGCAGTTTTTTTTAAAACATTAGTGCAATATGCCAGAAGCCCTCACTGGCGTCAGTGTAAAAATATCTTTTTTTAAATTTCTATTATAATATAGCGCTTTATTTATTATTGATTATTAAAGTTCTCATTTTCTGCCAAACTGCGAAAATGTTTTTGCTCGTTTCCACTAAAATCCACTTCTAAAAAAAAAAAAAAAAAAAAACAACAAAAAACTACTTTAATATCTTAACGCTGCAACTGCTGCTTTAAACTGCTTTCCTTCAAGATAAAAAGCAGAAGCTGAACTGGGCACAAGTGGAATTCTCTCAACCTATCTGCTTAATAAGACATGAAGGCCGAATTTGAAATGAAATGACTTGAAACGTTTCCGTTTTTTCCCTTCAGCCGCTTCAGTTACGTTTCGTGAACCAGTTATCGAGGAAAAGTACACTTTTTTGTACGCATAATGAAATATGAACGGAAAGGGGGAAACTAAGCCTAAAGCCATGTTTGACTTAACAAGTGTCAAAAACAAAGTGAATAAGTTACAGTCCTATTTTGCTGTATTTCGAACAAAATAACTCACACTGACACTGGTTTATAATAAGGCTGCAAGAAAACTAGTAGGGCAACTGTCTGCCATGGCGACGTGATGCTTTTCCAGGTCTCGTCAGAGACTGGACCTTTTTTCTGCCTGTCTGTCATCTCTGGAGACGATAACCTCAAAATAACCTGCCACAGTCTGCCACTGCATTCTATCATTCCAGCTCACAGCATCATCAGCAGCCGTCCGTGTCTGCAGTTTCATCCTTTTCTGTCACTCAGTAAAATAAAAAAAACCTTCATTTGACAGCAATGTTCCACATCAGGTATGGGATGAAGAGGAGAGTGAAGGCTACGAAGGCTACGAGGAGGCCTGAGAGACGTCGTAGTCCACGATGAGCTGTTTGATGTAAGACAGTTTCTCGTGCAGGTACTCGCAGCGTTTCTTCTCTTCCCGGTAGCCGGGGAACTTCTGTGGACAGAGGGGAGAACTTTTTAATAAAAAGGCTTAAACGCTGATTTTGAAAAGACGTTCCTTCATTCTAAATGTTTACTCCAATTTAACTTGTCACACAATCATATCCGTGATACGGAGTGTAAAAAATGCATGGATAATACATCATACATGACACATGTGGGAACAGAACAACTTACCTTTCGATACTTGTTGTATTTTTCTAGTATTTGGTCTTCCATGATCTAAAAAGGTGCAAAACACAATTGTAAGTAATATCTTCACAAAGTGAAATGACAGCCTGGCATTTACTGCGATTCAGCAGCGCACCTCCCGTACCAGTACCTTGTGCTCTGGTGTACCAGGGGACAAGCTCTTAATCTTTGATCCCAGCTGAACAAACATGTGAGTTATGGTGGCGATCCGCGAGTGGAGGTCTTTGTATTCATCGTACTCTGCACAGAAATCCTCCTGGTACCTCTGGCGCTGCTCCAGAGTCATGATGGTGCCGTACATGCTGCGGAGACACGATTAACGATGATTTTACACCAGTTGAGAACAGGCAATCAACATATTCCTCCAGTGTTTTGCTTAATATTTCACTAAGAAAGCCATTTCTACGGCGAGAGCTTAAGAAAACATGCAAATAGAAGAAAGACTGGCAAATTAGGAGAACACATTTATCGGTTCGACAGCACATGTACTGCAAATGCTCACAAATAGAAGAGCATTGCAGGTAGCACTGATAAAACAGTAAAAAGTGGAAATGCAATGTTCGTGACCCAGATAATTGAAATCGGTAACTTCAGTCAGTGGTGTAAAAATTAACTGAAATGTGAACCTTGGTTAACAACAGATATCTGCTACTATAATTACTACAAATGAGTGTTTGATATGTCCATCACTCTGTAGTTTCCCCTCGAAACATCCATATCTGTCTGAGTTACATGCAGAACATTTTTCCTTTTGATTGTGTTGTGTGTGTTTGCATCACTTTGGTGCATTTGGTTTAGTGTTTGCAGCGCACGTGTTGACGAACTGATGAAGATTTATTTTTAACCCATATTTCTTCTTAAAGTGCACTCTGTTTAGCTCTCGTGCTCGCCGTACATTTCCTATGATCGTCGTTTGTTTCCTTTTTTGTGTAGTACCATTTTTTGACACAGGGCGACAGCACAGGACCACGCTAACGTGAAAGTATAACGCCTTTCAACTATATTGTAACAACAGTCACTGTCACTCCAAAAACTTGTTTTGTACATGTTTAAGCCCACCCTTTGTATTAAATACACATTTGAATGTGTGATTTTAAAACATGCTCTCACTCACAGCACATAATCCGGCTTCTCCTCCGCAGCATTAGTGATGTCAGGATCTGAAATAAAAGCAGCACATGAAGGAAATGACATGAGGTCAATCCAGGCAGTTATGGTGTTAAGCAATGTGTTTTTGTTTTGTTGGGTGCGCTCGCCCTGCCTCAGCGCAGATGAGCTAGGAGCTTCTGGGCGTCGGGAGACGTGTCAGCTAAGAGATTTAAATTTCTGCTCGAGATGTTGTTGAGTCAATCATAACACACAGGAGGACTCAGGAGAGCGGGCTTAGGAGAGCAAACACAGATATGCGTATGAGATAATACTGTATAAATGCACGAGTCAGACAAATGGTTGTTTTGGGGGACCCTGTGCACCATTTGCACTGGTCATCAGCTCAAAGTTTGTGTGGTTAGCCTGTTATTTTTTAGGCAACTGGAGACGTGGAACAGCAGTTCCACAGTGTTCTGGAGAGGGGCCCACTGCCACGTGAAAGACGTACAAATCAAAATGACTCAGAAAAGCGGGCCAGACCTCAGAAAACAGAATGTCTCAGCCTCCTCATCACTGCTCTCAGGATATGATCAGTGTACGGTGATGATATCACCAGTCACATGGACAGTCTCTGAATAAAAAAAAAAAAAAAAGGGCCTTACTGTCAAGTTTGTCAGGTTTCCGCTTGAGATCAGGACTCGTCTCACACCAAACGCTGCCCTTGTCTTTCAACCTCTCTCGCTCTTTGTCTTTGTGCTTTTTGGACTTCTTCTTCCTGTGCTGGCTGCTGGCGAGCTGCCGGTGAGCACAGTCTGAGTCGCTCTGCGGGGGCGGCTGGTGGTCACTTGCTTTGGTTTCTTGCTCTGTGTTCTCTGAACCGCGGGCCTCAGACCCGCTAGACAGTTTGTGCATTAAAGGAAAACCATTCTGTCCCTCTGGTAAACCATTTTGGTTAGCAGTGGGAGTGCTTGTCTGCTGAAAGTCAGTCTTTGAGTGGAAACCGAGGTGGATGGATGGAGCTGCTGCGTCATGGCCATTATGGTTTAATAGTCCGTTTACTGTCGGCTGATCTACAAGTCTTTGTCTCTTAAGAGCTTGCCTTTCCTGTGAGTCAGAGGGTACAGGGCGTTTCTGGGAAAGAACAAAAAGACGTATCAATACTTCATTCCGTTTGAAATCATCTGTTACAGAGTACATCATATACAAATTATTTGGCAAAATATGAATTAAAAACAAATGCAGCTGTTTACCACTGGAGGATTTTTAGCCGCGCTATGATGTAGCGTTGCATCGGCTGACATCTTCAGTATCGACATGTTTGCTTGAGGATTCCTTGATTGGTGGCCGACGTGCGGGTGCAACTTCCTTTAAAAGAAAAAAAAAAAATGTACAGATGAGACAAAAAACATCTTAGAACCTTAGTGTAGCAGGTACAAACAAGTGTTGCTCATTAGCGCCTGTGCAGGGATGTGAATCACTGGAAATGTGTTGTAGAGAGGGGGAAAAGATGACACATGAGGGCTGGAGCCGCTGCCGGCCGACGGATATATGAGACAATGATACCAGCAGGAAAAAAAAAAAACGAACGCTCAAAAAAGTTAGGATTTTAAACTAATATTTCATTGACAACCTGAACACATTCCACTGCAGGGAACCACCCAGAGTCCCAGACTGTGCAGGCTCAATAATGACTGAGGTGATGTCATCCACACACGGTGGCTCAGACCCACCTGGCCAGCAGCCTGCTGATCAGCTGCCTCTCCTCGTCGCTGTAGCCGGGCCAATCCCTCTGCACGTGCTTGTAGAAGTCGTCCCTCAGCAGGTAGCTGTTGTCTTTGGGATTCACTTTTGCCACCTAAAACACACATATAATGAACCTTTAGAAATTATTTTAAAAACTCCCATTACAATCTGTAATTTCTGACTTTAATTCACATTGAATTTCTGTGACAAAATATTTGCTGTTGTAATTTTTGATGTTTCAATGTGAACTGTGGTGCGATTAATCAGCATCTATCAGTCAAACGGCCACTGAGAGATATCATTAATTACTGTATCTCCTCAGAGAAATTCTCACTGCTGGACAGCTGAATGCAACACTATGTCTGATTTCACTTAATTTTTTTATGTCCTCATGCCACAGAGGACACGCCTCCATCACTGCAGCCGATTGGACTGATCCGACTCATCACAACACCACTGAAGTTTCTCCATGCAGTGGTGACAGGCAACGGATTAAACTGAAGTGTGTCACTTTTTCCATTTTATGTTTCTGGCTCATGAGTTAAAAATCAGTGTTAATGTGGCACCCCTGTGGAGAATAATTATTATTATTCAGTTCTTGTGCAGAGAGCGTACAATCATCATGACTGTCTTTTCTGCTGTATTTGTAGTGTTCGCGGCACAATAAAATCACTGGCACCGCGATGGATATTGTCGTCATTGTGCGCGTGTAACATTACTTGTGGGTCTTAGGAGGAGAGGCTGCTTGTCAGCAAGAAACACAATTCACGTCCTTCATTTTTGTTTCCATTCGGGTCACGTGAGGCTGATAATTCCTGAATATTGGGTTTGGTGTGTTACACAATTTAGCTGACTTAATCATTTCCAGTATTCAAAAGACACCGGAATAATTTTCTGTGTTGTTACATAATAGATTCACAATCATAAAAACAGATAAATGAAACAGAGATGTTCTGCCAGGACGAACGTCTCCTATGTTTTTTGAGCAGGACAAAAGGAAAACTGTGGCTGTGCACTGAGATATTAGTCAAAGAAACGAGAAATGAGCTAAAACTGACGGACGGCTGATCCACACGGCTGTAGTTGAAACGTGGATGCCATCTGAGCAACATGATACTGAGCCTGCAGTATTTTTATCACCACCTGATCCCCTGAATACGCCGAAAACACCACCAACATGTACCAGTGTACACGCTTTTCTCTCTCACTCTCCTTTGACACATTCCACACGCAGCCACACACTTGTCTTCACGTAGTGGACACAATTGGAGGTACATGTGGACATCCACACGCAGTCTACATACAGTATATACCATCGGGTGAGGACATGTATGTCACATAGACCCAGGTGGACCCCTGCACATATGCAGAAAGTGTAAATAAGGCTTAAAAAAACTGCTGTCCATGGTGTCCGCAGCTGTATGCGTCTGTATACGTTTCAGAGTATAACTGAGACACAACTGTCTCCCAAAGTGGATTCTGGGGTCCACTCTTACTTACGCTCTTCAAGCTCCACAAACGCCGCCACCTTCTCTGTGCCCGAGCAAGTTTACTGTACACGTACTCAGTTGAAGTGGAAAACTGTCCTGTGGTCTGATGAGTCAAAATTTGAAATTCCCTTGCGAAATCATGGACCCATGGGCTACAGAGGAGAGGGACCACCAGCTGGTTATCAGTGCAAAAAGGCAGCATTCCCAATTCTCTATCTAGCATCAGCGATAAAGTAAACAATAAAGTAAACACCTTTGACTATGGTCATTCATGCATCGATCACACCTCCAGGCTTGACATGACATTGTCTGAAGCATCTGGTATAATTGCAGAATAAGCCAGAGTCTCTTTAAAAAATATCCAGCACAACTCTTTACAGTCTCATAGACCTTCACATGTTTTTACAAAGTGTCCCTGTGAAGATTAAAAGAGCAATCATGGAAATTAATAACTATAAAAGTCAAATAGTAACCCTGTCATGTGGACCTGAACGTGGCACATCCAAATTTCTGAACGCACTTTTTCTGTTCCCAGCTGACACTCTCAGAGTTCAACCTCTCCCTGATCTCGTCAGACAGCAAATAGATACAAACATCTGACAGAGCAGCAAACGAAACTTCTGCAGAGAAAATTACAGCATGGACTCGATAACACAAACACACACAGCAACAAGAAAAACATTAGGCACGGACAAGAGCAAACAGAGACAAACAAGCACACAAATGACGACGGCACAAACATAATTTAAGAATTACTCAAAAATGTATACAGGAAAGTCACATGGTGTAAACACTTCCAAATTAGATTCAATTAAGGCACAACTAGTTCCTGTTTCCTTTCAGTAACTCGTTATATGAGCAAATGTAGCTTCATCTTGGTTTGTTGCATGAAAAGGACAGGCTGGTGGGAGGCTTGTGATGGTGTGAAGCAGTACCAGATGCCAATATTAGCAAATATATCAGGGTTAATGCGTCTGTGAGGACCCCGAAAGAAATTATTTTTCCACTGCATTTGACAGCGTTAGTGGTTGGTGGTAATATTGTAGTGTGTACTAGACAGAATAGAGTGTGTGTGCCTGGGGTGCCTTTGGAGGAAGGGCAGGGGGGCCATGGCCACCCCGTGTGGTGTTTTAACTGGAGAAGGCCTCTTCCCATTTATACATCCATAACACAGACTAATACTGTGAATATGAGCCATACCACTTACTACGTGTACGATAACTGGTAATATTAGCTGTAGAATAAGAAACAGAAGTATATCAGCGTGTGATTCCTTAACTACAAATTGTTTCAACTACATAAACCACAGCAGCTTAATATAATTCCTGAGAGTTAAATACGGTTGTTTGGTTGTTTGGTCTGCCACCCAAAGATTTTGAAAAATTTCTTGGGGCGCCCCTGGTTTGTTGCACGTAAACAGGCCGGAGGCAGATCCGACAACAAACATGTTCTCATGGGCAACAGCATCCACAGCGTGTTTGTGTGTGTCTCTGCGTACCTCCTCCAGTATGCCACCCAGCTCGGCCTTGTCCCTCGGGCTGGCCCGTTCTCGCTCCATCCACAGCAGCAGCTCCGGCTTCCTGTAGGCTTTCAGAGCGAGCAGGTGGATGATGCGCTCCCTCAAGGGCTTCGTAGTCGGCGTGGCCGTGCCGCCGCACCTCCGGTTCTGTGTAGACTGCTTGTGGAAGCTGTCCGACGCAGGCAGAGGAGCTGGCCCTTTGTGGAACTTGACACATTTACCTGAAGACACAAAAAACAGATACCCGGTCACGATCTACTGTATATTATACTCAAAATGATAAAAGGACTACAAACTGCATTATATATTTGTTGGAATCCATTTCACATCCAAAACACAGTCTCACGCCTTTAAATAGGTCTCAATTAGTCACAGAGAGTATAATGGAAGGAATTTACTGACATTTAGAGGACTGAAACGCAAGAATGTCGGGACTGTGAAGGCAAATCTACAACAGGAAACGGTGAAATGTGGTATTTTAAGCACTGAAAAAAAGGTTTATAGGGCAAAATTTATAGAATGAAAATACTAATCTTTTAAAAGTAAAGAAGCCCAAATGTCTCTTTTCCAATAAAAGGGACTCTGCTTCAAATAAAATGTAAAACCAAATCTTGTCAAATTTTGCCTATAATTTTAATAGATAAGTGTGAGCTACGGGGGAATTTTCTGCATCAGGAGACAGGTACCATAAAAGATCAACATTATGCATCCGACAGCTTTCACTTTGTAAGTGCATGCCACACCCTCCTTCCTCCCTGCATTTCTGTCACAACAGAAATGGTGTCAGCGGGCTTTAGAAAACAACAACGCAGCCAGATGACACACCTCTCACTGTTTCTTTTACCTATTCTACCTATGTCTGCGCTCTGTGGACTACACGCTGCTGACAAAATCATGATAATGAAGAGTAATGGCAACACGTTCATCCAAGTATCTCCTACCAACCTCAAGCCTGAGAGCACATGTACCAGCTGTGCGTCGTCACGTATAAACTCCCCATTGATCATTGCTCGGCTGCGGACGGATGGGGCATGTTGGAGCAGAGAAAGCTGTCCCTCTGAGTTAATCCCATTACAGGTTAATCTGCGCTTTGAAGGTCAGAGTGGGGAAGAGGTACAGGAAAAGAAGGCTTTCCTTCCAATGCCCTGCCATGTGACTCTATGTATTATCATTGCTGTACCAGCAGCCATTAATCATCATAATACACTGAATTATGGAGGGTCGGACGCGCGCTCGATAGGCTGTAACATGCCTGATGCTATGCACAGTGTTCTCAAAACACCTCCTGAGGCTGAAAGGGGAACGCAGTGCACATTTATTAAATATTTCCCTATGGGGGAATATGCATATAAGCCATGCGCAGCTGAACACCCTGGGTTGCACAATTCACATGGTCTAAATTTGGTCCGGACGAGCCGCAGTTTCAGCTTCCCAGGAGCGCCAAGGGGCTCCAACAAGGGGATTTAGAATCATGCCTGGGAACAAAACTGCACGACCACAGCAAAGGCTGGCGAAGAGACAATAGAAGATAAAGACAGGAAGCAGCCTGGCAGGTCATGTGTCTTCTCCTATTATTAATATTCTGCAAGGACACACACACACACAGACACACAGACATGCATGTCTCTGGCAAACTCTGTAAGGATACTGTTAGAAGGGAATAAGCAGAAAAGGAAAACTGCACTTAACCTGCTATCGGCTTGCGATAATGCTGACTCTTTCAACTCTTGGATTTGTCTTTTGATTTATTGTTTGAGACACCTAAAGCAGACCAAAACCAACACTGACTACCAACAGACAAAAAAGAAGAAAATAATAAATATAATAGAGACTGTCAATTTAAGTAATTTGAAAATATAGCTGCATGTGTGGTTTTCAGCCTAAAGCAATGAATAGTGCAGCATTTTTTAATTTGAGGGAAATGTTCCCATTACTTTAAAAGTGCTATTTTATTCCTATTTTAGCTTTTATTTGACATTGTTGTGTCCATTTTCGGTTTGCTGATCCTTCAAGCGTTAAGCCGTCTGGCCTCTTCCTTTAGAAACGTCATCCTATGATCCTCCAGTCAATTCTTACTCGCACGTGTGGCGCCGGGTTTGATCTCGATGGCTGAGCGGCTCCAGCTGTCCTTCTCCACCTGAGACATCCTCTCACGGGTCATCTGGTAGGATTCATCAGTGGCGCACACCGTGATCTTGTCCTGGATGACACCTTGACCTTCCAGCTGCTCGCGGCCATTACTGCGGGACAAAAACACCAAGCCGTTAAACCGTGGAGCTCGCTGCTGGACGTTCAGTCCACGCTGTAAAGCCACTGAACATTGACTCCGAGCAGCATGAAGTGGCTTTGCGGTGGAAGCTGGCCAGCTCTATGGTTACTGTATGTTACGTGACAGGACAGATATAGCTCTGCAGCCTGCGTTATATCACAAAGCCAGATATTTTGGTTCAAAGCAGGATGAGGCCTGCGGAAAACCATCAGGGTTAGCTCGGCTCCAGTCAACAGACGTGCAAAACAGGGCTCACGTTGAGCAGAAGTGAAAAGTTTCACAAGATTAAACTGGGCTGCATTCGTGCTGTAAATAATCACCATGATTCCAGACTAATTTTTGTCAAATTAAATGAGCTTTTTCACAACACAATTTCATGCAAGGTCAAAGATCACTTCTTCTCTTCATCCTCTGAATATGAAAACAAATGTGGGGGCAGAGGGACCAGGATCTCCCCCTTCATGCTGTAACACGGTTTCTCTTGGCTTAAGCAGTTTGATGGGCTCTAGAATGTGTTAAGACCGCAGTCTGGCAGCAGGACACAGTGATGCAGCATTACACTCAGTTTCCAAGCGTTCTGATTCTGAAACAAGGCATCACAGGTCTCAGTAATGAGCGGGTCGGCCCATAAATAAACACAAAATGACATCAAAACTGAGGCATCCATCTGCAAGCAGTGAGCTGTGGGCACACAGACGCTGATGGATGGACGTCTGAGGTCACACTTGACACAACCAGCACCTAAAACTGCTCTAACTGACTAAGCAAATTAAGTTTCATTTTATTAATTTATTGTGAACATGTGATTATTTCATTCGCTGACTTAAAAGGAAATAAAGAAAATAGTGATTTAAGTACTCTACAGTATAATGACAACTTTCAGCTGGTTCTGTACCTTGAAACATACTGATGGATGCAGTCAAAGCTGGCCTGGGGTTGGTCTTTGCTGTCACTGGATAAGTAGAAGGAGAAGACACGGAGGGTGGATGGTGACTCTGGTGTGGGAGCCGGGATCTTGATGTACTGTGAGGAAAATCAGAAGAAAGTCAGATTTTACTTAAACACACCAAAATCACCAATATGTATCAGATATTTCTTCGCTGTCCTATGATGGTTTTTGAGTGCAAAAACAGGTTTATATGACCTGATGATAAACACATTTTTTAACAGGCCAATTTTCTTCTCTTGATGTTTCCGCAGACCTTTTGGGCTCATTCATCTTTTTTATCTTTCAAACTGTCATCGTTTTGGAGGGAAAAAAGCTATTAACTACTCAGCAGAGCTTCAGAGACGCACTTTGGTGCCAAACGTATCTTAGCCAAGAACAACACAGCCAACATTTTTGAGATCATCATAAATCCAAAGTAAGAAAAAAAAAATCTTAGTTAGAAACTTAATGGCCTGAAAAAGGAAAAAAGTGAATAGCAACATTTTGAACTTTGGAAGAAGGGCAATAGTGGTGCTAGCAATAAGCCAAGGGGTTGGAAACGAAAGGGAAAAGTCATGTGACCGATAAAATGTAAAAGCTTTCTTCCTTTGGAGAGCTTGAATTGTCTCTGTACATTTCACAGCAATCTGCAGATCAGATTTACAGATTTTCCTGGATGGAAATTTGTTTGGATGGTTGCGCAAGAGGAAAATTGAGAATTTACTGAAACGTTTACGTGCAGCCCAGGAATCGGAATTTACACAGCAAAATGACACCTTCCGGACCTTCTGGACCTTCTGCGACAACATTTACATGCTATCAGCTTAAATGTGCCATTTGGAAATATTTTTAAAAATCTATGGAACCACCTGACACATGAACTAGTGAACAAAGTCACACTCCACCATATATGGACCGTCGTTTGCAGATGTCAATGTTGAATACAAGTCATTTCAGTGCTGACCTTAAAAATTTAACCCCACTGCTGCTAAGCACTCTGAATTATGTGAGACATCAGAAAAAAGGTACAGTGACCTGATCATTGTCCCTGCATAAAGTCTTGGAGATAACAGGAGAAATATTCCCTTTAAATTAAAATTTAACCTCATGTTAAAAAGACAAAAGATTAGCTAACTGCTAACTGCAATCCACTCCTTTATATGACTTGTTTGCAGGGCTTCTCAGCACAAACCAGCATGTGTAAATACCATTTAAGTCTAGATCAAGACTTATTGCCGCTCTGTTACTTTAAATAAATCTCCTTGGGTAAACAGTGTTTTTAAGAGTGCGCTCCACTGAGGCGTCCATGAGATCTCTAGCCAGACTCAGTGGAGCGCAGCAGAGCCAAGGCTGCAACCTCCAGGGTAGCATAGTGCACATATGAACACACACGCGGGCATAATAACAGATCCGAAAAATGCTGATCAGCGGAAAGTCAGGATCTACGCTGTTCTGACTGCTGAAAAAGATGCAATTGCACAATTCTGAAATGCTTCTTCACTAGTGTTTTCATTCAAGGTTATGGGAAATGTGGGCTACAGGAAAACAGCAGGAGCCTTTTTGGGACATGAAAATGAGAAATGGATAGAGAGAGAGAGAGAAACTCTGGCACCCCGGGAGCGACAGTGCAGAAAGAGAGTCAAATCTGAGGGTGAAAAGGGCAGGGGAGATCCACGCTGTCATCACAAGTATTTTTCATTGCCTCTTAGCTCTGGCAGCAGTCAGCAGATTCACACCAATCCCATTCTTCACGCTGCAGGCCTCTTTTTGGGCTGGGAAGCAGCTTTCAGTCCGAGTTTATACTATTCATGGAACTGTTGAACAACACTGTTGAGTAAAAATATATGTTTTCTCATAGTAACTACAACACTTAGGATAATTTACACTATTGGCACTATTTTCAATCAGTAATTAAAAGCTTAAAGGGAAAGTCTATCTTTGTTTCATATGTTGCAATTTTACAATACCTGCTCTTAAAACAACCACTATGGTCCATATCTGTCAAAGACCTATATGTCCCTTCAATGCTCAGAAAAGTCCCGTAAAACATGTTGTACTTCTCAGACTGTTTTACAAGAACCCAGTGCTTCAGTTTCAGTAGGGCTGCAATTCTCTGTATAGTCCCTAAGCATTGCAAATGTTTTTCCTGACCAACATTTCACAAACCATTATTTGCTCAAACTGTGTTAAAATCAGAACTGGGAGGTTTCTGATCTCTGTTCTTTAGAAGACCACTTAAAATTCGGGATAGCTTCAAAAAAATGGTGTGCCAAATTTACATTTGATTATTTAAAAATAAGAAATAATTAACGCCCACGGGCTAATCTATGTCACAAAACCTGAACGTGTAACTTCTCACCATGCAAATCGTCACTTAACAGGCTGTCACTTAAACAGTTTCTGAAAGACCTTAATGTCCTCCATGACTTGCAATGTTTTAAAGGCCGAGTGCTCAAAGATTCAGACCAGCCTGCACGCAGCATTTGACATAACTTGTGTTTTAAAATGTCGAGTTCAGGATTGTGCAATGTTTATTTGTCTAAATCCTCAAAAAGCCTTCAAGCTAATACCAGATGTCTCATCGTTCCCAAGAGACAGGGGTCACAATACATGTTGTGATCACACTGCAGAGCTCACCAAAGGGATCATTTCTTATTATTTCACAAGACTATGCATGTACTTAATGACCATTTAGCCATAACCATCAAATAAATAGCAATAAAGTTTAAGGCCTTGTTAATTTAACAAGGAGTGCGGTGACACAAATAAGGATGGGCGTACGTATGCAAAACAATAATAAACGTTTTCAGGCTCCACTACCCCGACTCTGATTGTGAAACTCTGCATTACTTGTGAAACCAGTGATGCAGCTGTCAGTTTTACAGAGGTTTAAAGAAAAGGTCTGAGATAATTAAATCCAAAAATGCTATATGTCTGAAACCATTTCCAAAGTGAAGCAAAAGTTTAGTTTTGTAAATGAAACAAGGCAAATGTTCTGAACACAGCAGACAGCTGAACAGCCTCGCTGCTGGTGTTTGATTATCTGGACAGTTGACGGTAAAGTTGTGTTGAGTCATCTGGACAGTATAAGAACTCACAAAGACATGAAACTACTGGTGTAGTTTGTACAAATTCTTGCAATTCTTTCAGAGTTTACACTATCTGAAAACATGCGTTGTTTTAATAGCAACATTAGTTTTTGTCAGAGCTACTTAAAGTTTGCACCCTTCTGCCCAAGGCCTGCCTAGCACAGCTGCAGATTAAAGCACTTCTAGGTGGAAAATTTAATTATTGACAGAAACCTGTGCCACTCAGTTCGGTAACGCGATACTTAGAAGACAGTTCCAATAATGTAAGGCCACTGAAGGCATTGTACTATGTGTCATAACAGGATTCCCGCTGTTGTGTGACCTTCATGGGCATGGACATTTGGACCCCCACTGAGTAAACTACAACTAGCACCTCTGTTCCCAGCCTGCACCAAAAACAGTACATTTGCTGAAAGCCACACATGTCAAATTGAAACCCAGGGAGGTGATTATGCAAATGAGTTGGCACCTAAAGACGCAACTGACCCTTGAATAATGAAATATTTCTTGCCTACCTTTAAAGAAATATGCAGAGAATCTGTGGGTTGCTTTTGTATGAAGAAAAACATGGAGCAACAGAGCAACCAGAAACAGTTAAATACAATTGCTAGGAAGGGTCCATGCTTAAAAAGTAAGGTCATAAAAAATGCAGTGCACTTCTGAGTGGTTTATGACCTGTCTGATGCTCAGTGACCCCCAGGGATAGAAAAGGCATAGAGGGGAACTTTGAGGAACCAGAACGCTGACAAGTGTTTCAGCCCCCAGATAAGCCAGACTTATCTCTCAACCTTCCAACAACTTCTTATTTCCCCCCCATTCTGATTGATGCTACAAGTATTCCCCTTCTCTGTTTGCATTAATATAAAATATCGAGCCTTTCTTCCCCATTCTCTGTTCTGTCCATCCATCCATCTGCCTCCCCTCTGTCTTTTGCCTGTGACTCCACCAGTCTCTTTCAAAGGCGTGAGTCTTGGCACGTGCTTGAATGTCCATCTGTTTACTCTGGCTGCAAGAGTCATAGTGCTCTTTGCCTGATTACGACTGTTTTTGTTCATCTGAAGAACCCCATTCATGTTCCCGAATTTCCATTCACCACCTGTCTTTAGAGCCGAGGTGCAGGCAAGAATTCAGATCACCTGGACGTAATCTTGGAGGCAACTTTTTTTCAAATGCTGGTGTGGCCCAGCCGTCACACGGTGTAATGTGTCATGTAGGTGTAATTTGTCCCGACATAGCAGGTGCAAGCGACAGAGATGTCTAACAGTCCTGAGGAAAGACCCGGTTAAATCAGAACACCTGTGTGTCTCTGTTCGTGTGTGTGTGTGTGTGTGTGTGTGTATAGTTTTAACTTAAACCTCACAAGTTTTGACCGGCTGTGAAGACACACACAAATCAGCACACATCTGTTCCCTCAGGCCTCTTTTTCACCCCACCTTCTTATGTAAATGAGCGTAGCAGCAAGAGCAGTTTTAAGACGTGGTAAATCCTTCCTTAACAGTTTTTGAGTTCAATGTGCAAAACAATCTGTGATTGTGTGCTACGCTTCATGAGCGATTGCCTGTGTTTGCATGTGTGTCTATGGTGCTGTAGTTTTTTTTTCTCTTTCCTCTGACAGTCTTTCTTTGACAATCTTAATAATCAGTTAGCACAGAATTTTAACTGAAGATCTAGAAAATTTGCAAAAGATACTGACAATTATTGTTGTTATGCGAATATCAGGAGTTGGTTTGTTGAGATTGCTCTTATATTGCAGTTTACATCATTTCGTTTTAATTAACTCACCAACTTGACTAACACAGCCACACTAAAAATTTGCTGCAATATTCTTTGCAGCAAGTTTTTTTTCTTTTCTTTTTTTACATTGTTTGTGTTTTCCAAAAACACAATGTTGTATTTCAACCTGCCAAGCGAGAAAAGTATCATGCAGAAAATCCATGCAAAGACTTTGATTTCACAAAAGTTAAGACTCCAGAATATGCCAAAGTCAAATCCCATAAGGTATTTGCTGCATTTGTTCCATTATTTTATCAATAACATGAGATGACTAATCCAACGGAAACGTCAGCGTAGTGTTCCAAAAGAAAGAAAAGCTCAGGTACCACAAAGCAGTCTTATGTGTGTAAATGTGCCACATTTCCAGAGACTAACAAATAATCACATAACTGATTAATTGTTTTGTTCCCTCACTTTAGAAAGCCTTTTAAATCTGTTAACAAGTCCGTAGGGCTGGGTAAGCTTCCGAGTTTTAGCACTGTGCGAGTTTAATCTAGTGTAATTTCATATGATTCAACAAACCTGCATCAGTCAGGTGTGGGTGGACAGAGCCAGCAGAATGCGGTTGGTTAGAAGGAGCAGAGGGATAGTCAGTAAATTCAGTGATCCGAGGTCTGTCTTTGTGTTGTAGTGTGACTGGAGTTCAGAGTCACACACACTGTGTTGCTACATGAGGTTTTTCTTTGCAGCTGTAAAGATGGAACAACCTCAGCCGCATTCTGATCCACTCCATTTGTCTGATTAGAGTTACTGCCACTAACCTAAACTCAGCTCTTTTTTCCGATAAGATCCAGTCATTATTTGTTGTGTCAAACTTGCAACAATATCTTGTAGAACGATTAAATCCAATCAGAGCTACACAAACCATCTGGTGAAAATTATGTATGTTTTTCCTATCACAATATATATCACATCTAAGGAGAATATTGCAAAATGTTCTTACAATATTGCACAGCCTGAGTTAATGTCATTAAAATCTATTTATAAAGCTCACATGAGTACAGACAAGAGTGAAAATTTGACTGAACAGTTATATTTTAGCTTTGTTACATATGCAACTGTATTGATTATACATCTGATCAATAATTAGTCAGTTAGTTATGACTGTTTTATGAACATATAAACAAACTTGTTGAGGTGACCTTTGATCTTGTTTTTGGTTCAGCTATAATCACTGTCAAGTCTGCTCCACTGACCTACATCACATCTGATGTTTGACCTAAAAAAAAAAACCCCACCCGTTTGTCCAAAAACAGAAAAGTCAGCAGCTGGACCTTTGACACATTAAAAGTCATGACTGTCACTGTGTGTGTGCATGTGTGTGTGTGTGTCTGGCAACACCATTTTTATGAGCCACAGGTCACTCACAGCTCAACATAAATGTCTCCACGTGTGAAGACGCAGGACGGGAGAGGCTCACTTTCCTGGCTTTATCAAAGTCGATTGAACAAAAACTGTGAGAGACTGCTGTCGGTGCACAGAGCTTATGTTTCCTGCTGGCTGTTGCTTGAATGTGGGCTCTGGGTGTAGATCTCATGCAGGCTATTGTTTCCACATCCTCTGCAGCCTGAGTAATGGCCTTCTGAAAACAGGCCTTCTTTTGTTCTGGCCTCCTCGGCTCCAGAGCGGGATGCCATGGCACGGCTTCCCCTTTCTGGTTGACGGGAGCAGAGGGAGGAGGTGCGAGAGAAGGAGGAGGGAATGAAACTTGTCGCCACCACCGCTGACTGTTATCAGCGGGAGGCGAGTCACTGTGGAGCGTGTGCTAATGCAAACTCCGAGTGTGTGCGTTAATCCAGTTCCTCTAGCGGAGGGAGAAAGGCCACTCTCAGACAGCCAGCCAGCCACCACCCTCGTCCCCGCCACACTCCAGTAAACACTATTTCTCGTCATCTCATTGCAAACAAAAGAGCCAAATCGTTCCCAGGGCCACAAGTTGACACATGCCATTTAAGCGAGCCACTTCCACAATGGAGGACAGCGCTGCAGAACACAATGTGTGTCTGGCTCGCTGGAAGATCAAGAGTCTGGGGGCACCGGGATGAGCGAGGGGATGAAGCAGAGATTTTGCATGTTTATGTGATTCCCACATTCAATAAGTCAGTGCTTAGAGCTGTGCAGCGTCTCCTCTCTTCCACACACTGGCACTGGGCAATAAATGCGGCTGCCCTGAGTGGGAAACAGTGCATGTAATCAAGCCCCGGCCTGTAATCACCTTCTTCTCCTTTTCATCTGCAATTTCACAGAGCTGCTGCAAGTACCGGGGGAGAGGGGGCCGGGTATGAAGGAGCAGGGAGGGGAGGAAGGGAGCCTTACCACAAGCATTCCCTGAGGTTTTCTCCTCCAATGCCAAGAACGATACATCTCTGGTAGATGCCGGAGGGCCAAACTGTCAACTTCAACAAATTGTTGGTCACTGTGTCTGACAAAACACACCCCTCTTTCTCTTCCGAGCATGGTGGAACCTTGCACAAATCACTACATAGAAGCATTAGGCACGTGTAAAGGGGTGAAACAAGAGGCCTTCTATGCCTCATTAACTCACAGCTTGGATTTTTGTCATGAGGAAATCAGACGGGACATGTTCCTCGGCGTGCCAATATGTGCTCCATATGTCCAAGCTGCTTAATCTAGACAGTTTTTCTAGAGCCGCTGTTGGATCTCTGAAGGCCGCACTCCTTGGCTACATTAATGTGTAATCCAGTCGGTGCACAAGATTTTCATTCCTGGGTTGTTTTTTTTAAGAATAGAAGGAGCAGGCCATAACC
The DNA here is from genome assembly GCA_001698575.1 of Mola mola. Classification (NCBI taxonomy): domain Eukaryota; kingdom Metazoa; phylum Chordata; class Actinopteri; order Tetraodontiformes; family Molidae; genus Mola; species Mola mola. Next base: position 1,216,260 of record KV751315.1, read on the forward strand.
GCTAGTGGTTAAACCATCATAATCCCCCAACAATCCCCCCTCTGTGGGTTCACACTGATTTCCTCAGAAAAAAAACAGCACTCTCTCAAAACAGGTGGCAGAAGAAAAATAATAGATATCCATATTCCGTAAGCTCATAGAAATGCCGTGAAAGCTCTTTTGCAACGTGCAGGTGATCACACATTCTTACACGTTTTCCCACGTGTTGCTAAGTAGTTCATTGTATGTGTCAAGATGATTTAAGAGTGCTTTCCAAGTACAGTCCTTTAAATAAGCGTCCATTTTTATACCTCTGATTATTTGGTCTCCACTGCAACGAAAGTTACAACATGTTTCCCATGTTTAAAAATGAAATGTTTATGATAGAAGATGTTTGCAATGTCCCTCTTCACTCCATTAGCTCCACAGCAAGGGGGGTCTCTATTATGTTGGGCACAAACCAACCCTGGGGGCAGGCCTCAACACATCTGGACTGACTGTACGTTATTCATTTTGGGGTAATCCAAAGAGAGTGACAACAGAGAGCCTGCATTCCCCCACTCATTGTTATTCAAATCAGAGCAGACAACCACTGGAGTCTGGAGATTTTAGCATAGGCTGCCCAAAAGCAGACACAGACAAAGAAATGCCCCACCAAACACAGAGATAGGCAAAGAAAAACAAGAAAGAGAGAAGCAGAGGCCAGCCAACCAAACAAACACCACACAAGGAGGGTCCTGGGGGGATCCACTGTGGTCCTGCCCGGCTAAAGTCTGCTGCTACACAATGAGCAGAGGGGCAGAACAGGAAATAAAGGAGGTGGGACATGAATAAATCATGCCTGTAGGCCGCACAGGACACGTAAACACACACACACAAAAACAACCATCCACACCCAATTCATACCAAACAAATTTAACACATAAAAAAACCACACTTCATTTCTGCATACAAGGTGTGTTCTCGCTCCTTTATTACACACACGCACACACACAAAAACTGGGACTCCAACCCAAATTGGGAAGATGGGAATTAGCAGGCCAAAGTTCATGTCATCTGCCTCGCTATTATTGCAGCAAAAGTGTGCCAGCCGGACACACACACACACACACACACGCACACACACACTTTCGTGATCATCTGAGTCAGGCAGACCGGGAGAGCTACGGCAAACTGAAGTCCCGATGCCTCACGCTGTAATCTAAACCATTACAGCCTCCATAATTACCTCTAAACATTCATTTGGCTAATAACTTTAGCTCCCGGTGCAGCGTGCAGGGTGGACGGTCTAAATTCCTCGTGAGACTTCAGCCATCACAGGAGCAGCAGTGGCCCAAAGATTGACTGTGATAATGTGAGCCTTCAGATACAGGCCCAGACTCCAAAAAGACTTCACTTAAGTGCTCCAATCCAATCGCACTGAAAAAAAACTGCCACGTATTCAACATAATTTTAAAAAATGCGGTCGATTTTCCACTAATCACACTAATACCACAAAATTTACATATCCTATTACGGTAAGAAAAGAGCAGCTGACTGGGGTAACACGACAGTTGTGCCCAAGACAGAAACTACTAGTGCTGCTGATTAACAGGAAGCTGAGACTGAATTTGACTAACGTCAGTCCCTCAAGGACAGATATAGTATTTGAAAGTCACAGACTCCAGACCCAGGCACAAATACAGGTTCAATCCAGTCTCAAACCGCACAAGCCCCCATGCAAGACTCGCCACCGCTCAGCTCCTCGTGTCACGGCAGGAAGGGGGATGCAACTCTTTCCAGCCGGGCCATGCAATTAGACTGACAAGTAAAGTGTTCCCCAAGGACACAGCTGCTGCTGACTTTTGTGCAAACACTCAGAGCTCAGGTTCAGATCTGAGAGCACAAACTTAATGTTATTCCACAGAGAGAACACTCACACCCACATGGTATTAAAGTGCGTTTTCCAAAATGAGAACAAGGTGCACCAGGCACCCCACGTTCGACTTCTGATATAACCCCTCATTGCTGACTCTAGCTCAGTCAGTGTGTGTGTGTGTGTGTGTGTGTGTGTGCACTTCTCCCTCCCTTCCACCCTCCCTTCGGTCCTTTTCCCCGCACCGCTCACTGACCTAACAAAGCCTCTCCACAGTCACCAGCCTGACCCAGTAACCTGCATGGCTCCTATCTGCAGGAGACGACCGGCTTTAAGCTCCCATCTTGAGCCGCGGTGCCATGTGACGTGTGAGTCGACAGCGGTGTGCGATGAACCCACCGTAAGACTCTCGGGAGCTGCGAGAGAGGTTTTACTCGATATATAGTCTTAGTTTTGAAAAAATGTCACTGCGATATGTGGCCTCTGTTTTGTCTTCCCATACTTCTCAGCAGCTGAGCTGCTGCCTGTGTTTGTCACCAGATAAGAGATTCTCCCATTTGCCGCTTTTGGATTTAGAGTTTAATATCAAACTTAAAGAAAACTTACCCCTTGGTTTCCTTTGAAGCAAATCGACGGCTTGCCAGGTAAAGACACCTAAAGAGAAACACAGGCATTTAATGCTGGCTGAACTAAAGACCTTAATGTAAGTTAATCCACTAAACACTGCTGCTGTGATGAGTTTAAATGCAAGGGAAAGCTACACAATCACGTTTGTGCGCTGTGGCCTCTGCTGCATTATGAAACAAACTAGTTCACTTGTCAATTAGATGACTGGGCGTGCTGCCTCTCCGCTTCCATCTGAAGCACACAGAAGCTTTTCCCAGCACACGGCTGACGGGCAACACTGTCAAAAGCACAGGGATCAGCCGCGGAGACAACTGATCCAGGAACAGTGAACTCGTGTGTGCCGATCTCATTCCGGCTGCACAAAAGCAACAGTTCAAGCAAAACGCAACGGTGGCCCCATCAAACCAGCAACAGCAGCAGCAGCAACAACAACAACAACAACAACAACAACTAAAACACCCCCAAGCGACAACTTTGATACACCTCGCAACGCAGGCGCGAGGAGAGAAGGCACCTTGAGGTTCTGGTGAGCCTCCAGGGCTCTGAGAGCCGCGTCCGTGAGCTTGACGTG
>KV751315.1:1219308-1238225 GCA_001698575.1 Mola mola
TGTTGCTGTCACAGGAGAGCCCATAGCGTCGCTCCTGCCTCAGCGCAGCCATCGCTGGCTCTTCTCTCCGTCCCACAATTAAAGCTGCTTTCCTCTCCCAGCCCCGGAACGTCAGCGTGTGGGCGGAGCAGCTGCAGGCTCCCCCTGCACCCTGCACACCACACCAGGAGAGCAAGACCCTGCTGTCTGCAGGACCCAAAGGACTGTGCATGCACGGATCATCCCCGGTGTTGCTGTGGCGTCAAAGGAACAGCCCGCGTCGAAATGGAAATTTCACTCTGTTTTCATGAACAACTGAAGAAGATTGGGAGACTATTCATCCTGCAAGATTCAACATAAGATGGTTCCAATAGCTCATCGAGCACAAGCCAGGTCTGAGGAAGCTCTAAGATCCAAAAGTAATTTGGGAAAAAGCAAAGATATTTACGCTTGTTTTATAAGTGAAATACTTTTCAAACAGGGCACATTAACATGGTCCCACCGACTTGAAAAACATGAAATTGCCCCCACGCCCCAATAAATTATCTGTTCTCTATTTAAAAATGAAATTAGGGATGCTTATTTAACAATCGCCAACTCTGCTTTTTAATGTTTTTCCACACTTAAAAACAAGTTTAAACCTTTTAGTTTTCTGTCCCCCCCCCTGCATATATTGGACTCAGTGGTACAAAAAAACATAAAACAACACTTGTTTCTTGCTAGTAGTCTGAGAGAGCAACCTGCGTTGGTTCTTCCTGCAGTCCTGCATAAGAAGATGCACGGGACTGTCAAATTAAATCTCATGTTTAGATCGTTTGTCCTCTTGTGTGTAGTACAGGCTAGCCAGATTCTGATTCATGCACAAACATGGTAATAAGTGTGTCACCATTTCTTACATAAATAGGACACGATAAATGAGCCAACAATAACAAGTGCGGCAGCCTGTGTGTGTACAATTCCAACTTGAGTAGGCCAGGCTAATAGGCCTGAAAATGTGGCCTATTCGTGAGACGTTAGCTCATTTACAAACTCCTCAGAATCCTAAAACCAAGTATAACTGCTAAGTTTGGATTTTTTTTTTTGAATGAAACTGAAGAGAGAGTGTACAATATACGATTATACAAGCATAATAGACAGCTTCTTTTTAAGAAATCTCAGTCCCACTTGATTTTACGTGTTTCGGAAGATTGTGTGGTCGCGTCCGGTGATACGATACGCAGGTTTTGCAACAAATGTGTATCCTTCACTCTTAAAAGATATTCACTTCAATAGACCTCACGACCTGTAAACCGTAAACCTGGTTAAGACAGGTGCTTCTGATTGCTATTCACCAAATGTCAAAGGTCTAAACCTATTACTTTAATAAAGTCCAAACATCCTTGTATCAAAGGCACACAATGAATGAATTGACAATTTAATTACAACGGTCATACTGTAGGCTTATTGGAGCAGCCATTTTCAGTTGTTCGCTAAATTACTGAATCAAACCTACGTTATATTTGAACACGTAAAAATAAAATTGATGGAAATGTGCAATTGTATGATAAATGCCACAAAGGTCTGAAAAGAGAAAAGAAAACAAGCAAAAATCATAATGTGGGTGCGTTTGCAAATAATCCCAGGAAAGATGCTTATCCCAAGGGGTTAATGGGTTTAGTATACGGAATTTTTGACGGCATGGACAACTTTGTCGTGTTGGTCAGTGCCTAACAGTAATCAACAGGGGCAGGATCAAATAAGACTCACACTGAACGCATTGATGCGTAGCATGATCACCTGTTGAGGAAATTCATGCGTCCAGCCAGGAAGCATGACTAAGCTGAATGAAGGCAGATCTAAGCAACTTAAGTGTTTGCATAACTGTGAGAAAGTGCACAAGTGATAGCAAAGCAGATGCGTCTGACATGTAAGCCTATTTAGTTGAATTGCTAATCCACTCCCTGAATGAAAGTACATAACAGGTGGAGGGAGGGGGTGCTGGAGGTCACCAGAGAACAGGTGGTGTTGAATCTCCACATCATGCTCTTCCCCTGAATCAGACATTTGCGAAAAACCCTCTGCCCTCTAATCTTCACATAATTCTCTAGAATCGAATGTAATTTCTTTCTGAGAATCCATACTGCGTAACAGCACTTAAAACAGCAGCCCACCCCCACTGATGCCGGTGAAGCTGCTCCTCCAACAGTCAAGCAGTGGGAGATTAACCCCCCGCCCTTTACCTGGCTCGTCTGTGTCATCCGCTCATTGTTTGCGGTTTGCCATCTGCTGCATGTAACACCGCTAATGCCCACTGACCCCCTGGGAGTGATGTTTCACACCTGAGGTCAGTGACTCCCAGGACACCTGCAGTCGGTAAAAAGCAGTTCATCCAGTTCATGTACTCTTGTCCCCCCCTTTCTGTACAGAGAGTCCACGCGGAAAGGGTAAAATACATATTACATCACAGCCTCATGGAGTGAATGAAATAGAAACAGAGCTGAAGAAAGAGAACACATGGAGGATAAAGCAAGGCATTCTGTCCACGCTTTGTCTGTGAATGATGGAACATTTTTTGTAAAGAGATCATGTTTTCAACTATTATTAGTTCCATGACGTGCAGAGTGACCTGAGATATCACGTAAACCCATCTAGTTATTATCACTTCCTCTGTTATGTTTTTGCCTCCATTACAGTATGTGTTTGGTAACAGGATAATTCGGAAAGTTACAGACGGCTTTGAATGACATTTTCATCAAAGGTGTCTCTTAGCCCAACCGCGGATAGGATTTTGGTGGCCAAAAGTCAAAGATCAAGGTCACTAACAAATCAGACAGTGTGTTTTTTGGCCATAACACCAGACAGAATTGATATTGAGAGGTCCAGCTGGTGTCATTTTCTAGCTCACAGCACTGGCTACGGAAGATTAATTTTAGGCTTTCTGGGTCGAAGATCGAGGTAACTGAAAGGTCAAACACATTTTTTGGACATATTTCCACAGGGAACTGGCATAGGTACAATTGGGGCCTCTTTGTAATGGATCCCAGGGTCCATTACATAAATCCGGAACCTGTTTTGAGGGTCAAGGAATTTAAATATGACATTTCAGATTGCTCTTGTTTTGAGTATAGTCTGGGGCTGAGAACATACATCCATCAGCCATAACATTAAAACCAGCTGTCTGATATTGTATAGGTCCCTCTCATGCCAACAAGACAGCTTTGACCTGTCAAGACATTGTCAGAGGACCTCCTAGGGTGTCCAGTGGTAGGTGATACCTATCTGAGAAAAGGACATGTGAATGCCAGGAGTCAAAGTTTCTCAGCAGAACACTGCATCTTAACATGATGTTGTTTTATCATTGTGACTGACTGATATGTTTGAAAGAACATCACTTAAGCTCATCTCAAAGTGTTACTGTATTCAGCTAACAAAATGATTCAAATACGCTGCAGTATGCTAACTTTGGTTAGCATGTGTAGAATTATTATGATGGCAATCTTTTGTTAATAAGATCATTCCAGTGCAAACTGTTGCCTTCTACATGTATGTTTCATTTAAACCCACGTCAGTGTCTGCTGTTCAGTATATCTTCTCTTCTATGGTCAATATAAATTCACCAAAAAGTTTAAACTAAATTTGACAGAAAACAAGTGTCTCTGAAGTTACTAAGCCATAAGTTTTAATAATATATTAAGTGATTGAACAAAGTTAGCATTGAAATTCTTATCAACCAGGTGGATGTGACTTGACAAAACTGAGTGAAATGACTGGTGGAAAGTGAATTACAATCAATTCTAGTGTATTACAATAATTATAATAATAAGTTATTCATTTTAAAAAAATTAAAAAAAATCATATCTTCTATAAGGTTAGGGTGGCTGTTGCTCAAGAGGTTATACTTTCATCCACAAATTCAATGATTTGAACCCAGGATACTGAAGTGTCTTTGGACGCCATACAGAACCCCAAATCTCTTCCACAGGTGTTTTTTGTGTGTTTGGGGAAAAGGGCTTAGGTGGAAAAATAACAGAATTCTCCTTTATGGGGATGTTTAAAGCTATGATTTGTTCCACCAGTTGTAAGACATGAAAAACATCTGAAATGCAAAATTTTCTTGACATTTTTTTTTTTTTTAATGCCTTTTTGAATGAAACGTTTTAATTTTCAGACACAAGAACACTATATGTATCCAAGATTCTTTTTGAATTTTCCTTGAACAGGTATAAAAACTTTGCTTCTGTCTCCAAATATGTTGTACTTGTGTGTCAATGAGCAGAGTAATAACTAGGAATCCTAACATTGTGATTTCAATCTACACTCAAGGCCTCTGTGTTTAAGAGGTGGAGGAATTTCAAGGCTGTGTGTTACTTGCAAGGTTTGTTGGCAGTCGTCGGGCTCAAACAACTCTCTTTCTCTCACTGAAGTCTTTTGTCAGTAGTCAGGTTGTCTTCTTATGTAATGTGGATCACCCGCAGAACAACAACACAAAGTTAATCAACATTTGATAAAGATAATATGACTCATATGTTTTGACTGTAAATATGAAGCCACAGTCAGCAGCACATTAGCATAAAGGGTGGACAAAATATTTAAAGATATAAAAAAATCTTTACATGTGCATCTTAAAATCTCAGTAAAAATACATTATGTAATGTGTGGAGGCCATTTCCCAGGCAACAGGTTACTTCCGTCCCCCTGCTTTTGTCTCAATGCTATGCTCAGGCTACCTTTCCGCTTGCTACAGTTTCATATTCACCATAACAAAAGTGGCTTCTCATCTAAACCCAGGCACGAAAGGCGAAAAGATTATGGTCAAAATGTCACATTATTGCTTTGAAGAATGTGCCGAATCTTTGTCTTTTGCTCTGTTTAGTGTAACAAAAGTAGTATCATGTTTTCCTCAAGACTGCAGTCACGCAGAAGAGGCTCAAACTAGATTTTTAAGCTACTGTGGCAACCTGAGTCAAACCGAAAAGCCCCTGAAGCACCATGAAAGACAAAACTTAATCAAAACGATCTTCCTGATGAATGCGCACGCCGTGAAAACAAACTGAAAATGACCAACTCCTTCCTTGTGATCATGGAAGGCTTTAACCACAAAGGCATGGACTTACTCAGCAAAGTCTGTGGATTATGTTCACATCTGCGAGTGGCACATTTGTTTTCAGTGTCTTCAAAGGGAACGTGCACTTTCCCACAGAGAAACACAATCAGACTTTGGATTCGGCGTATCCTTCCCTCTGAATGTGTGTCTGAGCCATCACTCACACGGGCACACATGTACACACTCGTTGCTAAGCAGACCCAGGTGTTTGGCGTTTTATTGAGATCACAGGCCCTTTACAGCCACCAGTTTTACAGTGACTGTACAGGTGTGACTGATCACTGCCCGCATGAGAAGAGACAGCAGTCAAACAAAAGCTGCTCGCTGGGTCCAGGCCAAGAAAGTGTAGCTGACACTTTTAACTTCTCAAACAGGTGTATGCATGTGACAAGAAACTATCAATTGTTAAGATGTTAACAAAATATGGTAACACTTAAAAAAAATACATTAACTAACTATTAATTAATCCAGTAATAAGCAGTTAATAGCAGATATTAATTCAGACATTATTCAGTAATTTAAAATCACACTGTAAGGTGTCATTTAACGGATACATGTTTTCAATTTCACAAATGGGCTCAAATAGGCTTTTGTATTAATGAAGTGTTACTTAAGGGATATGTTTTCAACTTTATAGTAAGTCATAAAGAGAGTTAATAAAAGGCTAATAAATGCTTATTAGTGTTAGGTGACAGTCTGTGCCAAAATGCTTTTCATTGAATTATTTAGCTGTTGGTTAATGGCATTAATTTGTTAACTAATGTTAATTGTTTATGTTATAAAGAATGAACCTTACTTAACTATTAGTAAACGCTTATTACAGCATTAACTTATGATGATTAATGTATCCTTGCTGTAAAGTTTTGCAAAAATGATTAACAAGTCAAAGAAATAGAATATCAGACATTTCTATTTCATTCCTCCAGTCTCCCATTCTCCCCGTTTAAGTTCGCTTCAGATTTTTTTTTAACTATTTTTTTTTTTTTGTAAAATGCTTCAACATCAACCACACACTCACTTACAGCAAACTGTCATAGTTAATGTCTGTGTTTTTACAATGTAATTGGCACAATTGGACAATTTCTGATTAAAATATCAGTCGGGTCTGGTTTGTTCATGCCTTTCCCGCCACACACTCAGTGAATGGAGTAACAGGATTGGGTAATTGAGAGCAGAAGCTGATTTCCCATAAGCACAGGGGCACAGTGACAGAGCGATCCAATAAAAGTCAGACACCAGACTACGGAATCATTTATATACAGGGAACATGACGGGTGTGTGTTTTTGAGACCATGTTTTGGTGGAGAATTGTGATGTAGTGACGAGGCTTTAACACCCTGATGAATCTAATGTCTTAATAAAGAGCCCGATTTAACTTATAATTGCTACTTCAAAGTCCTATTAGGGATTTCGGTGTCCCTAATTAACTGGTTCAATGTTGGATCGAGCCAAATTAAGTCTCATTAAGCTCATGACTTGTGATTGGGAGGACTTGCAAGTATGCTTTTAACTCTGTCAGGCTGTAGCATGTGTACAGTCGAAACAGTATAATTATATTATATATTATATTATATAATTATTTTTTACTGTAGAAAACTGTAAATGCTACTGTCAGGATGGTAAAGTATTCTTTGTTCACCATGTTTGTTTACCATACGAAAATCTGACACTGGTAGCACTGACTATACTTGATTTATGCAATGCACATGGGTATATAAGGTCCAAATAACTGATCAATGCAATATTCTAACCCCAACCTTCTCCCACCAATGACATCATATAAATCAGTGTGGATCAGGCAGAAAAAGAGCAAAACACTAAATACTGCTGAGTGTAGCAAGCATTTGGTCACAGACCAATTTGTTTGGGCAAACGTGATTTGTGACCTGATGATTGTGCTGGATGACAAGTCAGGAAATCATGAAAGTGAGGGATTTAACTTCCAATGTCTGAACAAAAGACTGTGAGCACAACAGTAGTAAGCTCACACTCTGGCCAGTATTTTAGCTAAAAATATTGAAAGATCAAAATAATATTATCAGAACAATGTGAAGAAATAACAATGTTTATATTGTTTCAAGACTCTCAGTTCTTAAAGCAATGAATTAAATGTGATAAGGTTCTGTTCCATTAAATGTGGCAGAGCCTATCCTAGCAAGTTCCTTTAGCCTATTTCTTTCCAAATGGCTGCTTTGAAAAAGGTCTATTTGGTTTAGTATTCTCCTTCTAGCATTTACTCTATAAACATAACAAACCTGCAGAATGACAAACAAAGGAATTTTCTTACACCAGTCTTCATTGTTGAACAGAAAACTAACCATGCACTTTCTGAATTAATCACTTTTACCAAACTAAGACAAACTTTATAGCCTTTTTATTGTAATATGATAAAATACATGTAAGCTTAAAATAAATTAAAAACTCCCAAACTGTCATATCTTTCTACAATAGATAATTTCTCAGTAGCCCTTTTGGCCACGTAAAGCAGGGTAAAAACAGGTGTTTCTAATGATTACATTTCCATTCCATTCAGGTCAAATAGAGTCAACACTCTGCTCAGGTGCTTATTGGCTCTTTGGATAGATGGCCAGATGTGTAGTAGCTGTCACTTAGGAAGCTGTGGCTCAGATGGTAGATTGGTGATGAGAAGGTTCTGAACCCCAAATAGCTCCTGATGCTGTGCCATGATTGTGTGTGAATAATTAACGCTTCTGATGACCACCAGTGTGTGAATGGGTGATTGCAAAAAACTTGACTTGAAAAGAGTTATATAGATACAGGACATTTACCATTTACTTTTACAGAACACACCAACATGACAATAACGGATTGGTAAAAATGTATAAGATGTTCGTGAGTCCAAGAGTATGTGGAATCCATAAATCCAGAAGGATGTGAAATCTAGTGATCCAGAAGCAGGTGTAGTCTGTTGGTCCAGAGGTCATTATAATCCATGGATCCAGATTCACGCTGGGCAATCCAGCCAAGTCACAAGTTCTCCTGTCCTAATGTGGGCGGTCAGCTCTTACTGTGACCTAGAAAACCTGCAGGATGATAAAGCACAAAGACTCTACGGAAGAATTAGAATGCAATGATTTTCAAATCTCTTAAACCCATCTTTTATTCACAATAGAACATAGACAAGATATCAGATGTTGAAAGTGAAACATTTTACCATTTTCTGAACAATATTAGCACATTTTGAATTTCATGGCAGCAACACATCTCAAAAAAGTTGGGATAAGGGCAACTAAAGCCTGGAAAAGTAAATGGGACTAATAAAAAACTGCTGGAAAAACATTTTATAAGCTAATTGACAACAGGTCAGTATCATGACTGTGTATAAAAATAGCGTTTTAGAGAGGCAGACTGTCTCAGAAATAATAATGGTCAGAGGTTCAACAATCTGCGAAAAAAATACCTGTAAAACCTCTGTGGAACAATTTCAGAAAAATGTTTCTCGTGAAATTGCGAAGACTTTGAATATCCAACCATCTACAGTACATGATATCTTCAAAAGATTCAGAGAATCTGAAGAAGTCTTTGCGTGCAAGGGACAAGACCCAAGGTCAATATTGGGTGATTGGGTGATTCTTTGCTGGAAATCACTGCATGTGCTCTGAAACGGTTCCAGAATTCACTGTCTGTGATCACAGTTCACTTGCAAATTAAAGCTGTATCATGCAAAGGAGAAGTCATATGTGAACATGATCCAGAAACACCGCTGTCTTCTCTGGGCCAAAGCTTTTAAAATGGACTGAGGCAAAATGGAAAACTGTTCTGTGGTGGATTTGGAATTCCTTTTTGGAAACCACAGACGCCGTGTCCTGCGGACTAAAGAAGAGAGGGATCACCCTCCTTGTTATCAGCGCTCCGTTCAAAAGCTGACGTCTCTTATGGTGTGGGGTTACATTAGTGCCTATGGCGTGGGCATCTTACACATCTGGAAAGGCACTATCAATGCTGAAACGTATATGGAGGATATAGAACAGCATATGCTCCCATCCAGACAACTTGTTTTTCAGGGAAGGCCTTGGATATTTCAGCAAGACAATGCTAAACCACATACTGCATCGATCACAACAGCATGTAGAAGAGTCCTGGTCCTGAATTTGGCTGCCTGTTAGCCAGACCTTGTACCAATAGAACACATTTGGTGCATCATGAAACATACAATCCAGCAAAGAAGACCCAGAACTGTTTAGCAGGTAGAATCCTACATCAGACAATAATGGACAATATTCCCCTCCCAAAACTCCAGCAAATTGCGTCCTCACTTCCCAGACGTTTACAGACTGTTGTTAAGAGAAGAGGAGCAACTACACAATGGTAAACATGGCCCTGTCCCAACTTTTTTGAAGAGCATTGCTGAAATTCAAAATTAAATTTTCTTTTTCTTAAATGGTACATTTTTTTTTTTTTACTTTAAATGTTTGAGATGTTTTCTATCTTATATTTTGACTAAAATATGGGTTTACAAATCATTGCATCCTGTTTTTATTCACCCGGTGTCCCAGTATTCTTGGAATTGGGGTTGTCCTTGCGATTTCATGTTAATGTGGTACAAACTGCCCTGGCAGAGTAAAGAAGTGACAATATTCTGGCTCTACACTCTGTTTTCACTTGCTGTTGATGCCCAAATCTGTCTCTCTGCTGTCTGTTCCCAATCTGATGTCCACCGTGTTGACTGGGGGACTGTGGAGCCCAGTTTAATGGAGCAATATAACTGAGCTAACAGCTTGCTGCTGCCAAATATAACGAGCAGAAAGTGTAATAAGCAGCAGTTAATGTCACACTCTGGTGCTGTGCTGCTCCCTATATTTTTAGAGCTTCCATTGAATTCTACATAAATGCTACAGGTTACAACCTATTTAGTCAACTTAAATCTTGTGTCATGGCTGGTGCAGTTGGGGACAATTGTAATTCTTTGTTTACTTTGACAACATCTAATGGTGTTTGGTCTATTGCAACTATTGTAACTTAAGTCAGTCAATCTTTGCTTAAGGCGTTAATTCTCACAGTTTCAAAATCTTCAGTTCTTTGGTTTTGTTTAAATGATGCCGTACAACCTAACAATCAATTTTAATTGTATGAAACTGTGCCATGACACTCTGCTCATCCTCAATGGTGAGCTGTCGTTTTATATATATATTCATATATTTATCTGTAGATATACTGTAATTCATTATACAGTTTTAAACTGGAACAAATTTCTCAATTAAATTTAATTATCTTAATATCTATTTACTTTCAAGGGAGTTTTAACTGTTCTTTGGTGTTTATATTAAGGTATCATATGAGTTGTTAAAATATCAATAAACCTCCCTTCACCAATACAGTGAAATTAATGATTTCAAAATTTTTTCTGTGTACACCATTTGGTCTACAGCCCGTATTTCATCACCCCTGACTCCCTAACAGGGATTTCGGTCTGTAAAACCTCTGAGAGGAGCTGGACGACACATTTCTAGTTCTTCACGAACAACAAAAACAGATTCTTCTTTTGTATATGTCTGTGTGTGTGTTTTTGGTCATACTGTTCCTTTTGAAGCTTGATTAAAGTCATTGCCTTGTTAAGAGCTGCATTATGTTTTACATCTAAGTAATCACACTTGAAAATCAAAGCACTAGAAATGTACAAAAGAGTCACGCAGTGTCTATCAGGGTTTATCAATGTGTTGTAACGGGTGTGAGAGCGGACCCAAGAACAGCACAAATCTAGACCAGCACAGTTCAGAACTTTATTTACAATGTTCACGAGTCCAAACAGACGACAATCAGGAAGCCTGGTCGGCGAGCACCGTCTAAGTTCAGAATGGGGCAGGAGTCTGGGACAGAGACGAGGAGACGTGGTCAGGGGCAGAAGGCAGGTCAGGTAGCGGGAGATCCGTCCGGAACAGAGTGCTGGAGAGTGGTGCGTGACGCGACGACAATCTGGCAGAGAGTGAGTGTGGAGGAGCTGGTTAAGGTGAACAGGTGAGTCTAATGATCTTGATTAGGGCAGGCAGGTAGAGTGGGTTGGTAGATGGGAAAACCAGGAGTGGACTGTGACATGTGTGCCTGTTGTGCTGTCGATGACTGGAGCTGCCTCCTCCCAGGGTTTCAGGGGAAGGGGAGGTGGTGAGCAGACACTCTGCTCTTGACGTCATAATGACTCACTCAGGCCACAGACGTCATCTTATTCAGGATGTGAGCCTTTTGAATTTAATTGTCACTCCATAAAAAAAGACAAACAGGGAGAGTAAACAATAGTGCCCGCCCACAGGGGTCCACAGGGGCCGTGGTCACCCTGGTCAGTCGCTGGCAGATGCATATGCATAATGTTCTGTGGATAATGTTGGCTTTATTTGGATACGTTTATTTGTATCAGATTACTAGTGAACCTGGTTGTTTTCTGTAGCTCCATAGCTAATGCTCTCTCACTCATGGGGACCACATAAATCAGTGACCTGATAGAAAGTTTCAGAGGAGTAAAATTTCTAACCAAAGAGTTCCACGACAAGAAATGGGTAGAAAAGTTATCATCAGTACTATGTCAGTCAGAAACTTCTTCCCAACTGTTACTACCCTGCTGAGTAAGCTACCTAAAACTAGCAGGTTGGCATGCAATAGAGTTGAATTGTGTTTTTCGACACGTTCTGAGCTAAGTTTGTTGAGCAAATCATCAGATGATGTCTCTCTTTAAACATGTGTAACCCTTTAAACAGACAACATATTTGTTAAAGCTCATTCTTTGTCTAATCTATTAGATGTTGAGAACGTTTTTTTTTCCGGTAGGAGATAAGAAGCTGGTAGTATATTGACCCTCCTCTCCCTTTCACATTGTGTTCTCCCAGGACGTCGTCCCTCCTTCACTTGTTTGAACAACCGCTGGCCTACATTGGAAAGTCGGATTGATTTGTCCTCAGTGACGAAAATGACTGACTAAAGCATAGATTGATCAGCATTGAAGAAGCCACATGACCTGTGAGTATTTATTTACAGAATACTTGCTGAAAAGGGTGAAGTAATACAATGAATCCACCTCATTTTAAAATTTGGAATATGCTCACCCACTTCTGAGCCTCCTCTGATACACATACAGTTTAATTGTGTGCTTCAAATTTTACAACCATGTGGCGATTCAAGCCTTGACTACCCAGAGAAAAAATACTGCTCTGAATCCCTCCCCTGCAGGTTAGAGAAGACGAGATGAAGATGAAGTGCGTGATGCTGTCCGTATACTCGGTGAGCCATGTTTAATAGCGTGATAAGTTAATACCATGTCAAGACAACGTGAAAATGAACTGGGATTTTAACAGGGGAACTTTCAAAGAAGAGAAATTAAAACAGATAACCTTGAGGGTTCGAGAATGCCAGGCATTTAGATACTGAACACTGTAGCACAACACTATAGCCCCCACCCCTACCCCAGGTTGCAGGTTCCAAAGGGGGCTGCAGCGACATTAGGAAAACAATTTATCAGCACGCCATTCGTTGACCCTCATATCATCTATCTTATGCACTCCGGCATGATAACGACGTTCCTGAAATTAAGTAAATTCACATATGGCCTGTTTGTTTTTGGCATGTTAAGTCGCCATCCCTGTAGAATATTTCTGGGGTGCTGCTGTCAGCAAACAAAGATTGTGTAATATAAGAAACAGACAGAGGAAGAAAAATCTATAGGCTGATCTACAGCCTAAGACCATAACATTAAGTGTGCTCTCTCCCTGTTTGTCATAAACAATTCATATGAATAGGCCATGTTGTCTTGCTGTCCTTGCAGACACTGTATAAACCTAAACTAGAGTCTTTATATCTTTTTATCTGGAAAATTCATGTCTATGAAGTGACTGTTAAAGCATTGAATAACTAATATGGAATTGAACTGGAATGAATGAAAGCATTTTGCATTTTATGATAGTATATTTCATGTAACAAACTATTAGTAAATAATTCCAGACATATAGTGGTGTTCATTAATGGGAATGTGAGATAAGGATGATACAAGCTGGTGTAGGAATAATGGAACGTACAAACACAGGTACAAACGAATTCATGGCAAAACCATATCAGCTGTAGTATCTTTAAATAGTTACAGAAACTAAATGCAACTTACATTAACATTGTGAATTTAAAAAAAAAAAAAATCATCTGTTTTTCGCAATTTTTTATTCTTAGGATTTTTGTTGAGCTAAATGAGCACATTTTACTAACTAAGCTGTGTAAAATATGGTCATTGTGTGTAGGTGTCACCTAAAAATACTAGTGGGCTGGGTTGGGTGGATTGGCCTGTATTTTAGCCCTGATACAAATAAAAATGGCTAAAAAGGGGAGGGGAATTAGAAGTATTAACTAGCAGAGAATGTGTTAAGTGCTCATCATAATCCACAATACGCAGGGTTTTATAGCTGAAGAGCTCTGGGAGCAGGAACAAGACTACGGAGCAAGCTTCTAATTCCACCCTTCATAATATTTGTCTCCATGGGTCCTCTTGCGCACTCTGGATATTTTTCTGCTCTCCACGCTGCTCTGGGACAGGAACCCTGTCTTGAGATGGCTAAGGTGTTCCCACGTGTCCTACCACAGAGCTAATTGAAGCCTGTTAAAGGCAAGTTGCCATGGCGGAGTCTCCCACAAATGGGCTGCTACTTTTAGTGTCACTCTTTTGGGAACGGTGTGCTGAGCATTTTTATTTCTCTTATGTGTATAGAAGACCAGCAATGTTCAAATTGTCTAAATGACTTCCTTTACAGTCATCCCATTTTTCTAGTTTAAAGAATTCATATCGATATGTTAATGCATCTATTTTTTTTTTTTTTTTTTTTTTTTTGCAACTTTGACAAAATGATTGACCATTTGTTTGGCGAGGTAAAAGTAAGCACTTTTAACTTCTCTCTCAAGCACTCTTTTCATCCCTCCGGGCTGGCATCACATACTGATCTGCTCACACCAATTTTGTGAATGTAATGTCTCACCCTGAGGGAAATTTTTCAGATTTGCCACAAATGTTTATCTGGACTCAAGGATGAATTGATTGGATTGGTGGTCAAAGATCAAGGTCACTGTAACTTTGCAACAAATATTAAGCCATAACTAAAGAATGAATACATAAACTAAAAAGGATGCACTCAGAGAGTGCAAACCTCCGCCAAAACAACTAAAATCCCCACAACATACAGAACTGTCCCCAGCAAGCTTACTTTTCAAGGTCATTTTTTGCTGTGAACTCATATTTCAGATGTCTGTGAGTATGTGGCATTAGTGTTTGTTTGGGGGCTGTGATGGGATTTTGAGGTCAAAGTCAATTGGCTTAAAAATAACCAAAAAACATGTTGGTGCCACCTGATGGGTGACACATGAATTGCAGAGCCACCTGGTTCTGGATATGGGATGGACCCGTAGATTAGTAGCAAAATGACACGGTTAGAGCTTTTGGTTGTCAGTAAATGTCTTTGACATTTCAGAGACCTTGACTTTTGACCTTGAAAGCCCAAAAGTTAATCGGCTTTATCCAGTGCTGTCAGATACAAAATGACACCAGGCGGACCACTCTATTTACATTGTTTCTGGAGGTATGGCAAAAAATATGCTTTTGCCCGAGATACACGTTTGAATAAACTCGTCAAAACCAGCCAAGCATTTTTGGCACAATCCTACTAAAAGACACCAACTTTGTTAGGGGAGATAATTGTGACAAAATTTCACATGAAAATTTCATAGGAGAAAGTGAAGCAATGAAATTCCAAAACATTCCTTCCTGTGACATCTGAACCTTTTTTGCCCATTACAATTAAAGTCAGGAGGGGGATGGAACAGTGTGAGCGTTTGAGCCGAGTCTGAATTGGTCCCCATCCTAAAAGTTGTGCTGCTTATCTGAGCAAAGCACCCCTATTTAAAAACGTAGAGTTTCTTTGAAGCAACACTTTTTTGAGTATAATATTGGCATAACTTTGATCATGAAACAATGTTAAATGCTAATGTTATGTTAACATTCTCCCAGTTACAATGCTAATGTGCTAATTAGTTTACAGTGTCCACCATCTTAGTTTAACGTGTTAACACGATGACATTTGTTGTGCTTAACAGAACGTAAAACATTGAAATGACTTGCCAAACTTCTCAATATGTTCAGTATTTATTTCATTTAAAGCTAAACTCATCAATCTTTTATTATCTGAGGCTGTGAATTATAAGAAAATATAACCTACAACTCTGACTGTCCGAGTGTCCACCTTTGAGATGTCATAAATTACCTTTGGTCAGATCCCCTCCACCTACTGTACAAAGTTTGTATGAGGCACACCGATGAGCTTGGTGCATACAGAGGATTTTTATTGAGTCCGCACTGCCTTGCCTCTACATTTCAAAGAAGTGGAATGATGCTCTGTACTTTACATGCAGAGTGTGAGCCAACGTCAAATCACCTGTCCCTGGAACCGACCAAGACGAGTCAGCGGTGAGGTCATTCGCATCAGGAGCACAGAGAGATGAAAGCACAGACATCTTAAGCAAAAAGGAAAAGATCACGTTTGCAATACATAATCCTCATTTTGACAGCTGGTATTGTTGTATGTTCACATCCACACTCACAAAATCAATTTGATGCTGGAACAGCCAACATTGACAGGCATTTGAAATGATCCAGCACGTCCTTTGTTATCTACTCATCCCTATATTCTGCATCATCATGCGTTTGCTGAGAAATAGCTGTTACCTTGGCAACCATTGAAAAACATCATCTGGACAACGTCTTGATTTCATTTCATTATCGTAATGAGACCAGTCCTGACGTAAGCCCACATTGCCCAGCCTGTACTGACAATGGGGCAAATCCACAAAACAGCATCATGGACAGCTGTAGGCTTTGTTTGTTTTTTTTCATCAAATGCTTTGTGTTAACTACATCATTGTAGTCTGCTTTACAGCTGATTTAATGCATCCCTTTATTTTCTGTTAAAGGCGATTTACAAATTACTTAATCGAGAACACAGACTCGGTAGATGTCTGAAATTGAATGTTCCTTCACATGGTGTGGAACTATTCTTCCACACCATGTGAAGGAACATTCAATTATACAGGATCGTTTTAGCTGTGTAATGTCTTGAGCTAACATGTGGAAAACCCGTTTATGTATCAGCAGCTCAAACTGAATTTTTAAAAAAAGGTTTTCCTGTTAATCTCACAATGTTCACAGCACAGATTCATTCGATGAGGCGTTAGAGGTTAAGGTCCCCACACACAGGGACACCTGAAATACTGAGAATTCTTGAGCTGCAGTTCACTATCAAGCAGCCAAAGCAGGGCAAGTTTAATTTATATGTTGTTGAATCATCAAGAGACCTGTGTGAGTAAAAAGGAGGTGCAAGGTGAAGTGCATAAAAAAAAAAAAAAAAAAATCAATATTCCAGCACACCCCAGGATATAAGGACTGGACTGATACAAGCAAATTGCATAATTAATGCAAGTACAGTATGAACCTGATGGAGCAATGTGTAAAACATTTGTTTTCATTGTACTCCATTTTGTTTTTATTAAAGCGCCTGTGTGCACAAGAATATTGTTTTTTTTCCTCTGTTTTCTGTGTGTAAGAGTCTTGATTTTTGTGTCTCTTTTGATCTCAGACTCATGACTCAACTGCAAATCCTTCAGTCAAGACAACCACCAATGTGCTGTCAGAAATTTACATCCACAGTGTCAGTGAAATTCAACCCGGTTTGAACTCCACCCCGCTGGATTGTTCTCAGTGTTTCCTCAGCACAGGGTCAGCTGGGGCATCGTGTGGACTCTTTTTATTCTCAGTCAAACATGTGGACCTTAAACATATTGTGAGTTTGACTCAATATCGTTTATTGTCAAATTATTATTTTATTCTTAATAATTCTTGGTGATTTTTGAACTCAGACTGGACTTACATAAACTGCGTCACATGATCAAATTGAAATCTGAGAAAGTTAATGACATTCTTTTAGCGAATCGATAATTCCTTCCTTTCGCTCAATGCGTGCAAACACCAGCTGCTCTCAAACTTGTCAATTTCTTTCACTTGGTGAGCAAATGTTCTGTCGACATGTCCCATTTCTCACCAACAATGTAACACATTAACCTATTTTAATGTTCTTTTGCACAGTGTAAACTATAGCGCAAATAGGGGGAAGCTTTGTTCTCAGTGACAAGGACAAAGGCCTGCGTGACATGAATCAGCACGTTGCATAACATGGAGGGCGATACTCATGGGAAGTGCCCAAGATACTCATCAAAGCCATTTTTACCTTGTCTCAACAAACACTATATTGCAGTGAATTTAGTTCAACACGACACTTTCATAAACCTCTGAGGGTGCTGACTCTTGATTTCTTTCTCCACATATCAGATTTTAATTTGCCCAATACTTTAGTTTATTATCATATTTCCCATGCTGCAAAATCCAATTAAACCCCCCCAAAAATATATAGAAAAAAAAAATTATGACTAACAGGTGGAATAAAGTGAACATGTGACACCACATTTGCACTTTAGCATCACTGCTTGCCATTAATGTTTCCAAAATGAATGCATTCTGGCTGCACGCTTTGGATCTTTTATTGGTTTGGGTCGTCTCATTTCAAAAACAAGACCAAACAAGACCAACACTTTCTATCATGTGATTGGTTCTTTCCGGTTCAGTAGGCATTAAGCTTTTGAACTAGTCTAGTCAGTGACAAGTTCTAACATTGGAATAATTCAGCCACACGTTTGAGCCAGCCAGATTCTCAGGAAGAAGAATGTTTATTTTGCTAGTCGTTGGGACTGGTTTCTTATGTTTTTCTACATTGACTTGGTGACAGTCATTGTTGAATTGCATAACAAGGCAGAAATCTTCAGCCATGATGTTGACTGCTTATTTCAGTCATGATATACGTTCTAGTATGTAAAAAACAAACAAACAACAAAACACTACAATCACGTGTTAAGAGGGTCAAAAACATGACATCAGAGAGGGTCTTTAAATATTAATACTAACAATTCTCAAAAGTTGGCGGTCCTATATTAGAGATGCAACATTTAAAGTTCCAATTCTCAAAACAAAAACAACAAAACACTAAACCCATACATTTTCAGTGCAACGTAAAATACTTCTAGTCTCAGATTGCAACACAGCATGAACAACATGACAGTTTAATGGGCTCAGATCAGAATTAGCCCCCAACAATCAGGACACGAGGGACATTAAGTCGATGCAAAAGATGGAATCAGCAAGTCCCATCAATCATCCATGACAGCAGGAGAGCCACTGGCAGCGTGATGGATGGCAGCTGTGGAACGAGGATGAGACAGAGAGGAATGCACCCTACGTCCAGCTTGTCACACTAAGTTCATAATGCCACGCATCAGCGCTTCCACCACTTCATAACGAGCATCAGGAAAGTGTGCTCCGGACGGAGCATCCGAGCTTGCACGCATGACGATGGTGCCATTAAATGTTGGAGGAGAGGTTAATGGTGGTTCTCCTGTCCCCATGTCACATCATATGCATCTCACAGCTCCTTGAGTCAACACTTGGGACTAAAGAACAGCAGTGCATTTAATGGTCAAACAGGCCCAAACACCTGGCACCATGTGGCAGGGTTTAAATTAGTCAGCATGCAAATGTGCTAGAATAAATATGAGAGCAAAGACTCCTGTGTGTAATATGAAAATCCCCCCTTAACTTTACTGCTAAAGTTAAGGAAAGCAGCTTTCGCTCGTCATCACCCCCATTTGATTCGATTCAAAACTGGCCGCGTGACGAGCTGTCACCCGTGGGGAGGATTAGCATTCAAGAAGCTTTGTAAAAGCAGGAGCATTCAACATTGTCACAATTGCCAGTTGGTGATAATTGCACTGGGAGACA
>KV751315.1:1238309-1258983 GCA_001698575.1 Mola mola
CACTGAAAGCAGCTGGTGGGAAAACAGTCAGACGCAGACGTCCTGTGTCTCCAGCAGCCCAATAAACTGACCGCTGTGTTCCACACGCAGTTGAACTTCATGCTCCAGCATGCAAGTGACATGGAAACATTGCTGCTCTTCATCTACTCAGTCACTTGCAGGATTTTTGCTTTATATAGTTCAGCTTCTTAATGATTAAAACAAACATGTACAGTCAACAGTTCTATGAAGTCTTTCTGAGCTCTGAGCTTGGACATCCACTGACCAAGTGAACCTCTCTACATGTTTGCTTGTGAAGGATTGAGCCTTTCCACAACGACGTCGTCATGACACTGATTAACCTTCTCATCCGTGGTGTGTTCCAAACAGCTGTTCTTGGCATTTCACCAGTTTCCTAGTCATTGGTTGTCCCTGTCCCGACTTGTTCCATACCTCTGGCTACCATCGAATATTTATAAAGAACATTAAAAAAAAAAATATTAATGAAGCTGATGATGTAATATATTACAAGTTGTCTGTGTATGATTTTCCGTTTCAATTAAGTGTGTGTCAGAAAGGATCAACAAAAACTAATCACCAGTTTGGTTTCATGTGGTATACTTGTACTTTATCTGGGCATATACACAGAGTGGCTTGGTTAAGTGTGATTCAAAGTCATCGGAGAGAAATTGTGAAGTATAGCACATGTAAACTTTACACAGACTGTGACAATCAATAATATCCCCGCATGTCACTGCATTATCAAGTTACAATTTTAATGTTTTTGGAACGACTTTGTTTTGTTGAACAATTAAAATGGTGGCAGGTAAATCTGATTAAAGAGGCAGCCCGGACATTTAGTTGATCATTTTGAAAATGTGAATGAATTTCACTGCAAACTAAGTGATCAATGTTTGACAGTGTTAAATAAACAGATATCAACTTTTCTGTTGCTTTTCATTTTATTATTGAAAGACCAATCAAGACCAATCAATCAATCATGACTATAGTTAAACTTACTGCTAGACTAAAGCAGTAGAGCGCAGACTTGCACAATGAGTTAGTGTGCTAACTGGTCACTGACAGAAATCAAGAAATAAGGGCTGCAGCCCAGAACAAACTGACAGCATATAATTTCACTCAAAGACCTTATTTTTCACATATATAGACTGTTGGGTAGAAAATCACAGCATCAGCTTGATGGCTCATTGTGTTCAAACAGTAATTATGTACTTAAAATACAGTACTCATCTTTCAGCAAGAAACCCAGCCCTGTTTCCATTCTTCTCCAACAGGCTCACTCATTCCCTCTAGTCCAGATGTGTATAAAATATGATGCAGACAACCATAAACTTAAGTTTACAGTTAATTGTACACAGTACAATTTTTATTTAATTCTGATCATTTTCAGAATGATCTTACCTCAAAATTAGTCAAGTTATTTGTGCAGACAATGTGACGTTTCGCTTGAAATAAGGCGGAAATGCCAGCTCGGCACATGCTCGACGAGCTGCGCAAAGTGAGTTTTCTTCTATTCATATTCTCAGAGTCTGCGCACAACTTCAGCTCTGGGTACACGTGACTCATTCATCTCCCCTATTTAGCTACCAGACAGTCAATTCATTACACTTCCAAAAACTGCAAGGAAAAACCCTGTGTGGTTCTCCACGCAGACAGAAAAATGAAACGTTTAACTACTATAGACGGAGGAAAATAATTCAGTATCATCACTGGAATCAAGGTCCGCTGTGCTGTGTTATTATGTGTTGTCCACTTACTTTACCAAACAATTTCTATGTCAAACTAACCAACTTGGTCATTCATGATAATGTGCAGTTTTGTGAGCTCTGTATAGTGAACCTGTGCTGTTCAACACCTCACGTGATACATGTAGTGTTTCATAAAGGTACCTAAAGTCACATCTTCATAAAAATCATAATACTGCATCAGAATGTTGAAGGGTTAAAGTGAAAGGGCTCCACACAAATAGACTCATAATTGGCATCTTAGAATATCTTTTATGTAATTAAGGACCACAAGTAATTTCCTGCCAATTAACGTACCCTACTTAAGTATCATAAAGTAAGAGATTAAATGATTATTGGCTGGGCCGATTACTGGCTCTGGTATTCAGTATAATTATAACTGTTTGCAATTGGATACGCTCATTTAAAAACGTAGAATTTCTGTTCTGATACAGCATGTGCTTTGAAAAGAAAGTGGTGACTAAATCTTGAAAATAAATGAGTGAATTTAAAGTTGTAATATTTGTGTCTTAAATGTGGTGGAATGCAAATCTGGTAGAGTAGTAGAAGTAAGAAGTCATAAATAATGGTTATACTTGAGTACTTCAGTAAATGTTGGTAGTCCCATTCTAAGGTGGGTTATATATCTATCTATTAAAGCACTTCATACTTTTATCATTTCACTCTAAAAATATATTTTGAATTGATTAGCAGCCTTTGTGTCAGCAGTGGTTGTGCGGATTCTTCATACTGAGAAATGTCATTTCCAAATTTACTTTAGCATAGACTGCCCCCTGCCGGTTCTTTTTGGCAAGTTTAGACGAGGAAAAAGGAAAATTTGTGATATAAGTTGGTATCTCATTTCATTTTGTTTTTTTAATCATTAGAAATATAGACCTTGTCATATGTTAGTGACTGCAGAAACACCCAAAGGTGCATAAGGTGCGCTAACTTGAATTTAAATCAAATTCATTTGAGGTGCATTTCTGTACTGCCTACAAACAGACACCAGTGTTTCGTTTTTTTTTTCTCCAATATATTACCTGAAATTAAAAGTTTGACCTGCACTAAACAGCAGGGCAGCAACTAACTTATTTCTGAAGTTTCCAATCACATCACGTCAGCTATAAAATGCAGGCTAGTAATTCAGAGTAGAACTACCTATTCAGTGAAGGGATGTCCGCCCGGAGTCTTATTGACGCGACGCCATCGTGAGTATTTATATGAATCGCATAAACGCTCTCGGAGTCGCGCATGCGTAGTGTGTCGCGGGGACCGTTCTGGGTCTCGCAGGGAAGTCTCGCGCAGATTTGGTAGCCATCGAGGCGCAGCCAAACCGTCAACAGCAATTGGAGCGCGGAGAGGGGAGCTAACGGCCCTGCGGCTGAGCTGACTCGGATTTGGGGCGAAAGAAGCGTCGAATACTAAAATGACCAGTGGGTATCGACATATATTCTAACCGTAAGGCTTCCGTGAAATGAATTCGACGACATGTAGTTTATGGTTGTTGGCTCCCGGCTCGCTAGGCTCGGTGCCGTGTATTTGCTGAAGCAGACGTATCGTTTTCCTCCCGGAACGATGTCTCCGGTGTCCATAACTCGCTCACACCTCTTGCTTTTTTTTTTTGTGTTTATTAATCATAAATTGGTTATTAGCCTGCTGTGTGCCGTCAGCACCGGAACGACAGTGGGCCGCTTTGTCCCCCAGCTGTTAGTCCGCGCCGCGGCCTGCAGACAAGCTGTTGTCTGTGCCGATATTTTTGTGGCAACGCTGCTGCTTGCAGCGGACGGGACGTGAAGGATCTGTGTTTTTTTTTTCCTCTAACGTGGCTCTGCCATCGCTGCTTGTCTGTAATGTGGATTTTATTAAAGTGGCGACGCCGTGGCGGCGCTGCCCCGTGTTGTTTGTGGCTGCTCGGGAGCAGCCGCGCTGCCACGTCGGCTGCTTCCATGTTTTGCACTGATTTGATCCCAACTCTTACAGCTCGCCACAGTTCAAGGCCATGACAAAGTTCTGTTTGTGCAATGTTGTAATTCCAATAATAAAAACACTTTAATGCATTCTGTATTCATTGCACGCAGGATGAGGTATCTGCCCCTTTTTTTTTTTTTTGCTTTAATTTTGATCGTTTTTATTTGAGTAGCACTACAAAATAGAGGTTACAAAATGCTTTACAACAAACACAATAAAAAGACTAAAAAAAAAAAATGACACAATTAAATAAGACAAAATGAGAACTTAAAGTATAAGTAAAGTACAGGAGAAAAAAATGTGACAACAGGTCCAAGTATTGAACTCAAGTGCGGCTTCTTAGTAAAA
This sequence comes from Mola mola, assembly GCA_001698575.1. Classification (NCBI taxonomy): domain Eukaryota; kingdom Metazoa; phylum Chordata; class Actinopteri; order Tetraodontiformes; family Molidae; genus Mola; species Mola mola. The sequence goes on from KV751315.1 coordinate 1,242,353, forward strand.
CAAAATGCAGTGGAGCTTAGATAAATAAAAGCTATAATGTAAAAGATTCAAAACTCGAATCAAAAGAAATTAACAGAATGCCAAAATGAATTTAGTGACTATGATTGTGGCAGTTGCAGTTAAATGTGCTCATATTTTGAAGGGTTTTGAGCTGTGGATGATGATTTTTTTGACTGAAGTAGCAAAATGCATGAGTCATTTTGGTTTACACATAATGAGTCTAGAATATATTAATGTATGAAAAGTCATTTTTTGAATAGATGCACGAGTGTATATGCCACAGAGCTGAACGTGTCATTTTAAATTGTAACTTACAGAATTCCTCTAAGTTTTCCTTTTGTATTTGTAATAAATGTATTATTTGAAGGGTGTGCCTCAATGTTGTGTTTACATCTCACTTTTGTCCGGCGTGCAGGAGGAAATCAGCGTGAGCTTGCACGCCAGAAGCATGCCAAAAAAAGCAATGAACAGAGTAAAGGGAAGAGGAACGAAGACGGGCTGTCTGCTGCTGCTCGCAAGCAGAGGTACACAGACGATTCCAAACGTAACCAAAGATCAGCTTCAAAGAATAAACAGAAGAATGCATTATAAGTCGAAATTGTATGTCCTGTACGACTGTCTGTGCTAACAAGGCCTTTTAAATGTCCTTTCTCTCCAAAAGGGATGCAGAGATAATGCAGCAAAAGCAGAAGAAGGCCGATGGAGGGGATGGAGGGGATGGAGGGGATGGAGGGGAAGGAGCGAAAGGAGGCACCAAGTCCAAGTAGGCTGAAGGATGAAGTTGAGGACAAGTTCAACTCTGTTTCAGTGACATCCTGTGTCGAGCATTCTTCTGATACTTATGAGAATGGATCAGTCATTTTTGTCTAGACTCAAGAATCTAGGATCCTATATTCTTTCCTCTGGCGAATGACATTGCTTGTTGGACTTGTTATTTTTTCTCGGTGAAATTACGTCTGAGCAAGTTAGCGGCTGTCCCATGTTACTGCTGCAGGCAGAGGAGCATCGGTGCTGTCGGCAGCAGGAGGAAGATGAACAATTCTTGACACAAAGCTTTCATGTAACACTTGTGTATTTTTGTACAAAATTGTCCCCTGCTCGTTTCAAATAAAATGTATAAATAAATCTTTTTAGTTCATGCCCTCTTGTTGTTCTGAATGTTAATGTTCAAAGACAACCATTTTCACATGTTTGTTGATGTCAGGCACATCTGGAAGCATTACGTTTGGAGGCAGTTGACTGCTTAGTATAGCAGAAGATAACCATCAATAAAACAATTATACGAGCTACTCAGTGTATTCAAACAATTTAACTGGAGACAGTTTTTCAGAAGTTTGGCAAAATTATTCAAATTTAGACTTAAATATTTAGGTGTTGATATTTTCCACAAAGAAAAAAGTGATTGATTGTAGTGATAGAAGATTAAAATATAAAATTTCAGCAATGCTTCAAACCTTCGCTGATTTTGAGTACACAGAAAAATCCATAAACAAGATTTGCCAAAATACACAACATTCATATTTTGCTTTTCTGAGATTTTACACAATGAAAATATTTCTCGTCCAACAACATTACAGTTGCTGGCACTTACCAGTTTCTACTAGTTAACATCATCATCTGCTTTGATCACATTTTGCGGAGATAAAAATTACAACCTGAGAAAACCAAACAATTACAGGCAGCCCTCAATTTATTCATAGACAGTTAAATAAAGGCATATAATGGAGATTAGCAGTGCATTTTCTCCCAACTGTAATGCTTTCAGCTAACAAAGTCTGTACTTTAGGTATTTACCATTTAGAATGAATCCCACGTGACTTCAGTTGTTTAAGAGAATGCTGCCTTGTGTTTTGCTGTGACGCCCACAAAATATTTCTGATATTTTGTGGGTGAACTGTTCCTTTAAACCGAGCGCGTCAGTAGACGTCATACGACAGTGGCGGCATCCTGACCACTAGATGGCAGCACAGACCGAGGTCTTTTTTCAACTGTTGGTCGTCAGCAGTGGACCTTAGAGGGGTCAAACTGGAAACCGTGCGTGGTTTTGTGCTCTGTGTTATTCCCCCCCCGGCCGTGTTAGAAAATGTGATTCATCCTCGACAGGACAAAGCTCATTGCTGATATTTTATAGTTCTAACAGAGGCAGTAAGCTCCATTTCAGCATATTTATAGTCTGTTTACGGAAATCCAGTGAGTTAGTATCATCCACTCTCAGATTACAGGGTACATATACCCTGTATCAATAAATCAGCAGTTGAGCTTCTTTTTTTTTTCTGGGGAAGCAGCTGCAGAGCTGAATAGTGATAAGGGACCAATGCAGAATCAGCAAGTCGCTTAACTTAAAGAATATTCAAACGTTCCACTATGATGCACGATAGCTGTGGGCTTGGGCTAGAGCTCGCCTAAATTCCATCATCGGGTCGAACAGACTGAGCGTAGCTTCTGGCGAGTTGTTTTAAAAACAGGCTGAGAGAGGAGCTCAGCTGTGATTAGATGCAGAATGCAAAGGAGAGATGACTCAGCTCATTTAATTAAATTCATACAAGACGCTTGGTCTCTTTGTGCCTTATCTGCTGAGTCTGTTGCTGGGGGAGCACTGGGTAAAATGTTCTGTTGCAGCAGACTTGTTGCTCATCCTATTTACAGTGTTGAAATACTGACTGTATTTATACTTTATATCTGTATATTTAAGTATGGTTGCTTGTGCTTTTTATTCTCAGTTTATGTTGCTTGTCATACTCGGTTGCTGCTTTAATTTCGTTGTGCACTTGAACAATGACCAAAAAGGATTCTGATTCTGAACAGTCCAATGTCAAAGTACAAACTGGGGGGTAGGATGGACTCCTGTGTTGCTTTATTCATTTTAAATGTGGCCGCAGAATACTCACAGCAAAGACATGTAATCGCAGCTCTAAGAAGGCTTCATTTCCACACAGGGTCTGTGTTGGTCATGATAAAATACAGATAGAGGTGAAATGAAAGCAGTCAAATGACCTGGGACGGGTGTTAAAATGGCCCCACGTATCACAGTGTGGCTAGTTCAGTATCCAGCCAAGCCCCTCCTCCCCCGCGCCAATACACCTGCTAATTTTACTCACAGTGCAATATTTGTGTTATTTTTATGATGGTGTCAACAGGATTTTTTTTATATATCAAAAGGTGTATTTGATTTGGCCTTTCAGTAACCTTGAGCTTTGACCTCGACAGACCAAAAGTTAATCGTCCGTAGTCAGTGCCAAATGAAACAGAAGTGCGCGCAGGTGTGTTTGTTGTTTGGCCAAGTGAAATTTGTAAGGATAGACATGATGTGTATGTTTTGTTTAGAGGAGGCAATGATGGCACTCTGGGAGTTTTTCCACTGTGTCATTGACTACATTTGTTCTCTTCGACATAATAAGAAAATATCAGCAATTAGCCACAACAGCAGTTTTAATATAACTTGTTGGTATTGGCCAACATTTTCATATGAGTGCATCCCTATTGTTTGCCATTACTTGCATCTTTTCCTCATGTGGTTGATTTAGCCAGCGCACACAATGAGACTATCACTTGGGGTTTGTGACCTTTTCATCTGGGTTTGGGCGTATTTCAGCATCCCCATTTTTTTTTTATCAAGCTAGACTTATCTGCTCGCCAGCTGCATGCAACATTGTACCCAGACAGGAGGTGCACACGCGATCCACCTTTGAAGAAATACGCAATTATCTTGCTTATCATGCGCTTGATAAATCTAGCCACTGGCAGGTACCCCTCCTGTTTCATTTGGCTCGCTTCTTGTGCCTGAAAAGAATGCGTCATTTAGACAGCAACACTGCTGCAGTCACTCAGATAATGACTGCACGACGATGATATAAATCATGTAACTGGTTGACAGCCGTAGGGTGTCCACAATACGTTATCGCTGATGCTGTCTATTCATTGTTATAGCACTATCAATGACGATGGGGCAGCACACAAACTGCTGTTTTGCTAAGGTACAATATTCACCACACTCTAATTAAATTACATTACATTGGTATAAATCTATTTAATAATGATGTTTATCAATATTCCTGCAATTAATGTTTCTATACTGGGACTAAAAGCTCAGTAGAATAGTAGGAAAACATTCTATAAATCTTGTTTTTTTCCATGTGGAGGACGTTTGTTAACGGTTTATTGTGTGTGTGTGTGTGTGTGTGTGTGTGTGTGTGTGTGTGTGTGTGTGTGTGTGTGCGCAATCTAGATTCAGCCCAGCTCCCTAAGTGTGTATCTGAATATCTGTGAATACACACGTGCATTCAGTAAAATCTGAGCCCGCTCTCGTTTCACCGAGGATTTGCTGAGACATGGTGGGACTTTAATCAAAAACACATTTAGCGCACATAGTTCACGCAGTGTCATTCAAAAACAACAGAAGTACTTTCAAGAAAACAGTACAACATTTTGAGATTTTTTTGGGGGGATGGTTTTTGTGAAATTTAAAGGGCCCAAAATACCTGAAAATAGGGTTTAAGTTGTAATTCTCCTTTAAGTAATGTGACTAGGCAGTTTTAAAGAGAGACACAGGACGAAGGCATGTGAGCCAGAAAGTGAGTTCTGGGCTGTTTTGAACAATCTCTCAGTTTCTTTCATTGACCGAAGTCAATCTGCCTTTCACGCTTGTCATCGGTGAAGAAAAGAATGACAGGAAACTGACTGTGATTGTTTTCAAGGCTGAGGCAAACAAAATACACGTTTCCCGGTGTGGTGATTTGTTAATAATGACAAGCAAATTGCTGGCTTTGTTCGCCGTCTAACGGTCAGTGGCAGCGGCTTTAGTTGAGCGTACATGAGATCTGTGGTGGAGCATCAAGAGGAAGAGAGGGATGATGAGGTTTAGTGTGGTGCTGAGCAACAGAAGGACAGGGACAACAGGAGGCGAGAATGGTCGGGCTTCTTTTGGTGGAGAAGACCCTGAACGTGACCCTGAGTCATCCTACACCATCAGCTCCACCCATGCGACCAGCAGAGCTTTCACACAGGCAGGCAGACTGCTGGCAGATGAAGTTTATTCACAGTGAACCGTCCTGGATTTCAGCCATGTTGAGGCTATTTCCGGGCCTGACGTCTCAGCTGGGCCTGTAAATGTGTCATCAAAGGCAACACAGGTTGATTTTTAATCTGGTTTGACACTGTCATAGACATACTTACAAGTTTTAAAGCTGCTGGATGAGAAATGTCGTGTTTACCGCAGTTTAACTTCTAACATTTGCCAGTCTGGATGTGAGAGCATCTGTCATTTCTTCACTTGATCTTCATGAGACATAATTACAGCTCAGTGGCTTTTGGGCTTATTCGCCTTCACGTTTATGTTTGCCCACTTCGATTAGGCGAGGTATTACCCTGACTTCTGCCCTGCTCTTTGAAATGCGTTCATGTTAGTGAGATCCAAATTGACACTAAAGTGCCCCTGGAAACGGCACAGGAGCCTGATGTATTGCATCTGACTGCATGTTTCTGTATCAGTGAGTAACAGGAGGGACGTATGGAGGATGAAATGTGTTTCAGTGACAGTCTGGTATTTGTTTATGAGGCCATGATAGTCGGGATTCACGTCACAAATCTGCGCTCACAGTTTTTTTTTTCTGCGGCCCGAGTGGTCAGATAACATCTGTTGTTAGTGGACAATGACAGACAATATGTTCTCGCTCCCTCAGAGGAGACCATCTGTAATCTGGCTGTAATGTGATCCAGTAAAGTGTGAGTCATCCGAACAGACGGATAATGTCCCATCACACTCCTTGGTTCATGTTTTGCTTTTCTGTCATTTTCATGCTTTCTGTTTGAGACCTCGCCACTTCCTGCCCTGTGTGTTTCCCACACACACACCCCGCCCTGCTTGCACATCTGTTTGTGTGTCTTTGCCGATTTGTCGTAGTTTGCCTGTGGTTAATGTTCTAGTCTCTTTTTTTCTTATGTGCATTGCTGGTTTTTGTTGTCAGCTAAAGTGTCTCTGCCATGTCCTTTGGGTTTTATTTACCTCTTGTGACTGCCCACCTGTGTAGTAACATGACAAAGATTGACACCTTTATGTGTGTACCTACACCTGATGTATTGTGCCAGTGATGGTTAGGGATAATTAGGGCTAATTTAGTTCTGAAGTTGTTTTATTGTACGAACATGATAAAATAATGTGTAATAATTTCAAAAGCAGGACGTTACATAATAAATAGATTGGTTTGAATTTCAGCGCTGATTTATGGGAATTTTGTTTCAATGTTGAATCCACCAAAATTTTTTCAACTACATTTCAACTTCGAAGGTGGGTCATGTGTCGGCTGGATAACACAGGCCAACACATAAAGGTAACTGTGATGTGGGAATAAGATAACATGTGGTCTGATTGGAGGACACACTGTTGCACACCTGCATGAACACTGTTGGATCGGCTGATTGCTCAGCTGCATGAGAAGGAAGCAGCTGCTAGATATCAAATGTTATAATTAACTAAGTTGATTAACCTCTAAAATGTGCAGATTATTGACGACTAATCAGTTTCATGACAACAGCCATTGTATAGTTCATACAAAGAATATGTAGATATTAAATTTAAAATGTAATGAAAATTCATTTAGATGTTTGGTTCTAAAACTGATGCAATGACAGGAAGGTTTAGTCTACACACATTTGTTGAACTCTTGACTACCAAGTTTGCCGATAAAGAGCTGTTAACAGCATGAAATGGACTCGCACATGCATGTGTCAAAACATGTATTTTATTCATTTACCTTAAAAAAAAATTAAAATAAAGTGCTTTCTATGTACAATATAATAAAAACAACAGTCACAATCTCAATGATACAAAAAACACAGTTCACAATGTTATTTGTACACAACAAATTAAAAAAAAAAAAAAGAAGAGGAAATCATGCAGGCAAGACCACATTTGTCTAATAGTTATTCAGTCAACTAAGCTTGTGGTGTTGTGGATGCTGAGGCAAAGCTGTCCCTAAACTAACTGTGCCTTTTCTATGTAGTATGATGGTTCAAACACAGTCCTGAAAAGATGTTGCAATAGATTGCCAACTTAAGCCCCTTTTAAGGAAACTGTACTGCTGTAGTTGTTCCACAAAATGTGACATAGTTGCGTACATTCATTTCCAGTATAGTAAGTTGCATTACTGATGAGCCACTCAAAAGGAACATTGATCACAATGTTAGTATTTGCTTTCTAATGAAAAGCACGTCGATAATAAATAGGCTTTTATTACACAGTATTGACCTTTTGGTATCATTAACTAGTAAAGGTCAAATGGTACGACATCTCTGTTCCAATATGATATTATTACTCTTACATACAGACTTGTTCAGAACGATGTCTCCTATTTGGACAGCATCACCTTAGACACAAGCAACGACCGCATAGTGGGATGAGATTTTGAGCAGCTCCCAGCGTCTGCAGGTAAGAGTTTTTGGTGGCTGGGGTGAATTTTGTGAATGTACAGTGGACCCGTGCTGCATTGAAGAAATAAGTATGCCCACTTAGGGCTACAATCACCCCATATGCCGCGTTTTTTGTTGCCGGGGTCACTGCTGGATGGTGTGCAACGTGGCTAAAGTCAGAGCAACTCCATGTCTGAAAGGCATTTTGAAATGTTGTGCTGGTTATCAACAGAGCATCTCAAATCAGGGTGTTCAGCATTCACAGAGGCATTGTTTTTATAGTTTTAAACAATTTGAGTGAGAAACAAACTTCACTTGGACGCGTTGTGGTTTATTTTCTCAGTTTGCAAATAGGTAAACAAGATTAAAAAAAGAATACACAAACCTTATGGGAAATGTTTTCTTGCCAAGAGTTAGATGAGAAGATATATTCTACTCTCGTCTGTGTGGCAAATATAAAGCTAAAACCAACAGCCATTGGTTAGCTTCCAGTGATAAAACACTTTACTAGGTTTTATTATCATTATTATTACACTGTTGGCAGGATTACACCAAAACTGCTTGACCCATTTCAATGTAATTTTCAGCAAAAGCGGACAATTGGTTAGATTTTGGTGACCAAAGCTCAAGGTCATGCAAATGTGAAAAATCATGTTTTTTTGGCCATGTCTTCGGCTGGTTTCAGTTTGTAGCTGATAGCACTGGCTACAGATGATTAACTTTTGGGTTTTCAAGGTCAAAGTCACTTACAAGTCAAACACATTACTTGGACATATCTCCAGAAGGAAATGACACTGGGCGGTCTAACTGGTGTCATCTTGTTACTAATCCCAGGGTCCATCTCATCGCCAGAACCAGCTGGCTCTGCGGTTCATGTGTCACCCATCAGGTGATGCAAACATGTTCTTTTGTCACCAAATGACATTGGCCTAAAAAAAAAAAAAAAATACAACTCACTTTGGAATGCCCATTTAAACATCAATACCAGTCTGAAATATGAGCCCAGAGGAAGCACATTCTGTAGAGATTCGAGCTTCTTCTGTGGAGTTGTGCACTCTCAGATTGCATTCTTTCTGCTTACTATTACTCAGTTTTCTGTGTCCTTTAGGACATAGCCAGGCTCCTGGTTTCCTGTTTCTGTCCTAAGCTAACTGTTTGCTTATAGCTTCATCTATAGCGTACAAACAGAGTGGTATCAATAATCATGTATAACTCCTGGCAAGAAAGTGAAAAGAATATGAAAATCCTCCTTTTGTTTCAGTCTGGCATGAAAACAAACACCTTTCCCACTTTGACATGCTTGAACAAAAACCCAAACAGCCATGGTGCTGAACTAATGGCACGGTGAGAAATATGCGTTATTTTTGCGAGAGTTTGAAATGTAAGCTGGAGTAGGCAGCAAAAGCACTAAAACAGAACGTCAGCAGTGTTCACTCTCTAGGTTCAAGACTATCTCTACAACACATCTTGCACAAGGTCCCTTAAAAACACACAATATTAAACACAGATACTGTATATACACACAACAAAAACTCTAAAGGGAAACAAGGAAACACTGACCACTGTTTGCGCAGTATCCTGTGCAATTACTTTGTCAACTTGAAGCACTTACATAGAATTTTTTTCCCCTGCTCAGTTTTCGGAATATCAAAACTTTTATTCTGTGTGATATTAGAATATATACTTTAGGCTTTACTTGATCAATACAGTGAACTGGTGATGTATTCTAAGACATGTGGTGCCATATTGTCCCCATGACCGTGTAAATGTCTTTCATTATTACACGACACCATCAGCCTCCTACATCTTTGGAAAATTCTGCTTGTTAAGTCTCAAAAATCAAAACAATATGTGGGTGCAAGAGTGTTTGTGACGACTGCACTGGTCCCTGTAAGACTTAATTCAGAAAAAAAAATATATCTTTTTCCTCAGCAGCCTTCAGTCTCGCAGTAGTTGCTTTTCTTAGAATTCATGCTGAGTTTACTGACGAGTGCAAAATTTGTAAAGTATTCAAGACCCTCATCACTTGTGCTTTCATATTAATGTCAACTTGACATCTGACTGAGAGTGGTGAATGCGTGTAAGTAGGTATGTAGTAATGTAACCTCGCTACACAGTGCAGCTGCAGTCTGGACATGACTCCAATAAATGTTATTTCTCTACCGACAGTGACGGTAATTTTTCCATTTTGAGCTGACTTTAGCACAAAAGTTTGTACAGTTAGCACTTGCCAATCACAAAAGTCTCAAACTTGTATCATCTGCAGGTTTCAGAGTGTATTAAGAAGGCAGAACAGATTAGACAGTTAACAGTCTTAGAGAAATGTCCAACCTTGCACTTCACATTTTTTTCTAAATAATATTGTTATTAGTGCTTCAGTGTGTGAAACCCAACTCTGGCTCCGTCACCATATGCTCGATGCTAACACAAAACATGGGAGTGGTCATAAGAGAATGGCACTATTGCATTTAGAGAAGACAATCGAGTCAGTTTTTTTGGCACAGTGCACACGATGACTTCAGTGCCACCGTGATGGCAGAGGTGTGGAAGTTGACCCCTCTTGTCTTTGATGGACTGTCTCTAGGAAACAACCCGTAACTGTACCTGCAGGTCGACACTGAAGAGCAAGGCTGTGTCAGATGAGCCGAGATGTAGAGCTGGTTGCCTAAATGAGCCGCGATCCAGTGACAAGTGAGTGAAACACACCTTCTCTGAGCAACAGCGTACATTCAGGAGGTAAATATCGATAAGTAGGCCCTGGAGTGTAATTTACAATCACATTTTTTTGGATCATCTTTAAGAAGTTATTGTCCATCTCGAACGCTGTTTGTTGAGATGGCACAAGGTGTGTTCTCCTGCTCGGTGTTGTCTTTTATCCTCATGCACTCATGACATTTATTCAGCAAAAAAAGTAACAAATATGCCTCTGACTTGCTTCCATAATGTGTAATCATGAGAATAATCTGCCAAACCTGAACCGTTGGTCACCACCTGGGTTTTTATGTACATACCAGCAGAACTCTGAGGCCTCCATCCAATAGGGCTGGGCAACATATCAATATTTATAATTTATTGTCTACTGAGTTTTATTACACTGTTTAATGGAGATAGGTAAAGAAATGCTGTAGTAAATACAGATATGGGAGGATCGTCTGTTTATTTAGCTATTTTCTTCCCCTGTGTTGCCCAGCCTTTTTACTCACTCACATTAGTGGCATTTTTGTGGCCACCACAAACAAACCAAGACTGCACTGTAACGATTCTCAGCAGCCACCACGGCTCGCGGTCCTGGTTGAAACCGGAGCGCTGTGCTGCTTCCTCGGACCGACCTCTGGCTCTGGAGTGGAAATGGTTAAAAGAAACGACCTCCGCACTGATCACAGAAAAGAGACGACTGGAACGAAAAGCAACAAGATGACGTGCTGTGATGTAGAAGGATGTCGGGGTCTCCTCTCTTTTGTTTGGAGGCCGTCGTGGAGATACAGCCTGGGATCTTTTTTATGGGGCTGCTGTGCTTTCAAACGATGGAGTCTTTAATCTCGGAGCCGAGCCTTACTCTGGGCCGCGGGCAGGTTGGGGAGTATTCCACGTGGCTCTCCTTTATGTTGAGTGGTCGCCTGTCGGAGGGCTCGGAGAAGCTCTTGCTGTTATCTGGCGAGGACTCGTGTGTGGGTGTGCTGCAGATGTAGTTGTCATTTAATGTCTGGTAGCCCTTGTGATCCGACGTGGAAACGGGGATGGTATTTCCGTTCAGGGGTAAGCTCTCAGCAGGCTTTCCCACTATCCTCGGCTTCTTCTGCTGCACGTTGGGGCACTCGCCCTGCTTTAGCATAGACTTCATGTGATCGCGGTTCCTGTAGATGATGAACAAGGAGAACACCACCAGGGAGGAGGCGAGCAGGGCGCACACCACAATCAACTCGTTCCAATATGTTTTCGTGTGGACCTGCATGGAACGGGACTTGCCAGGAAGGATGATGATCTCCCCCTGTTCAATGATTGGCGTGCGGGAGTGACCAATCAGAGTGGTGGTTTCCCGCTGGGGCTCAGCCGTCACGCAGTAGTTGGCCAGCAGTTGATGGAAACCCTCCTCCTCCGACCAGCACTCGTAGTTCTCCATCCTGTCCGCCTGAGCCACCACCACCAAGTTTCCCTCAAGAGTGGCGTAAAGGTACTGGCGTGCACTGTTGCTGTAATGCCACCTCCTCCGGGCCAGGTTAGAGCGCAGCTTACAGGGCAAGACCCTGAACGTGTTGGCTGGGACCGTAATGAGCTGGCAACGGGAGCCACCTATAGAAAAAAATAAATGTGTATACTGTATATATCAATGTTGTACAAACTGCATATGTATAAAGATAAATTTAAATAGACTACATCAATATTTTGATACCACTCTCACATCTTTCACAGAATAAAAGGCTATTGCCAGAAAATACTAGTGCATTTAAAAAGATAAAATACATCTCAAAATATTAGAATATTTCACTGTAACTGTTTCAAAATTAAAACAAGAAGGAAACGGCACAGTAGTGCAGTGGTTAGCACTGTCGCCTCACAGCAAGAAACGTTTGATTCCCGGGTCTGGGCATTTCTGTGCAGTTTGCATGTTCTCCCTGTGTCTGCGTGGGGTCTCTCTGAGTACTCTGACTTCATCCCAGTCCACAAACATGCGAACAGGGGCTCAGTTTAATTGGTCACTCTCAATCGCCCGTAGGTGTGAAGGTGAGTGTGGATGGTTGTGTGTCTCTATATGTCAGCCCTGCGATGAACTGGAGGGAGTGCCCTGCCTTCACCGGATGATGCTGTGATAGGCTGCAGCCCCCCCCCTGCAGCACTTAACAGGATAACTGTCAGAAAATGGGCTGGTGGATAAACCGAAAAGACTTGAAATATCGCCCAACAACCTATCAGCATCAGCAAAGCTCATAATTTACTCTTTGTGTAACAGGATTTACAAATGTATAAATGTGAGATTCTGTGGTGTTGGAAACTGTGTTTATGCTAAGCTAACAGTATCTTCTATCAAACACATACAGTATATGAAGAGGGATTATTAATAAATGGGATTAAACCAATTTTCCAAAATGCTGAACTCTTCCTTTAAAGCATTTGGCAGACATGTTTCTAAGCACATGTGACACAAACATGTGTTGAGGTTTAAACTGGAGGTGTCGGACAAAGCTATAATCAAAGAGCGGTCAGCAGCCACACTCACGAGAAGCTGCCAGTCTGGTGGATCTTGGGCTGGAAAACGTCCTGTTACAAATGGCTGAAGTGTCGGCCTTCTCCACATCCTGCTGCCAGTGACTGAAACAAAACAAAATAACAGGCCGAGGGTCGGCTGTAATGAGAGACACCTTGTACGGAGGCACCCTTCTCTCCCTCCAACCCTTTCATTTAAACACTGATGAGTAAAAAACATCATCGGTCTGATTCAGAGAACAAAGCCTTTAAAAACTGCTTGTCATGTTAAACACTGATGACTGAGCTTTTGTATTTTTTGTGTTTGTGTGTCTTCACATGCAAAAAATCACATTAATCTAAAGGTTTTTACGATAAAATAAATCAAGATTATTTCTCAACGTCTTTTCCCATGTTTTATTTAGAGAACCACTCAAACACATTTATGTGTTAAATTAGTGTTATTTAATGAAATCTGTGAAATTCCAAACTTTTTCTTTTTTTAAAAGTGTTTTCACACAGTTTGGAAAATTGTGTTGAATGTTCGCTCACCTGTCAGGTGGAGCCATCCTGACGTCCCGACACAGCCGCCCGGTCCAAGCACAGTAGGGGTCTCTGGACAACACGCATTCCCCGCAGCTCAGGTAGTTGGAGCAGTTGGCCACAGGAACCTCGACCAGGCCCGAGTTGGACGACACAAACAGCAGTCCCTGCGCAGGACACGTGATGCAAACCTCTGGTTAAAAAGGTGAATGCGGGGCAGATGACAACTCCTGCTTTTGGTTCCAAGTTTCTGGCTCCACAAAAAGGCACCATGCTAAAACAATTAGTCAAGATAAACAGAGGAACAGAACCTAAACAAAGGACTAACTCGGGCCAGCTGTTCTCTTACTCATAATCAGCCAATTCATTTAACTGTGTTCAAAAACACACTTTGAAAAAGTCCGCTGTGCAGCCTTGTCTTCATTTCCATTTTGTTCTTGAGCAATCATTGCACAGAGATACTTTTCTTCATATTTTCATATCATACTTATCCTGATGTACAACAACAAGCCTGTGTTCCCAAACGTCTATATTTAGTCCATCCTATCCATCAGCACATTAGATAGACATCGTGTGCACCCGGTCTGTCTTTCATGTCCCTATTTGGGGCTAAGAATATACTCACAGAACATATCTTTGACTTACAATTACATAATCTTAGATAAGACTGCTGTTCAGTTCCTTTGGCCAGGGGAGAGGCCATTATGTAATGAAGAGGGAGGAGTAATTAAATTTAACTCCGGGTAAAATGCCAGAGAGGATCATAAACTCTATCCCCGATGGTGCTATAACTTACAAGAAAACTTTAGGATTTGTGGAGACTGTCTGTAACTAGTTTTTGCTCGGGCAAATCTGCTTCTTCCACATTTTTATTCACTCCACAATAAATTTGAGTATGAAATGAATACAAAGTATATATAAACTGACAGAAGCCAGAATGAAGTATCAATATGAATATATATTATGATGACTGAGCTTAGTTTACCCTCTGTGGGTCCAATTCGATGTGTTGCACAGGCTGAGGCTTAGCAAACAGAATCATCTCCTCAATGATGTGCATCTTATCGTTGGCATTGATGGCCTTGTGCAGCTTTCCGTCATCTACAAGACACAGTTGATGAGCAAAATGACTTTAAAAAACACACAAAAGTGTATTTTACAGATGTTCCCTTAGATTTCCCATGCTGCTGCAGAATGAGCTCTACCTGTCCCAATGAACAGCACGTCGTAGGCCCTCTCCATGCCCTGGATCTCGTGCACGGCAATCTGTGTGTAGCGCACGCTGCGTTTCAGCAACAGGGGAGAGCTGCGGATCACGCTATCCATCAGGAAGTGGTCCTTGACGAAGTTGAGCACTTTATCAGGCATGTGCAAGGATGACTGGATGCCCATTTGCCTGGCGTGGTTAGTCACACACTGTGGAGTAAATTAGATATTAAAAATTCATTCTTGCTTATTCCAATGGTTATGGAAAAACAAACATATGATGAGAATGTATGCAGGACTATGGCCTAGCTTTGGTTGTTTTAAGCTAATATCTACCAGGCTTTTCTAATACAGCACAATGTCAGTCTGGAGGTACAGCTCGATATCGTTGATTGGAGGAAGAAGCATGTCGGTACACGTTATAGTAATAAAAATAGATATTGTTGCTGCTGTAATGAACAGAGAGTGACTGGAAGGAAGTTGAATTGTATTGTGCGTCACAGGACATCGCAGGCACCACTCACCAGTCCGGGCCGTGGTTCCGGCACTGGGTGGTTGTACGTGTACCACTGCTGTGTCTCCCTGTTGACCTCTCGGTAGCGCCCGCTGAAGGCCCTTTCCACCTGTGCCATGGTGAAGGCGCACACAGCTGAGCTGCCTGAGGCCCCTTTATACCTGCAAGCATGTAAAAAATTACACCCAAAATTTATTTTGCAACGTGAAAATCTCACTCTTATGGCCATTTTCTTACAGCCAGTTTTTTAAGCCAATAAATCCTTTCAGCAGTCGTCTCACAGAAAAACAGTCGTAGTATTTTCAATATAAAGTCCTTATTTTGTTGACGCAGTAATAAGACATTGGGGTTACATCTGCTTGTGCTACTATTTAAATTCATGAAAGCTGCTCTAAATTCAAAGCAGCCAAGAAAGAAAAGGCCATTTGCCAAGTTTGAATGGAGATATTTGAAAAAATATATAGGCTAAATATGGTGTGTTTGAATGATAAGATTCCGTGTGTGCATAAAAATACAACGTGGCATATTGTAAATTTACTTGATAAGAGTGCTTCCTTGATACAGTCATTGACAACACAACTCCAATTCTTCCCATTGTGCTAATAGTAAGTAAAAGGTATCTAAAATACAAGTGTTGCCATCTTGTGGGGGTGTAATTGTCAGTCATGGTGTTTCAGCCCCTTTGTATTGCATCAATTAACTGATTCCAATTGAATTATTCAGAAAAACACCTGAACACACACTAGATAAAAATGACCCTAAATGATGGAAACTGTCAGATTTTTTAGTTTTGCCCCTGTTGTGTCTGATCTCACTGAAATGGAGGGGTTTATATACCAATACTGCAGCCCACCACCAGGGCATGATCAAGCTATTTTGGCTCTCATGTCATCCATACACTCATGGTTAAACAGTTGCATCCGTCTCTTACCACTGGGAGGTAAAGACGCCGTAGAAGACAGTGCTCTCCCAGCTGTCACCCATGGGTTTCAGGACAAACATGTCCTGGATGATATTGAAGGGAAAGCCGTCATCAGGGAGCGAACACAGGAGCTGGGCTTTCAGGAAGGTCGTCCATTTCTTCTGCAGAACCCGCTCACCGCCTTTATCCCCCTGCAAACAGTTCAAGCCCAATTTACTGCAGCAAGTTACAGAAGCGCGTATGCGATGCATTTATACTGAACTGCACACTTTTGACAATAAAATGTGGCAGACAGAATAAGCTTGTAAAGGATTCCTCAGTCCGAAATAGGAGTAGCTCTTTCAAAGGAAGGAGATGATGAAACGGAAAACAAACAATTGCTGGTACTAATTAGAGCATTTGAAAATCAGTGACTCGCCTCACGTCTCCTGCAAGAAAGAGATGAGACACTCACTAACGGTTACCAGACAATTTTGCTGGGACCAGTAATTATGAAAGAACTCATAAACACACAGCAAAAGAATCTCCTCCCAAATACAGATAACAAATTGGTAAAACACAGGAGGAAGAGGAGGATGGAGAGCACCAAAACGGTGGTCGCGCCCAGTCTCAAGACAGATTTCCTGTCTCATATCCAAGCTATCCCATCAACAGGGCCTCAAAAACCCTGAACAACAGCCACATAGGAGCACAAGGAGTGAATAACCCTTGACATAAAAGAACGCAAAACTGTAGCTGTTTCGGTGTGTTGCTGTTACACATACACAAAATAATGTGGCTTATGTGTGAGGTGCAAACTTGTGGGACTGATGCAGGCCCTGGGAGCCAATTACTAAGCTGTTGTATTAGCCTGTCCACATA
>KV751315.1:1259035-1276567 GCA_001698575.1 Mola mola
TTGCTCCGCAGACCAGATTCCAACTTCATCACCCCGCCCCCACACAAACTTGCCCATATGTTCTGTAATTTACTGCACACTGCACATTTGATCTCAAATTTGCCTGAGTAGTAGCAGAAGAAAATGGTGCCTCACAAAGTTCTTAATCCGCCTGCGTTCCACCCTCCGTCAGAGTTCACACCTGAATAAACAACTGGAAGAGGGAGTGGAAGAAAGGAGGGGGACAGATAGGAAAGAGCGGGAGAAAAACAACTCGGAAGGAGCGTTACTCAGCCACCTAAAGTAAAAACAGTAGTTAGGAACATGGTGAAAACGGGGATCTGGAGATCGTATCACACAAGAAGCAGCAAGCTGCCAAGATGAACCACGCAATATTTCAGATGTTAAATTAAAACCACATTTGAACATTTTAGGCATTTATACAAAGCGAGTGCATGGTTTCTATCAGTCTGCAAAAAATATGTTACAGATACCGAGCCTGCTGACAGGGAGCGGCTTCTCTGTTACCCAACTCTGATCTGAGTTCAGCACTTTCTGAAGGAGTACACGGGGTATGTGCTCAGACTCTTTTCTGAGAAACAAAAAGTTGCATACAGTCATAGCAGGACATCAGCCTGCAGCAATTCAGATACGCTGGTGGTTGTTTGAGCATTCAGCTTGATTCTGCTCTGAGTGAGGGTGAGGCGGGACGGACAGGGAGCGAAACCAACAGGAAGTCAGCTGTTGTGGTCTGTTGATTTGGCTCGGCCCACTCAAAAATCAGAGTCAGCATCAGCAGACATGATGCAGTTCGTGGAGACGACTAAAGCACTTAAACACCCTTAAAACAAAATGCTGCAATTCGCATCAGAATTGGCATCATTCTGAGTCAGAATATAGTCAAATCTAAACACACAGACACAATACGCATGTCTCTAGACTCTAGATGTATCATCATGTCTGTCACACAGACTTTCATAAAACACCTAACAAACCACACGACACACCTTTAAAGGAAGTTCACTTTTAAGCCATTTTTATTAGTTTTTTGGGATCTAAACTTTCACAAAATACACTTTTTTAAGACTATAGAATACAACAGCACTGGATAAGTTGAAACTTTGCAGACAAATCGCTTTTTATGACACTAACTACACTCAAAATGTTATTACAAGTAGCTGGTAAAACGAAGTAAATACCTACAGTGAAACAGACGCGTGTTTTTGACCCAGTAACTGTAAAGATACTAAAGAAGCCTCATTATTTAGCAGATTTCCACAGCATGGAATCAAAACTTTGTAAAAAATGTAAAGGAATTTGTTTGTCTTCATAAATAATAAAAAACTTTGGAAATGAGTGCCCCCTTCAGACTTTCTGAGTTCTACAATCAGTGACAGGAAGGAAATGTTGGAAAAACACAGACTGTACAAACATTTGTTTTATATAGTAGCTTTACAGTTATCAAGTCACAAACACACAGGTGTTTCACTGTAGGCATCTGTCTATCATGTTAATACACATTTGCAATAACATACTGTGCAAAGCTAGTGGTAAAAATTAGGATTTTATGTCTGATGTTTTGACTGGTCCTGTGCTGTTGCACTGTGCAGCCTTGTTGAAGAAAATGGTCCTAACGTCCAAACTCCATACTGGAGAAAAGTTCTTGAAAAGACGTTATTTTATGAAAGTTTACATCCTGAAAGACTGACAAATAGGGCTTTGGTTGGAAAAATACCAGAGCTTTCCTTTAAACTCTGGAATTTGTTTGAGAAATATCAATTTTTTTCATATTTTTAAGTATCACAGTAACACATGGGTACAGGTGTCTGAATAAAGATTGACTTATTTTGCCTCTAGTGAGCCACTCCAACTGAGAACCAACAGCACTTTTTCCACAGCAACAATGGCAACAATCTGCTTCTTTGCACCAAAGTATATAATAAAAAGTTCCTCTACATGCTAAATTTTTGCAGTAAACAAACATTTTCTGCTGGTGTTTTACTCGGTTGCTTGGTTGGCCATTTTTTAATTTAAATCTCTAATAATCTTTGATTAACAACTTAATTCAGATCTGAGGCATTTCTTTTAATAGAAAGCAGAGTGTAAGTCAAACTGCTATGCACTAACTCCATCAATTGATATTATGGACTGGACAACAAACCACTTGCATCACTGCTATTCTGCCACAAAGCAGCACCTGAAAGGAGGTCTGCTGAATTCTAGTAAAATAAAGGCACTCCCCAGAGCACAGAAAGCAATTCTTCTGGCTCTACTGCACAGTTCATCTGCAGCAAGTTGCCTGTCTGTGGGCCTTCCTGTCAATGATTTCCATATATAGAACTCAGGAGGCGCTCCGTTGGCTCTGAGAGGTGTCGCAGCTCCGAGTGCCAGAGCCTTGCAGGACTAAGTCATTAAGCTGTCACTTAAGATTACATGCTGTCCCCACGATTACTCGCATTACAGCCTCCACGAACAAGAGACATCAGTCAGGGAGCGATGCTGATTGCATGTATATCAGGCGGCTTTAAGTAGCCATTTAATTGATCTGATGACAGATGAAAAGGGACTACTGTTGATTATTCAGGGTTATAGACCAAACTGGCGCCGAGGTAACCCCGGAGCGACGATAATGTAGTATACAGTATTAATGGCGTAAGCAGATGCTGCAGATGCAACAATTTGCATACTTTTCCTGCAAAAAGAGAAAAGGAGTGGAAAAAAGCATTTCATATTGCTGCGAAGCACCCTTGAATACTAATAATGCTCGCAGAGCTCAAAGCACTGGTGGAGGAAGCTAAAGAGCTGGAGGGATGGATGAGTGTAGCTGACATTGTGAGGGAGGTGGAAGGGGAGTGGGAGATGACATTGCAGAGGGAGTGAGGGAGGGAGGGGAAGAGGACGATCCAGGCGAGGGGAAACCAAACCTTTCGAAAACATGTTTGCACAGACAAATGGAAAAAGCTTCAAACGTACCAGTGGCAAATTTCCATTGTGTCCACGCAGGCATGACGCACAGTTAAAATGTGACCAAACGTGCCTTGACACGGGAGCGGCAATTGTGCCACAGTCGTTAAGGATTATCAAGCAGAAGCTCTGCACCTCTTATTTTGGCACAGCTGTCTTGTGCAATGACCCCAGGTGTCTCACCTTGCACACGCGAGCAATCCTCGACACAATGGTGTTGTCAAAGAAGTCAAATTCTTTCCCCGCCTCGCTGAAAAAGAAGTAGATTTTGTCGTCGTCCCCCACAGGGTTTCCTATTGGCTGACTCTCCTCGATATAAGCAGACCCAACAAAGACGGGATCTGTAAAAAATAGAACAGTTAGCGAAAAGAAACGCAGATTTATCTTTAACGCAGTGGAACGATTTAGTCAGCCGTTTCATCGCTTGTGTGCAGTGAAAATTTGGAAAGAGGGCAGAGATCACACAGGATAGTTATGTTTTGAAGTGCACGTGTGACGGCTGATAGGACCGGGAGCTTATCTCTGCTCTCTGTCTGCATGCGTTAGTGGCCTTGTCTCACTAGTGATCACTACTTTTACAAGCTTATCTGTTCTGCTGGAAACAAAATGGGAACTGTGTCGTGAGGGGGAAACAAAAAAAAAAGAAAAACAGTCTGCCACTCTGATGACCTTACCTTGAAGCCATTTTAAAGAGTTCTCTGTCTTCAGGGCAGCTCCCTGACCCAAACTCTTATAAATGACTGGTTCATTCCCTTGGAAGTTGCTGACTGTCCCAGTATATAATTCACCATCTGGCGGGGAAAGACAAGAGGTTGTGAGATTTTAAATTAGGATCTTAATTTGCTATTAATTAGACATAATAAACTACAGAAAACGATGTGCTGGGAGCTTTCTTTGCTGCATCAGATGAAGTCAGTAGTTTAGAGTGAGCATTACGAGTGAGGGATTATACAAATTATGTGCTCCGCTCATATCCAGCTCAATTATCCACTAATTGCCTGTTAAAGAAGTTGAACACAAACATTGACTGTTGGTATTCAGCCATTTCAGCCAGCAGGCACATCATGACTCATTACTGAATCAAAGTGGTAGTTAACATCAAAGTAGCTTTGGAAAACAACTGAGCCCCTGTTCTGAGTCTCTCACCATACCACCTTGTCTCCTTGCAAGCCAAATGTTTAACGTGACAGACAGAGAAAGGACAAATGAATGCACATGACTTTATACTTTTACATATATATACAAATGTATAAAAGTACTTCTACATACCAACAATGATGGCAGTGGATTTATACTCTGGATTAAAGGGGCAGCGACTGCGCCCATCTTCAATCACAACGTCGCCAACTTCATCCCTCTCTAGTGTAAATGTTGACGTGTTCTGGAGACGAGACACAAACATTGAAAATGTCTTCTAGGCACTGTCCAATCAAACTGTACTTAAAGTAAAGAGTGAGCTAAAATGAGCTCAGTGACCTCAAGCTCGCTCTCTGCACTACACAGCGATACACACAGCGCCACAGCCTCTGGTCACTTTAAACACACAGCAGCTCGGTCTGTCATCAGAAGAGACTGAATGATACTGTGTGTCACAGGCGGGGGGAACAGTTTATTGTGTCTGCACTACATGCACCAACATGCTGCCACAAATGGTTGCTAATGTATTGCTTGTGTATTAATCCCTTGCTCAAAGTGAGTCCAAGACATTTAATCTGCTGCTGTCAGTGTATATATATATATATTTTCCTTGCCTTTCATTCACGTGTCCAAGACAGAAACACTGGAGTCAAATTCCTAGTATGTTTACACATACCTGGCAATAAAATCGGATTCTGATTCCGATTCTGCTGTTTAAGTGATGTTTGTTGAACGCTACAACTTCTCCTTCAAATTTGCTTGTTGGAGTGATTAATTTTCAGAACGTCTGTCTTAAAAAAGTGTGATTTTGTTTCAGACACCAGCTAACAGGCCATAAAACATAGTTTAGGTAAATTGCTTCTCAATATATATATATGTTCCAGGTACAATTACAGGAAATATGTGGGTCGACATTCATCAACTCAAAAGTGTAAAATATTAGAGGAATCTTGGACAGTACAACTTAAGCCTTAAAAAAAAGAAAAAAAAAAAAGAACAAATTTAGTCTATCTTTGGGGATTTGGTACTACAATGACAGTAACTTTGGAGGACACATGATTTAGTCAGGCTGCTACCATGAGCTTCAGCTGATCAGAACTGAGGCAGCAGATTTTGTTCCTTATAATTTTGATTCAAATAGAGAGGAAAACTACATGGAGCTGTGTGACCAAACCATTAGTGGTTCTTGGTTGATGGTAGTACTGGTAATAGTAAGTTAGCTTTTCCACAGTCATGATAGCCATTGTAGAGTCATTATGTCACTGTATACAACCCATTTCCCAGCATATTTAGAACAACTATGGCAGACTACAATGACTCTTTAAAAGTGTTGTTCCCTGGCTTTGCATGCTCACACTGGCATCTAAATCTGCAAAGAGACAAACTGTCTTCTCCCCGAACCACTGCCGTTTCAATTTGGTGTCCATAGTTCTTAATTCTTCTGTGTATGAGTTCAATGAAACACTACACAAGCTCTCTTTTTAAAAAATGGGGGCCATACATTTTTATTGGTCCCTGGCAATGCTAGCCCCGCCCCTAGCCCCTGATGAATGTAAACAGTTTTTTTAACCAGCAAAGTGTTGGTGCTACTCTGGAACCCGGTACCAAGAGCCAGTTTGACTGCTGAAATGCAAAGAACTGGTTCCAGAACTCTGAGCTACCATTGGTACTGGTTGGGTTGAAAATATCCAACAGTGACAAAGCACTCAGAATTCAGTGTACAAATGGAAGAAAAGCCCACTTGGATAAAGGACAGGATTGCCTGTAAAACCTTCTCAAGCTTCGTCATTATGAGTTTTATATTTGGGGCTTGTTTGAATTCATGTCTGACATCTGATTGCTTGGAGTATCTTCTTGACCTCAGTGTGCCGTTACTGCCTGTAAAACCCTCTGACTGCATTTCTATTAATGTTAACTAATCGTCTTAGGGAGTGTATCACTTGTACAACTTATCTGAATGACAAACAACAGAGCTGGAATCCAAGTTCAGGGCCTAAAGTTCTGCCAAGACATCTTTAGTCTGAGATGTTCCCGTTTTGGTTTTTTTCCACTCTGATGTCAACCGGGTGTTTGTGTGTGCGAGGGGGATGAAATCAATGTCACCCCCCTGCTGGTTACCATCGCTCCAGATTTAGTCTTTTGCTGGATAAACAGATCTACCGCTTCCCTCTTGCTGGAAACCATATGGCTCGTGTTGCCATGTCTGGCTAAAGTGCCTCAGCAGCATATGGTTACGCTTGGTTAGCAATGGATACAATACCGACATGGTGGATAAAAGAGCTTGGTTCTTGAAGAATGCCACAAAGTTATGTCAAAATTCATAAGCTATGCTATAGAGAGAAGTGGAAAGAAGACAAAATAATGTAAGATTTGGGTGGATTTAGAGGTAAATACTTACAATGTAGGCGCAAATAGGACTGAATGCATAGGTGCCACACACATAGAGATGAGTGCTGTTCAGTCGCAGGAGAATTTTGATGTAATTGAAGCAGTCGGTCTGGATTGGAAAGAAAACAGCCGGTTTCAAAAGTAAGAATCAACAAAATATCTTTATAATTAAGCATTTTCCTTTTTTCCAGATAGCTCTTTAAAGTCCAGGTCTGAAATATTGAAGCCGGTAATGATTTAGACATCATTTTATAGAACATGTTACAAATCTCTCTGACATGCTGTTGGGAAAATCCTCCAGCATCAAACAGTTGTTGCTTGGTAGGTTCTCTGTAATACGCTGCAGTACAAAGATTAGCAAGGTTTGTCACCTGGGGATACAACAGCTGGCAAGAAAACAAAGAGAAAGACAGACAGAAAGAAAGATGCAGTGCACGAAAAAGAGCACTTTCCTGTTGAACCTGAATTCATTTGTAACTAGTAGAAAGATTTGTTGAATCAGAGTTCATTTTATCTCCATTTGACAACAATGAAGGGACTGACAAAGGGCTACGAGGAAACAGCGATTCACCCTGAACAAAACAATCTGAGCTTTCAATACTGTCTTTGTGAAACTATTTTCCTGCACTGCTTCCTTTATTTTGCTGCAGTGGTGCGTCTCACCTCCAGATTCTTTCCCTTGAAGCTGCATTCTTCTCTTTTTCCAGCAGGAGTGCCCCACGTCAGCTGAAGAAGAGAAAGAAAATGAACAAGTCATGAAATTCGGTAAAGAGTGGGGATTCTTCTTCTCCAATACAAACCAACTGATGTGTGGCATGAACACAAAAATACCATAGTACCATATTATAAGTACCATATTGAGGCAAGTATTTGATTTTTCACTAACTTAATCACTACATTAACTCAAAAACAACTACAATCAAATTATTCTCAAAAGGCCATGATTAGAGCGAAGGCAAATAATCTGCCAGCCCACTTCTTAAGTGCTGTTTTGGCCTCTGATAATCTACTCAGACGTATCAGACTTACATTCTTTTGCAGCTTTGTCTTGCTGATATCCGAGAGACTGAGGGCGAACAAGGCCTCCCTGGCTCCAACGTACAGCATGTCATCCTCCTGACTGAGCAGCAGTGAGGTGTAATTGAAGACGCCGTCCACAGAGAATCTCTTGGCCGACCTCTCATTTGCATCTGGAAACAGCAGGAAAATGCAAATGATTATCCTCACACAGCAGGACAGAGGAAACACGAACAGAGCCATACAGAACATTATCCTGACGCTATAGTTACAACAACAAACAGAAATGTGATCACAAGCAAGCAAAGGGGTTCTAATTTACAACGCTCAAAATACTTTCATGTTTTTGTCTTCTGCAGGGAGAGAAACAATGAATAATTTCCATATCGCAGTCTTGGGATTTGAAATGCACCTTGAGGAGGGTTCCAAAACATTTATGCCATGATTAAGAATAAAAATATTCCGGTTTAGGGGTGTTGCAAAATGCCCCTATTGATGATAAACACGATATTCAAATCAAAACATGGAAATTTGTTAATAATACACAGGAGATTATATTGTGTAAATAATCCAGAGGCTTTCTGGACTGTTTATTAGTTTATCTGGTTGCCCTTTCAATATTCATTAGGTATTACTGTTCTTTTTTAATTCTTTGTGCAGTTAATGTCAAAGACTCTCTACAATTCCCTGCTAAAAACAATTTGAAAAAAAACACAATGAATTGAGGATGAGTTAATTTGAATCAAGAGTTCTGGAGAAGACACACATCTTAAAATTTGCATGGCAGGGTGTCTTGAGTAAAATAACTGAGAAGATATAGGAGGGTCAAACTACATGACTCACAGTATTAGGACACAGGAACACTCCTGATCCCACTGAGATACCTTTAGAGTAGGAATCCAGTTGCCGTCCCACTAATCAATCTGCAGTGTTGTGTGAAAACGAAATTTATAAACTAGCGTAAAAATAAAATCTGCAGTTGGTTTTTAAATCATTTTTTTCAGCAAGATTTTGCAGAATCTAGTTCTGTTCAAATATTCTGAATCTTTATTGTTCGATGATTTTTGAATCTGACTTGATTGTTTGCGAAGGATAGTTTGAAGATGGTGTTGAACAAATCCTCAAAATTCTTACCAGCTGAGAGTGCACAAAAATGTTCTGCTCACTGGGGCCTATATTTTGGTGAAAGTTGCAAAGTCATAAGTTTGGCCTGGACCTGTGTACTAAATTTTCTAAATTTCATGCACAGGAAGGAGACACTTCCTGGCAGAAAGACAAAGAACAGAAATAACACTGTTAATTTCAAGATGGTCCAGCAGCTCTGCTGCCCAGATCTTAATAACTCCCACTCCTACAGTAAGTCATGGCCAAACAAAAATTCAAATGCGGAGCACTCCAAGGAAATCTAGGAATCTCTGCTGAGGATTCACAGAGAGGCACAAATGTAGCAGAACACTAAATTACAATTAAACAACACACAATAGTGAGCTTCAGTCAAATCAATGTACAACACAAAGACATGAATTAAAAACTCATTGAACATCATTTCTGTATTCTCTGTCCAAGCCCACTGTGGTGAAGGCTGTCAGTAGCGACCGTAACGCCATGACACCATGTCATATGTGGACCCAGGAGCCACAAACACACTCTCCTATGCCGGGCAGCAGGATAAATGCCGCTTCAACTGAAAATACCCTTCATTACAGTCTTGAATAGTTCTGGTGATGACGCCCAGATTCAATGTACACATTTCTCTTTTTATAGCACCTCAACCAAGAATCCTCTCTAGTGGCGTCAACAGCAGCTTATTACTGTGACAGAAGCTTCAAGATTTTTGCAACCTGTTTTTATTAACAGCAGTGAGTCTAATGACTCATCAGCTGATCAGTTTTTAGTTTGACATTCTGTGTAATGAACTGCTGAAATAACCCTACCCATAAATGGTACAAACAGATCCAGTAAATCATTAAATTGGTTTATTCAAGACCGTGAAGTATTGGAATCCCTTGGGAAACAGCTAAGCTGGATGGGGTCTGTGTGTATCTGGATGGGTAGATTTTGCCACTTGATATCTATCAACAAGATTAAGTCACGATTGAGTCTTTTGGAGGTCAACAAATACATGGGATATGTGTAATTAAATATTTGTGCTTCTGCTGCTTACATACTTCATACCCTTTGCAGTTTTATGACCATTTTTGTAAATGTTTATCTATCGCCTTCAATTCCAAACATATTAATTGTACACCACGTCGTGCTCCCCAATCCAAAGCCCTGGGGGTTACTGACCCCATTTGTTTATCAAAATAAGATTAATGGCTTGTATGTGGAGATGTCAACACTTTGCTGAAGTTAAACCGTTTTTTGCCCTCATATATGATGAGCAAACTGAATTCAAATTTGGACACTTCTGACAGTAAGAAAGAGACAGCCGCAGTACATTTATCTTCAACACTCCATGTGGTTTACTGGACCATAATGCAAAGGAAGTCAAGTAAACAGCAATAAATGTTTACACCCCACAACTTAAACTTTTCAATATACTCGCAAACAAATGGTTAATCAGACACTCAAGACGTTTTAGCAGATCATCGTCTTGTCATGGGAATTAAAGCCAGCTGCACAAGTCACATCTCTTCCAAAAATCTGAGGCCCTTTCCAGCTCAACAAGCCTTGCTCTGTTTCAACCACTGTGACATCTGGAGTCAATGAAGAGAGAGGCCTGACGATAAAATTCAGGGAGGGGATGCAAATTTAAAATGACTTCCTATTGTCATCTTCAGGGGAGCTTGAATTTCTTCCTGAATGACCAGTGAGGGGGAAGGAAAAACTGGTTTTATTTCAAGGTGAATTTAGCCCGTTGTAAATGCTCATAAAGAGAGTTTGCCCAGTTTCAGAGGGCCTTACTGCCAGTAGACAAAGGATAGCCGTCTCTGTTCTCAACAGGGGGACATATCATAGCTTGACTGTCATGGCTCCCCTGAGTTTTGGCTATTCAAGACCGAAAACAGCCGTCCCTCGGCATATTAAAACACTCTGACATAAATCACAGTGACGTTCTCTTACAGACAATGGAATAACAAGCAGAGGAGTGCGCACTTATGAAACTTTTACTCAGAGAGCACTCTGGGGCTACTTAGCAAAGAGGTTAGGGAATAAGGGGGGCTGAGGTCGGGGTAGGGAGTGGGAGCTGTGGTTACAGGAAGACTGGATTGAGACGAGGACCTATGAAGAAACATGCAGATGGGCGGAGGAAAATGTTCTTTTCAAAGCACTCGGAGATGGATTTTGATAAGAGCAGAAGGTCAAAGAATAACAAATAAAACTCCAGCTTTCAACAGCACTTGGCTATTTAGCAGATCCTTTTTTGTGCTTGTTTGTTTCTAATGCAGCGCATTAGCTGTGTTTTTTGACATGCTTGCAACAAAATACCGAGCATCTGCAGGCCATTTTACAGCCAGACTCCGGGTTCATTCATCACCCGCCTGTTTAATCAGCTGGCTGTCACCAAGCTTACCCCTCAAATTCTGCTAATGCTCTTCACAACTACCATCAGTGTGGCTGCATTATTGTCAAAGCTGAATTAGTTGCTACCGGCAGCTCAGCCAGGAGCTCAGACTGTGAACGTTTGCTTAATCTCCACGGTCATTAAAAAACTTAAAAAACTGAAAAATTAAAAAAGCAAGGCTAAAAAAGAAATTTGGCAAATGGCCCAAACTAATGCAATATTAATTACATTTAAACAGTGCATATCTTTTCTCCACCGTCACATAATAACCCCACGGAAATTGGCTGATATTTAATTTTGGCAGCTTTTTTCATTCATTGTGATGTACTTTTCAAAATTAGTGAAGGTTAAGATAGCAAAAGCAAGTTATATCACAGAGGAATTCAGAGAGCAGCTGATGTTTCATCACAAAAATATCTGCTTTTTGTGAAAAAAACAAAACTACAAACTGTTTGAATTAATCAAATATACATAAGGGAGAAAGTCTTGCATCTGTGAATTAAACAGTCTAAAAACTTCCGTTCTGTGTTCTGTGTGATATTATTTGCCTATACATACCATTATTAATGTCAACTGGTTAACTGATAATGGACATTTTTCACTGTGAATATTGTAATATGCGCAGCATGCACTTGCTCAAATATGTGCTGTCTGATGGAAGACAATTTGTTTGCATAACAGGTAACAAAAGGTTTTTTTCCAAACTTATGCTGAGCCCAGCTACCCGGTTGTCAAATATGGCTTCCTGTTGAATCCAGATATAAGATGGAGCTACCAATTCATTCCAAATCATTCCACCTTCTTGCACCTTCACGTTACTACGGTAGCCAAGAACAGACAAAAGGCCTTCATAATATTATATCATAGTAGCACTGAAAGACAACGAATGACAAGACTCGCTCCAGTAAAAGGCAACAAAGAAGCGAAAGCACAAGGAGACATTTGTCAGCAATCTGTTGGAAGTTTGTCCCGAGTTTGTTAACCTATGTTACTCTAAATGGAGGATCACACACAGTTAGTCACCATAGTTCTCCTGCGCGCTCCGTTGCATGCATTCTACCACCTCACCACTAAATGCCCCTAATGTTCACACACTGGTCCTTTAAAATCTTCAGACGTTTTTGACTTTATGATTAAAATGTATTTTCCTCTGAGAGACTAAACCACCAAAAAAAATCAGTGACATCAGTCCAGATTTGCATGCATCTGAATCCTCTCACTCAGCACATGCTTACTCAACAGTGAGGTAAAAACGATATCATCATGGAGGGTGCCAGCTCGCAGACATTGTTGCTGAGTAAAAAAATACATGCAGGGACTTTGGCAGGCATCAGATTTCAGAGAAAAAAGAGCAGGATCAACATATTTTTTCTGAGGTTTAATAGTACTCCAGGGGTGGTGCGATTGATTGGCTGCTTGGTAGACATTCACCTGCCAAGACACTCCTAAAAGCTCTGACTCTAAACATGGCCCAGATTTACTAAAGCAGCTTGAGCCATGTCACAAGGCGGGAGGGTAACTGGAACAAAGAGGTTCAGGCAGGCAGAGAAAACCCAAAGACAAAGAGAGTGTAGCACAGCTGATAATAACCTTAAACTGAGCTGTCCTTATCAAAAAATTGATATTAAAAAGGAACAACTATTCATCTCAGCTGTCGGTCAGCCAAAAGCAAACCAAAACATCCAGCACTTTAAGACTCTCTGTGTGACATGATTTGACAGTGGACATGATAACAGCGTAGGAGGTCATCATTTCGAGGTCATGGCATCAGCACTCCTCCTGATGTCTGGGAAAGTGAGGGTTATTTATCGGTCAGCACTGCCGCAGTCTGCCAGATAAGTTAGCAAAGAAGCACTGTTTGTCTGCACAGTGGGAAAACATGGACATCTGAAGGGAAGGCACATTGGTGTGGAAGAGGAACTTTAAAGGGACTCAGGTTCCAAGAGCAGATTTAGTTATTTTCAAAAAGGGTAAATCTGCAAAAAAAGGGTGAATGATTAAAAAAAAACAAAAACATACAATATCTGATATAGACTACGAATTGAATTAGGACAGAGAAGCCCTGTAATTTAAAAAAAATAAAAAATAAAAAATCCAGTGAATCTGAAAGACTGTGGCAGATACCATATCTGCCATGTTCACAAATGTCTTTTATTATTACTGGGAATGAGTGTGTTGCCTTGTTGAAATATTAGCTGTATGTGCAATGTATTTTGTTCGTACATATTGTGCTGAGTGATAGCTGCACTTTGCAGATAATAACCAGAGCCTGACATTGTGTTAAGTCCAGTGTTTACTGTGTGTGGCGATTATGCAGCATCAAAGTTACATGTGCATGCTCAGAATGAGGACAACAGAAAACCATGAAATCTGAAATGTGTGCTGCAGAAGCACTGACAGAAACAGAATAAAATTTCTCATCAACCTTGGAAGGAAACAACATCTCCCAGTCACATGTGAGGATGAGGTCAGTGCATACCTCGAAAAAGCAAAGAACAAGGGACTAACACACAAATGACGATCTGCTCTGTAATTATTGGCTCTTAGGTGTCATCCTGATGCAATCTGGGTTGGCACGCACTCAACCAACAATCACAGCTGTGGAAAGGATGGATGGCCCATCACGCTTGAAAGCTTTACAAAATACTGGATATTAGCTCTGTGAGACAGATAGACACTACCCGGAGTGACTTATTCAAACACAGACTCAAACTCGGGAGCCAGACAGATAGTTGTTATAATTTCCCCTCAAACACATAATTCAAAACTTGCCTGAGCTTGTCTTGTGTGGCATATCTTCTCAATTCATCCCTCTATTTCTATCCTCCTCCTATGGTCTTTCTTTACAGGCAACAGACAGCAGATGACAGAGGAATCTGAAGTTCACAGATTTCAGACATCTCTCTGACTTGACTCTCAGTGTGTTTGTGCTCATGGGGAACTGATGCACAAAACTAAAGCTAAGAAAAAGAAAATGCATGGCATGTGTGAAAATTCAAAAAGTAGACAAAGTTGTGTGAGGATATTTACAAAAAAATACATAAAAAGAAATAAACAATTGGCCTGAATTTGGCCTTTCTAATATCAATATTATCATTACAATGTTTGTTAGTGCTGCTAAAATTTCATGAAAGCAAACCTTGTTTTTGTTTCCCATTAAGAGTCAACAGTTTTATAATTATGTAATTACCTCTTGACACCAGTTTTAGTTAATGAAAAGTGATTCAAACTGCATTTAAGCACATAAGGGATTTGGAGAAAATGATGCAGCTGCTAAAGCACACTGTATTTTTCTCACGTTAGGTGGTTTCCACTGTAAAGTAGTCACAAGCTGCTTTCACACAGCCTGTTGCAGCTCTGACGTTAATACAGAACAGCAATGTGCAACAAAGAGGCATAATGGCGGGGGAACGAAAAACAGCAGAAATGTTTACAAATTGTGAAGGCAATGTGCGTTGGGAGCAACCTTTCCTCTAAACAAAAGACAAGATCATCATCATTCCACAAGAAGAATGATAAATTATTGTTATTGGCATGTTATTCCACTGTTTACAAAGTGCTGCTTATTGTGCATGTAAAGCGTCACACTGGACTCCAACCATTGAAGACACTTGTATGATAGTCCTCTCACTTCTATTAGTAGGGAAACACAAGCTTGAGTTGTGCTGCTCTGTGAAAATAGAAAAAAGAAAAAAGAGAGGAGCAACAGGAAATGCACTGTTTTGGTCACTTAGGTTAGCATTGATAAAGAGAATTGTGGTCACTGTTGTATTTCTGACAAAGTAACATCCAAGTAGCTACAATGAGGTTTGGAATAGCTTCTGATATTCTATATCCTCATGCATATTTCACTCCTTTAATTTATTTGGGGTTCTCATGTCCTTATAAACACACAGAAGAAACACACAGGCAAGAAAAAGATTGTGTCTGTCTTTGAAATTTTTTGCTGGCCAGGCGAAAAAAAAAAAAAAACCCAACTGGTTTTGCACATGCTCCCAGATGGTTTCTGTTACAACTTGAATCCCACTAAATATACTAAATATACGATACATCTCTTCTGTTTTCTAGCTCGCACATGTCAATTTTTACGGCACCAGTGGAGCTCTGCAGCTCACTAAGTGCACTCACTTCGCAGTGACATGTGTTGAAGGTCGTTAAGCACTACTGCAGTATGCACACACGGCTCGCTGTCCTGCCCGTGTGTGTGTGAGTGCGTGCACGTCTCTGGACAGGCCCTTTATGTAAAAAACAGGCTAGAGTCAAAACTGAATCTCCTGCACTCTACTCCTCCACCACAAAGTAACACAGAATGAGAATTGGTCAAGCACTTGGGTTTACGTCCTTTACTAATCTTTTTTCTCACACACCCATGGGCTTAGTGAGCTCAGGATCTGTGCACCTGCTAGGTTAGCCTCCATAGTTTGGCTCATAAGATGATTCTGCCCTGTAGTTTAAATCTGTCTTTCAGCAGGTGTCAGTCATTACTGATAAGGACAACACTTTCTCCCATGAATCCTTGAGCGCAACACCTGGACACACAGCAATCAGCTGTCCTTTAAAGAAAAACAAATCGTTTCTAAGAATCAGCTGAATAGCACATTTATAAAATGAGGAATCCTTCAGTTAAGTTTATATGATATCCAGGCGACCTGGCCCTTGGACACACTTTTTTTTTTGTTAGACGGACAAGTATGAATGTGATGCATATGGAGCATATTAACATACTGGAACTGAATCAGGAAAGTTCTGACTTTTAATAAAAGATACATGAGAAGAGTGATTTAACTGTTTCAGTTGCACTTCAGCTGAAATTTTCAGCTTACATTTGAAATGTTTGCTTGAAAAATGTCAAAACAATTGATCAATTCCAAAAAATAGTTAACTAGTTTTATGTAACTAACTAATTCATTAATGGAATAACTGTTTAAGATCTATTTTGTTTTGTGCTGTTTGTACATGATGAAGATGTGTGGTAGTGATATATTTTTTGGGGGCGCGGTGGGGTTAAATTATGTTCATACATTGAGTCTTGGAGATGATCAAATTATCACTGTCATTTAACAAAATAAACACTTAAATCTATCAAGGAAACTTATTTTAGGTTTAGTTTTACAGAAAAAGAAACCCTTTTCAGAGTCACAAATGTAGCATGATGAAGAGTTATGGAAAGTGCCACCATCATTTTCTACATCAACAAAACGACTTTGTTAAGTTAAATTCACTGTTAATGGGGCAAAGTCTGTTTTAAGCCACATACAGCTTTACAATTACAGACAATGATTGCATCAACATGATGGAGGACACAGACTGACACCCGTTCCACTATGGGAGAGTACGAATAACATCACGATTATTTGAGACTATATTATGATATACAGTATATATCATATTTCTTCTCAAAAGCTCACATAAATGGGAGGATTAGCCAAAAAAAAAAAAAAAAAAAAAAAAAAAAAAAACAACACAAAAAGTTGTCAAAAGGAACAAAATCCCAATTATGAATACATCATTGCCTGGGCAAGTTGCTTGAAAAGCAGTGAAAACGGGTCACAGCTTCCATGGAGACCCAATGAATGATGGCAGAGAGTAGTAACGTGGGCAAGCCCTGCTATTGTGAATCAGATGCCCTTGTGGACTTATTCGGACATTGGCTGACATCAAGTAAGATTGAGCCACTGACAGTGTCCCTCTGAGCCATTAACACACACACACCTTGTCAGAGGGGGGTGGAATGCATGTGTTCCTTTCAGTAATTTCAAGCAAAAAAGTTGAGCATTTGCTGGGTCCTGCTTCTTAAAAGGACATGCGGTTTTTAAATGAAGGGTCTTAGATTGAACAAAATAAGTTGTTTGGCCAACTGTGATGAGAATATACTAATATTCTGACAATACTTGTGAAAAGGAGGGGCAAACTCATAATTGTTAGCAGTACTGTGTGCATCGAGGAGGGGTAGTTCTAACCAGTTATTGGCACTGTAAATCATTCTGTGGACACGAGTAACACCATCAGTTGCTCCACTCGCAAGTCCTTATCAACTATCTTAGTGGGGATTGTGTGCAGCATCAAACAGTGACATCTAAGAATCATTACTTTCTAACCATCTGTTGCTCAATTTGGCACAAGCTCCTCTGTCCTGGAGTATGAATAATAAATAGATTTTTTGGGGCTGCAAGGGGGGGGGGTTTAAAGGCCTCTTACATCTTTTTTTTAAGCGTTCTTATCACAGTGTCTTTTCTTTGAATGCAACCTAACGCCTTGAAGCTGAGCACACTCAGGGAAGCCCACTAACCAATCAGAGGAACTGGGAGGGGGGTGTCTTCATGGCTGGAAACGTGACCGGAACAAGATACACATGCATGAAAAAAGAAAGTGCCATATAGCAAGTGAATAAACTTTGTGAATAAACACAAAGCCATCGGTCACGGGTTGCCATCCGCAAACCCGCAAACGCTCCGCGACGGCTCAGAAATGGATATTTGAGTCATCTGTGACCTGTGTGTGTCCAGTGCTGGTGACCGGTTTCGAGACAACACGAGGTG
>KV751315.1:1278365-1296997 GCA_001698575.1 Mola mola
TTAAATGTTTTGTATCAAACCTCTATAGTAATTGGTTATTTGCTATGAATTTAATGACATTAATAATTTAGGGATCATACAAATATTTCTACATAGGTATAAACATGGTAAGGTGTATAGTTTAAACGAATAGCCCTGCCAGTACACCATGACATCCAAACCTCCAAAACCTGCATTTTTGAAGAGCGTTCGAGAGCACGAATAGTGCTGCAGGCAGCAGCGAGAAACGCGGGTTGTAGTTTCCCGTGTCTCCGTTCACAATAGCCGGCCACGGCGGCGTCTGCTTAAAAGAACTACCTTACCCAACAAAGCCCTGCGCGCCAATTAGAAACGTCAACGACCAAAAAAAAAAAAAAAAAAAAAAAAATCAAGCAAAGTATCACAATATTTTTCAACAAAAAGATACTGCAACAACATTGTAGGGATGGCTATTGTTATACTGTCCACATTGAGATTTTTGATAATTTATCATTAGTAATGTGGATTTAATGGCTGAAGTGGGTGAATGCAAATATAAAAACAGGCCAAACACTGAAAAGTTCATAATTTTACAGCCCTTCAATGAACTGACGACTTGTGTTGGTGTACCCCGCATTCGCCCGATGGAATAAGCGGTACAAAAAACAAAACAAAACAAAACAAAAAACAATGGACGGATGGACATAGTTTTTTCTTTAACCCAGCCTTTACAACTAGGGAAAAGACAACACGGATACCATGTCA
Organism: Mola mola; assembly: GCA_001698575.1. Taxonomy (NCBI): domain Eukaryota; kingdom Metazoa; phylum Chordata; class Actinopteri; order Tetraodontiformes; family Molidae; genus Mola; species Mola mola. Next base: position 1,279,089 of record KV751315.1, read on the forward strand.
TCATGTAATGATATCCAAAATCTCAGGGCTTTGGGAAGTGGTTTACGCAATTGAATTCAAATCAGTCTTAGATGCATGTATGCAGTTTTTTGGTTGGGCTATTGTCACATTCTTCTGTTTCCATGGAAACAAATAGCAAAATGCCTTTATGACAGAAACAATAATGTGGAAACTGAAATGAGACATAAAATATAATAAAATATAATATAATAACATTGTATGTGCGTCACCTTAGCGTAACCTTATGAGCTATCCAGTGTGATTTACAGCCAGCACCACAGACAATAAATAAGTACAGGCATCATCATGCAGTCAACAATAACATTCAGTAAACTGTAGAATAGGGCTGTGTGTCACAGCAACTATGGACACCGCTGATTTTAATAGTGATGAGGCCGAGCACATTTTTGACAAACCTACAGGCCCTCTCTGTGATGCAAAAACACCTAATGCCTCTCATTAACCTCACATTCCTTTTTGTCCATCCTAATTAACAGCTACGCCATTATTTCACAGAGCTTGCCATTTTCTTCAAATCAAATGTTCCTGATTGAGATCTGCGAGGACTTAACTTTTCTGTACATTCCTTGGAGCGTGCAAGTGATGAAGCCATTAAATCGTCTGAAACAGACGGCGTTGATGTGCTGTAATTATACTCCATTGTTGCTGTTGTGGCGCTCTGTGCAGGCACTTGTGAGTGCCACCTCTGTTGGAAGCCGCAGACTGCTTTTCTTTCAAGATCAGTGGGCGTGTCCTTGCCAGAGGTTTTAGATGGGCACCAGAGCATTTCATGAGTATTTGGCTTGACCCCCGCTCCCCTTTCTCCCTCTCTCAGTGCCCCTCCCCTGTTTCTGCACTGTGATCTGCACGCTGCCAAGGTCACAGGATTAGCATGCATGAGAGAGAGAGAGAGAGAGAGCGCAGAATATATTCGCTGTACAAAAAACTAAATTTAAACAGGAAGGCACACTATGCACTGAGTATACATATCATGTCTATTATCTTGGCGTAAAGAGGGATTTAGGGCTGCTACTATCACATGTATGAAAGGATTAAGATTGAAAATATTCACTTCTGGCAATTTTCTTCATTATTCTTTCAGTCTGGTATGTAAAACAGTGGCTGACAAGAGTACCAGAATGTCTCTTTGTGACAAGTAGGTGAGTTATTATAAAATCTGCACAATCCTGATGTTGATTCTTTAACCTATCAATAAATAGCGCTCTAAATTAACCTTTAGAACAATATGGAGGGCAAATTCATTCCAAACCCATAAAATACGTTTGGGCCTCTGATAATGGGGGACTTTTGTGATACCCTTCGAATTAAAGCTCAAAGTCTACACTTTAATTTCATCTTCAATGCATTTTCCAAATCCATTGCTGTGGTGTTCATGTGCAAAATAACAAGTTGTGTAAGTGTCCATATACTTATTGATCTAACTGAATACTGGTTACCAATACTTTAAATATCAATAAAAAATAGAGAACTGGCAGGTGAATTTTGTTGCTTTCAAATGGTGCCAGGTTTTCCAGTGGGGTTTATGCTGAGTAGAGCTGAAACAATTAATCAATTAGTCGATTGAAAATAAATTGGAAACTTTTGATATTGAATAATCATTTCGCTTTTGTTTTAAGGAAAAATGTCAATAGTTGGTTCCAGTTTCTTAAATGTAGATTTGCTGCTTTTCTTTGTCTTGTCAACTATTGATTGGAGTAAAGAAGCAATTTGAAGACTCGAGCTCTGAGCATGTTTTCACTATTTTTGAAAGTTTATAGTGGAAGTGACTAATCAATTAATTGTGAAAATAATAATAATCATTAATTGCAGTTCCAATGATAATCTAAACTAGTCACCTGGTAGTTGCATCTCAGTTAATAATGATGAATTGTCCCTTTAAGAGAAACTAGAATCACCGTGAAAACAATGACATACAACACAGTTCAGTACTTAAAACCAGATTTTCAAAATTTAAAAGAAAAAAAAAAGGGAAAGTAAGGGGAAATGAAGTAGTTGCCAAAATCTCTAACCAGCTCATTGAAATAAACTGTTCTTATTATCAGCAGAACGTGAAATTCTTTTTTGTCTTCCAAGTCAAAGAAAAATAGTAAAAGGGAAAATAAATCACATTCGCAGTGCATCTCTGGAAAAACAAAACATCACATTGTGCTACAAAAAAAAAAAAAAAGTTTTTCTGATAACTAATACACGCGGCATGCTTAGCTGACGCTTGCAGCTCCGGATCCCACGATCCTTTGTGCTGTTTCTCTGTGCAAGAGCCATAATGAAAGACAGACGAGCTCTCCCACTGCAGCAACCACAAAAAAAACTCCTCTCAGTACACATGACAGATTAGCCTGCTCATTAGGAGCGAAGGAAGGAGCAGGAGCAGAAAGGAAAATGGAAATAAAAGGGAATGGCCATGTTGAGGCAAGGGGTCCTTGAGGAAACAGCCTGGGTCTCTCTTATTACAGCCTATACACACCTGAATGGAGGTCTAAAGAGGTTACCTTTAGTTTTGAATCTGCAGTGCGAGTCGAAATGAGGCTCGATTATATATAAAACGTTTTGCACGTCGTTGATGCAGAGCAGCATGTTTATACAAAGCTGCTCTCTTTAATGAGTAAGTTACAAATCATTGTCAGTGATGTTGAAATAAGACTTTCTACACCATCTTATCAGATGAAAAACATGTTGCTTAACCCCACCACTATTCAGCTAAAAGAATCACTAACTATTGGTGTCAGAATACATGAAATTTAGATTATGAATGCTGTGGAGTGAAGCAAAGTAACTGGTGGATTTGCAAAACACACCGTTGCTGGAAACCAGCCTTGAGACATTTAACTTGCCTCTCAAAAGAAACTAAATGGATTAAACTGGCTCATGTGTGTGAAAGGTTGTTCTTGGTTTATAAGAAATGCCTGTCTGAGACAGTGCATGTGAGCTACAGCGTTACACCTGACAGAGAGGGCTCAAAACTACAAGCTTCAGATTGTTGTTTTCAAAGGGAAGAAACTTCCACATTCAGACAGGTAGTGTTTACAGGAGCCAACACCCCCATTTACTTTGCTGGCTGCTGAATCAGCACATTTGCCTGCATGAGCAGTGATGCGAAACAGAAGCAAGGTCAGGTTATTTTTTTTAATATTAAAAATATACTTGTTGGCAATGTAGAAATGCCCTTTTCCAAAAGCTATAGAAAAATAAATGTTTTGTGACACTCCTCTGAAAAGCAGTCAATTTCCCCTGTCAGCCGCTTCCAAACAGCAATCTCGTTTCTCTTCTCCTTCATTTGTCACAAGCCCCCATAATGCATCAATCAGCTGGCAGAAAGCTGTTCGCCAAACAAATAGTGAATAATAACACAGCACATTTATATTATAAATTAATTCACAGTCCTGATAAGAAGTGCTGCAGTGTGTAGTGCAAAGTAACATGCAATGATGAGGTCAGTGCAATAAGGTCTCCCATTCAATCAGTGCGTTCGCCAGGAACGACATTAAATTTATATCCGTGAGACAAATGGCCGCATTCATGTGGACAATAATAAAAGGTCAATTAGTAAGAAAAAGAAGTGAGGAATCAAGTGCTTTTTTAGGCACAGAGCCACATTGTGCCCAAAACTGTTGCAGTTAAGCAACACTCACGGAGGATGGGTCATTTGTTAGAGCATACATATTTCATCCCATCATGTCTTAGGCTTAGTGATGTATAGCTGAGGGAAAAAAGAAGTACAGTAATAGGTGCTCGGTGACACATAATCTTTAGAAACAAAACAAAACAAGCAAAAAACTTATAATTGCATGTGTAGTACAGGTGTCTTCATGTTGGAACATGTGCATCTGAGCCTGCAGGCACTTGTGGGTCTTATGCACCTGACTAAACTGGCATCAGCTAGTTATACGTAGGTGGAGAGAGGTAGCAGTATGTGGCAATTCAAAGGCTCCTCTGGATGACTGATTGGCTCAGTGCTAGAAGGTGCAGCTTCACTGCTCTGTTGTGGTGTTAGTAGAGTTGTGCATAGTACTGACTATTTACTACAACTGACATCCACACAGGAAGACCTATCAGCAATGAGTTGGTGCAGTTTATTTTAATGTGACATTATACGTTTGTATTTAAGTATAAAGCCACACTTTGATCCTCTCCCATTTGCCCTGTTAGTTACTGTAATACAGTGTAAATAAAAATCTACACTTACTAAATGATCTTAAAATTACCTCCTTCATTAAAGATTTTCCAGCATTTGGACTTTTCACTAATGTACAATTGTGGGCACTGTGATGTAACTTGTGCAGTAGTGCAGCATGTCTGAGTGCAAAAATTATAAGGGATGGCTGGGAGGGATAAACAAGCAAAGAGAAAGAAACAGAATGAATGAAGCTAGAATATTTTATTTTCTGTAAAAGCTGAATGTCTGTGCTTTCTATTGATGTTTGATGTTTGCATTTTCACAGAACTAAATATTCTGGGTAGCTTTGAAGGTGAGTGAATTTTGTCAAAAATGCTACTGCTGGCTGGCAAACGGAAACCAAAAAAACTGTCTCAGTGGGCAGAAATCCTAAAGTTCCAATGTGCACTTGAAATGTAGCTGTTCTGAGTCATATATCATTACTTTCATGTTTAAAGGACAGGGTTTCCCCTACCATTGTACAGGCCTGGTGGACCACCAAACCAAATTTTTTTTTTATATGTTAAGGGGCTTTTACTCACTCGCAGGGCTGGCCAATATGATAATATATACTGTGGGATGAAGGAAATTTTCTGTCAATAGATTAATTTTCCCTTTATCGTTTTTATCGCTATTCTCGCAGCTGTGGCCGCAACCTGATTCATGGCAGCTTTTTACATCATTCACCTCCCGTTTTGCGTTCACTACATGACCGAGTATCAACAAACAGACACGGACGAGTGAGACACAGAGGATCCCAAAAAACAATCCTAGCAGTTTTAATTTTGATCATGAAAACTATGGTGAAAATGTTTATCAGTGACTTTTATTAAATGACGAAGACACTGACGAGCAAAACCTTGACCACTGACAACAAAATGGTGTATTGTGATCATGTCGCCAAACTAAAGCACAGGTGGGGAAGAAGGGAGCGGGACAGATGTGGGGAAGAAATGAGAGACCAATTCGTTATGCACCAATTATATCTATCAGCTCTTGCCACCAGGCCTAAAAAGAAAGTTCTAGGGTGTCACTGCAGTAGTAGTGTGGGGATTATTTTGACTTACTGTAAGGGAAACTGATGCGTGGTGTGACATCATCCTCGGTGGCCATTAGCGATTGGAGGCGGCTGGCAATTAACAGAACAGCAGCCAGGAGACAGTGGACAGTCGCGGCTAGAGTCCACATGGTTGCCTGATCCGCTCACAGAGACTACAGAAATGCACACTTTGTTTTAAGATTCCTTGGAATTCATTAAGGTCCCCTTGACTCCACAGAATTCGTCTCACACCATCTTCCTGCAGGTTGAGGGGAGTGAATTTGTCCTTGACTTGATTCTTGTACTCCCAGGGGTCCTTACATGCAGTTAGCAGACTCTTAGTACCGAGAATAAAATCCTTTCGGGATTAAAGGCTGCTTGTTGTCATCCACTCATAGTGCTCTTCAATGGATCAGCACACAGCTCAGACCAGTGGCCTTTGAGTAAAAGTCCTTTTGGTTCTGTGGAGAGAAGAGAGAGCAGTCGTTTCTTTATGTCTGATCCAAGAACATGTAAAAATACAAATGAAACACAAACTAAAATATCAGATCCTTATCCAACTTCTGAACCAAGCGCCAATATCTACAAAAGCAAAAGAAGGGATACATTTAGCTGCAGTTTTTTCTGGGGGATTTTGGGGATTTGAGCAGAAACAATGAATCAGGAATTCAAGAGCTAAAGTGTTAATCAGCTCTGCAAACAAACAATGGCGTCACACAAAAACTGCCCTTCTCATCTCCTCACCCGGAGATGTTCAATATTCAACTGCAGCACAAGGATAGCTTCAACAGAAGACATGATTATGAAAACAAATATTTCTGGTTATATTGTTCTTTCACCACACAGCCATAGAGAACGACAACCAACCAGTTAACATGAACACACAGAGCATGTGGTAGCTTTAAGGGTTTCACATGCATTTGAATAGCCAATTTCCACAGCAGTTTGCAAAGTTTCTCAATACAACACTTGTTTTAATCCCTCTATTTAATTATGCAGTCAGTAACACTTGAATGAGTCATCCTTAAGAAAATAATATGGCAGTTTGGCTCAATTTCTGTGGCTATGAGGAAAAAGAAAGGAAAGAACAGTGACTCTTAAGACAACGTTGCAATTTCTTCCACAGTGGTCCAATAAACCCCCACTTTTTTTTTTTTTACTTTTATTGGCTCAAAATGAGTATGCCGAAGATAAAGTGTCTGTTATGTAGATATATGGTTTTTAATTACTTTTTTCACTGGCTTTCTTGGAACACTTATAAATAGGTACTTTTTCCATCTGATTGTGTTTCTAAACAACCACAGGACATGAGCTGTAGAGCTTTATGATATAAGTGTATAAGTAAACTTATACACTTTTGGCCATTTCAGGGAGGCGGAACCCAGAAACAGACAAGTATAAATCCTTCTGAAATGAAGCTACCGTACATTAGCGTTAATGTTCATGGCAATGGTCCAGTATTCTCTTTCCTGTTAGCTCCATTTCCAGTCTCCATCGACTCTTAAGATGCTAAATACTCACATTATACTTATTTAGTCCATCTGAAAACAGCTGCCTACTGTGCCACAAATGACAAGTGACAGGACAAGCCAAACAATAAACTGGATAACCAAAATGAGGTCGATGACATCTGAAGTATCTTTGGGATTCACACAAAACTCAAACACTTTCATATTACAACTAGTTATTTGATGCTATGTTGTTATGAAAATATTGATTATGGCTGCCTCAAATTATCATGTTCGCTGGGTAATATATGGTATCTAGCACGCAAAGTATTTAAAGCTCTGACTGATGTTAATGTTACATATGGGCAGATATTTGCTCAAAATCCAAGGTAAATTTGTCGCCACAAGATGCTGCTGATGATGACGATGCTAGTGATAAATAAGTGGATCAAAAAAAAAATTTGAGTTATCCTGTGGGTTCATAAATGACAGTCCACGGGTGCAAACTATTAGTACACTTGATTCTTACCAATATCCTGATAAGAGTGCAAGGTGGCCAAGTCAGAGAGCACAGCTAAACTTATTACTGAGGTAGAACTCACAACTCCTTGCTGCCTGACAGTGCTGGATGTATCTCCTCAGAACTCCTACACAGGTGCTGGTATTTACAAAGTAAACACTGCAGAGCACATTGCGTCTCTGGTTGGGTGCTTACGTCACCACAACAACTCCCAGAGGTCTTGTTCAAATATTTATGGGAGCCAATAAATCCACCAATGGCCCAAGACAACTGGGGGTCATTTAGTGGCCCCTGGTTGTCTATAGAAACAATGTCCTGCTGGGTAATACCATTTTAAAACTCCTGATCAATCTACAATATAGTGCAGGACACAGAGGGATTTACAACACCACCTCGTCACTACTACTACTTTGCTAGTTCAAAAACTGTCCCTGGGCCAGTTGTCCTTCAGACTTGCAGGCTGGCAACAGGAGAATCAGCAGCGTGCTGACTGGCAAACTGTCCATTGGATACAACAACCAGGTAGAACTCACCTTTGCCATCTCAAGAGAGATTACACCAGGTTTACTCAACAGAACCTATGTCCCCTCATCAGCTGTGTCTTGGCTTTGCTGTCCCACCTGTCTCTGTCTTTCTATTGGGTCCTTCTTAACATTCTGCTAAAACAAAACAACTGTGTCACTTTGCTACCAGCTTGCTTTGGTTCCTGCTGCTTCACTGAAACTTGCTGAATCACTAAAGGCTGAACCACCCGTTCATGATCCTGCAACACCTCTGTTCCCCATTCCCCATATCACTATATAACACCAGAGGTCTTTAAATTTTCTTAGGAAAAGAGTGGGGCACTGTTAGGATGGGATCCTGATTAATCAGTAGTTCTTTTACGGTAGAAATGTCTAAATAAGTATCTCACCCTTGCATTGACTTTTCAGTTTCCAGTTAGTATCAAGAAAATGTTAAGGACACGTCAGGTGTAATTGATTTGCTTTTTATTGTTTGATCTGACACTAGTGCTGATGCAAGGTGAGAAGACAAGAATTAACCAAACCAAAGCTGCTTGGAAAACCCAGTCTGACTTCAGTTGATGATATTCCCTGTCCTCTCCTCTCTGCTGCCTTTTCAAAGAAACTCTGTCTTTGGGCCAGCAACAAAAAGTTAGTGAGCTCGGTCATGAATAAGTTATGTCAATATGAAGAGGCCCCCGCAACAGACAGGGAAACGTATCTCTAGAATCCCAAACACAGGATGAGTCACGGGTGTGATGCCTGAAATATTCATAAAACTAGCACCTGAGTGAGATGAGACAGATGCTCCATACAGCAGAGGCGGACCTTCTGAGGCTCAGAAAAGGCATGAAACCAAAGTAGTGATACAAGTACCATGGCACTAGTGCATGCATTTTGTCAAGTTTCTCATGTAGCGCCCTAATCCATTCTGAGTAACACAAAGTAAGGATCTGAAGAAAAGTGCATTAAATATTAATAAGCAATAAATCACATTTGGCAGCAAGTACATGATTAAAGAGTTATCTTATTAGGAAATATTATAGGACTTATATGATTAGAGTTCTATTAAGCTGGAGCTGCTGCAGCACAGACAACTAGCTCTGCTCAGTGCCACAGGATCCATGTGCTTATCCTAGGGAGGGTCTGTTGCTCCTTGTATCTATGAAGGGTGAATCCACTGTCATACTGCTTAAGGCAACAGATTCATTAACCTTTCAAACCTCTTTCAAGGCTGCTTATTAATACCTGCATCTGGTAAGGGAAAGTGTGAGACGGACACATTGGATGATGCACCCGATCAGTTCATGGCATGTTCAGTGGACAGGGAACACCATGAATGCTAACCATTTGGCCACCATCACATGAATGGCTGGGCTTTGTGCTCCACAAATGGCTTCCAATAAGTCTTCCCGGCACTGTGACTCGTCTCCTAGTTTTTCGTATGGACCAAAGCACTTAATGTGAAAAATCAGCACTCAGGCAATAACCTGAGATGGGAGCTCTATAACAGAGCTGAACATGAGGCCAGATTAAACTGCTGTCCAATCCATTAGCAGTATCATGAGTACATCTCGTAGTCAACAGTGAAAGTGAGCTATCAAAGAATTTTCTTATGCATATATAATCATGTTTAAAATGTTTGATTGCAACTGGAAAAAAAATATCAGTAGCTGCTGGGTCAAGTAACTCTCCTTATATTTCCATGATGTTTAAAAAAAACTCATTTTATTCAATATCATCACCCAAAAACAACAATTACCCTCTGGGAGCAGCAGATTACTCTTCAGGAAGACGTATGCAGCCATTACGTTGAACAGGACAGAACTTAGTAGGAGACTGACATGGCTGGGTCTGCCATTATAACTTGCAGTCTGTCGAACAGAGTGGGCAGTGCATGAAGGGTTCAGTCAGGCTTCCAGCACCAAGAAAAGCAGACTCCTAAATAAATCAAGACTGACTTAAAAATAAACTTGTAAGTGTAAAATGTTAGGAACATCGACACTGGCACTAAAATGACTCACTGCTTTCTTCTGAATATACAGCATCTCAGAGGTAATGCGTCTTAACAGAGAAAAATTTCCAGAAAATCCTCCCACTGAGGCCATTTACTAGTTTTTAATACGAACACATAAGTCATAAACTGAACAAAATGCAAGCCTTATAGAACATCTTTGCTCAGCCCTAACCTTTGAAAGTTAAACATTTTCATTTGCATATACCACCCACATTAAAATAATATGATGCTGACTGATATAGGAAAAGCTCCTTTAAAAGGGAAATTTCTACGAGGCAGGAAATTAAATGTTTTAAACAGAGGTGTTCTTTGTGTCAACAAAAGTATAAGAGTCAATTGGAAATGCTTTCACTTTTACTCCTAAGTTATGAGAGAAAAAAAACTAACAGACACAAAAAGAAACATATTCTTGTATTATCTTTCCAATATCACTACGGCCCTGCAGGTAACATGCTTTAGTGATGTTCTGATGCCAACGGGGGCCTCTGTGTCAGCACGCAACATAACAGACTTTAACCAGACTGAAATCAAAAACTCTGCGCGCTCCAACTTCAGGTCTATAACATGTGACAGCTGCATACTGAAGATTCAGGGCTGTGATGTCTGAAGGTAAACATCATCTAAAAGAGATTAATTTGTAAAAATTCTATATAAAAAAGGCAGGCAGACACATCAAGAGCCATTGATGTAATTTAGCACTTTCAATGTCCTCCATTCTTCTCCTGATGATAGCAACCAGCTTAGAATGCAACACAGTTCTGCAATCTGACACTCTTCCTGGATTAAAACTAGTGTTACAAACATAAAATCTAACAAATATAAATCTTACTCATCACATCTGCTGTTTTCTATCTTTTTCAGTCCTGGTTATTTTTTGTGAGTTACTTGAGTCCCTTTGCAGATCTTACCTTACTTTAGACTGCATATGTTGCTCCAATTTATGAACCCTTTATTCTGTTAAAATGACCTGAATGCAAAATTCTTCACATATATTATAAAATCTAAAGGGGTTGAGGTCTTAAGACCGAAAGAAAAAAAATCCTGTATTATAATACAGGCAAGTATTTATTGGACAATCTGGCATCCTGAACTAATTTGGCAGCAATGTGAAAGTCTACAAAAATTGCAACCAGCAGAGTTCACTGAATTATTGATTCACATGTGTGATAATATGAGGACAGTGACTAATCCTGCATGTATTGTTAATTATTCATAGAATAATGACTCCATTAATGTCTGACTGCAATGCATCCTGCTGCTGTCTGCCCCTGGTAACAAAACAACAGACTCAGGACATGAATGATATTTGACTGATTGATCAGCCAGTAATGCATTAAAAGAATAGTGGACTGTTACATCATATAGTGACGCCAAGTGTAATATGACAATAATTGCATTTCTGCCCATAATCAGGTAATAGGATGTTTGTTGAATATGATTTAATGGACATTGCATGGACTTTTATATACCAACTATCTAATTACAGTGCATTGTCCTTCCATGATCTCATCGGTTCCATTTCTCAAGTCAAAACGTATTTTATCAAAATGCAGTGATGGAGTCCCTCTGTTTTATCTCTTCAGGTTGGCAACAGTACTTGTCTTTTGGTGGCACCTAACCCAACATGCTCTACACACACAGAGCAGAAATGAAGAAAATGGTATGACACCACTTTGGTTGGCCATGAGGAGCAGTCAAACTCCATTTTACATTTGTGCACATCCTGCTCGGCTTTGCCATGCAGGAAAGAGCAATTATCATTTTAAACAAGCGAGTGAAGCAGAACTGGCCGTGGAGATAAGTGCGCAGGCGAGAGCTGGGGTCATCTTATTCCCTCTTATACAGTGTTGCCCTTGCCACAAATGATTCAGGCCTGACAGGGGAACAGTGTGAGATCAGCTCTAAAAAAAACTTGTGTCAAAGTGTCATTTTTCAACAGTGCGTGTAATGCAGAATGCAGCATGACAGGTGGCATCATTTCCCCAGAGTCATCGAGCCACTGTTACAGAAACTATGGGAACCTGTACACAAATGAGGAAATCCCTTTACTGTGTTTTAAGAGATGACTGGTATTACACTGGGAAGCACTAATTTCCTTTTATTTATTTTGTGCTGGGCTGGAATGCTCTCCACTCTTTTACCCTGATGACTTAGTTAGATTAATCAAGTGCACTGACCAATTAGCAAATCCTGATCATGACAGCCTAACACTTTGCTTCGAGTGGGAAGAACCAGAAAGAAAAGGAATTCAGATTTCCACTGAGCACCTTCACATACTGGGGGGGCTGTGACTGGCCATTACACAGGACAATGCGTCATTCATCTGCTGGCTTGGTGATGATGTCAGTCAAGTCCATGGACAAACTCTTTGGCGTGACAAAGGAGAGTGGAAGATTTACAGTCTTTTAATTGCGCGACAGAGACCTTTGTGAGGTCTTGACCACGCTGTGTTAGCATTACAGTTCATCTGCTAATTACATCAAATCCAAGGATCTGGCAATCCATAGTGGGCTATTCAACAAATGATTTACAGATTTTGCTATTAATCCCTGCAGTTAAACAGTTGTGAGAACTCATTTCTATACTCGATTTGACAAGCAGGGTAACTGGATTTAAAAGCAAATAGACGACAGTTTTTAGTCTCATACCTAAAAACTGCACTCCAAAATATTCAAGTACACCGGGCCTCAACCACAATACTGCTCACATTAATAATCTTTAGTGGAGACATGACACAGTTTGAAAAGTTTGTCACTGCCTCAAGACTGTTGGCTGTTTACTCTCCATAAACATGTCGACTTCAAAAGAGGAACAGCTGAAGCACCTCTGCTTTGTTTACCGACGGTGACTCTGTCTTTGTCTCCGCTAACAGTCACTGCCAATAAAGGAAGTAACAAGTCAGAGTGGTCCCTCATACCATCATACTGATAATAGTTGATTCACTGAAAGATAAAGAATGGTACACTAATTAATTTGTAACTGAATGAAAAGCTGGGAAGTAATCAGAAATGCAGATTTTCAATAAAAATGCAATATGAGATAAAATGAGTTTAGTAAGTAAGAGACTGTAGGAAAAATATGTGGCTAGGAATGGTGGTTGACTGTTTTTCTGCAAAACTGTCTAGTTCACCTTTACATATTTGTTATATTAACACCTTAATATGACAAGACACCCTATGATGCCACACATTCAAGGGAAAAAAGGAAATTTCTATTTTAGGTGTTACAAAATTAACAAATTGATGCATATGGTAAATCACACATTGTTTCTATACCGTATTATCTTTGACTGTGTATGAATCCATTAGGGATGAAGGGTTCAAACTGGTTTTCTATAGAGCCATAGATCACACCTGCTATACCCACGTTTACCACTAGGATTGCTACTGAGTAGAACATAAAATAACAAAATGAGCAGCAGCACATTTCAGAACTATGCAGCCCCTAAAGTCCTGGAAAGTGATTTCAGATAGCAGAAGATAATTATCTAGTGGGAACATGTTAATATCTGCAAATACAATGATGATATGTCAGTATTTGAAGACCACAGGGGGTGAGCTGAGCCTGTTTTCCTTTAGTATGGTTAGCCAATTATTTCTGCCAACGACAATCCTTAGAACAGCAAGAATGTCTTAACTGTAAGTCAGTCTGAAGTGAAAATAGGGCTGGGTAATAAACTGAATTTATTGATGATTTCAAATTTATGGTTTAGGATGATTTAAAAAAAATTAAAAAAAAAAACTTTCTCAAATTTCTATGCACCCCTTCAGACCTTTTAGTCTGCTGAGAGAAAAAAAAGGGAGAAGGGGGCTGAGAGGGGGCTCTGTACAGGAATGTGCTAATATTTTATTAGATTTCTCACACAACCCATTCAACTCTGAGAAAAGGTGGCTCACACATTAAAAGCTATACCTGTTCTCAAAAGATATTAAAAGTTTTGATGTAGTAACTTTGGTAGGGCAACAGGAGCAGATCAAAGCATTGTACCATGAATCTTAATGATAGAGAGCATTACCTGCACTGGCTTGTTGCTGATGAGAATTCCCTCCTGTAGGCTTCGGTCTAAGGTATATAGTGCACTGTAGTGCATAACTCAAGTAGGCCTACATCGAAACGTAGAGAGGAACCATACTTAGGGTTTTTCCATAAACATACACTGGTTTTGACTCAGTTTGAGTTGGCATAGTAGCCCAACTTGGCAAAAGATTTGCATTTACATTACAACAAAGCTGCCTGTTTCAAAGCATGTCTTTTACAGATGATGCTCTTGTCTTAGCTGTAGCAAAAGCGCTGCTTTTGCTAACAGGATGTGGCACAAAAGAGCCACAGCCTAAGAGAAAAGCTAAAGGGTGGCAGTACAGAATCCTGTTGTCTGTAGCACCTCATTTAAAGTCCCTTTTCATTCATTGATTAAACTCTCAAACTTTCATTTCTTTTTTTTTTAAGTGAAATATTTTGATTTGATAATAAAACAAAAATCCATAGTTGAAATATCTCGGTTGTAACTCTACACCTTTGCCTTGTACTATGTACACCTTCAGTCCTGCCTTGTTCCCACTCAATGCTCCTCACCTGTAGTCAGAAGTAGCTGGAGTTTACCTGCTGTGCCGTTGTCCGACTTTCAAACTAGTCTACTATACCCTGCACAGTGGCAAGTTTTAACAAGTTTCAGCCATACATGTTTGAACCAGATGTTTCCAGAAAGAAGAGGATGAGTTATTTGTACAAGGTCACCTACAGGTCGGAATGGTAAGTTTCATTTTTACGTAACATTAGGCTCACATCCCTCAGTACTGGTTCTTTAACGTTGTTGTTTTTTGAATACTGTCAAGGGTGGATCGCAGAAAAAATTTTAATTGGAGGTGTCCCTTCACATCTCACTGTGCTGCTTCAAGCTCAGCTAATTCAATATTAAATACATTATTTCCCGACAAATTGTTCAACATGCCATTTTCTTATCTAAAGTTTTATAAAGAAGCAGCTTTTCTCTGCATCTTTCTACACCTAAAACATGCTTGTTTAGCTGGTTAGCGTCAAATCTGGATGGTTTAGGTGTGCACTGTGGAGTAAACCAGTAAACTGGGAGCCTACTCTACTCTAGTATCTAAAAATCACTCCAACTGAAATAATATACAGTTATCAGATGTCATATATAAAAACATTCCAGGTACAGAGTTTGTTTTCCATTACAAAGTCACTCTTTATCTTTATTTCTACATTTCAAAACAAGAGTCGAAAAAAGGAAGACTTCAATTTCAACCTGGAGAAGAACATGTTAAATAATAACGTTCCGTCCAAAGAAAAAACACTTCATTTAAGACCCAGTCGGGGAGAGGACACGTTTGAAAGGGTTCAACACTTGTCAGATGTCTGAAGTGACAAATAAGTAAAATACACCTAAAAGTCAACCAACCTGGTTTTGTAGGCCACTCCCAACCACAGTTAAACCTGTCTTTGATATTGCTCAACTGTATCATGAGAGTGAAAACAGCTTCATAATAAATAAGTTTACAGTTGATATTCTGGTTCTCTCAACCATTGCTTCGCTGCCCGCTCTAAGGTGTACTTTTAAATGGTCAGGTTACACAATCGTTCACAATGGTGACCAAATACACTATAGAAATACTATAATGACACATCGCATGTTGAAACCCTTGTGTAAATGCACTAGAAACCGCATTTAATAAATGAAAGTGGTTAATGTAAATTTGCCAAAACATGTTTTACAAACAGCACAAAGTAAATATGGTTTGTCAGTTATGGTTGGTGTAATCCTGTGGTTAAGCAGTGATGTGTGTGGACTTGCAGCTTCACAGTCAATAGTGATTATTATTAGTCATGACAGCAGCAGACAGCAGACTGGGCAAAGAGTAGAGAGAGTGAGACAGTAGAAAATTAAAATAAATACCATGTACACATGCATGGTGCCCAAAGAGACATCACCTGCATTCAGTGCCCGCCTTTGGCCCAACATCTAAACCCCTGCTGGGTATGAACAGCTTTTCAACAAGACCTGTAAGCCACACTGAATATGAAAGGCCTTGCAAACTGCAGACAAAGCCATGCGCAGACACAGCAGAGACAGCACATGGCCGAAGCCAGCTTTTAGTCGATGCAAATATGAGCCATTAAATCTTATCACCCATGAGTAAAGGGGAAGTGTGACTTTTCGCAGTTCAGGTTGCAATAACACTACAAGAATTCTTGCCTCCCCTGCCAAATGCCCTAGCTGCAGTAGAATCATACACAAAACAAAACCTATCTGAGACTCTAACACATTATATTGGTAAAAAAAAAATGGAAAAACATTGGATGGAAACTTTTAGAGCTCATTTGTACTAATTCAACTCAGACAATGAGCTGGCATTGTGGGTGACATCATGCCCATCGCAATCTGGGTACAAAGTGGCCTCAGCCAAGTGACATAACTGGAGATCTCTGAACATTCTACATTCCCATAGGTTTGTACCAACCTCTTAGCTTTATAACTTTATAAACCTGGACAGGGTTAAAAGCAGCAGTGTCTCCCAGGTATCCACTTCAGCACCTTATTATCACAATCTCTCCATATGCTGACCATTTGTCTGAAATTGTTACAGTGGGTGGAGGGTTGGGTGGGGCCTCCCTGTTTGTTTTGAGTGATTGAATATGTGCATGACAGTGTGGGTGGGGGTCTGTGTGGGTGTTTTTCAGAGAAACAGAGGGAATGGAGGGGTGCATAAGATGCTTTCACAAGGGTTACTGCAGCATTGTTGACAGTAAGTGAGTCAGATGATAAACGCTGTTCCTGATACAGTATCACACACTGCAAGAGTTAGAAAAGCAAAAGAGGCCAGATGGGGGGGAAAAAAAAAAAAAAAAAAAATCGCTCCACTGGTCATTTACAGTCAAATTCCAACAAGGCATATCAGCACCATCTAAACACTGAACCAGGCCCAGGCTCTCCCATGCATCACAGCCCCGGATTTTGTCTGTAAATGCTGGATAAAGTGCAAAACTCATCATCACTCATGGCGGGAGCCTCCTTGTTGAAGACACATACAGATTAAATAAGAAAGATACATGTCCAGGGTCGACCTGTGTTAGTTTCATAAAAACAAAGAGGGATAAGGGAGGTATGTCAGCAGAGACCAGGTCATTAAATCGATTATAAAAGGCTTCACGTGGACCTGTATGTTAAATCAGGCAAGTATGGCACAAAAATAAAGCAGTGCCAATGCAACAGACGTGACTGTTAGCCGTTTGACTACACGTGTACAGTCCTTCACTTGCATACTGCTTTTCCAATACTACCAAACCTGCACTCTAACTACCCCTAATCCAGATGAATAAATGAGCATTTGGGTTTGTTATACGCAGAAGTAAAGTGTGCACATCTCTGGCGGAAATGACACGAGGTGAGCAAGCCCACCACCTCTAGCAGAACGAGTACATTCAAAGTCTGCTCCAGAAGCGATCATTGCCCGAAACACAAACAATGTGCGGACATTTCTTCCTTCACCCTGTAATGGGTACCACTTTGGAATAAATTGCCTAATTCAATTCTTTAAAATGATTTGTTACAGACTCTAGAGGTTCATAAAGCAGTCTATTATTTCCCCTCCGACTCACATGTGATGGACTCAGCTTCGCTCCGACTCCTGTAAAGGTGATAAACCTGAACACCAGACACGCCGAGCGGCCACACAAAGACCGCACCGTCCTCACGCGGCGGCGCTAAAAAAAAACAACAAAACCCTGGAACAGCTTACGTCTTCAGCACCGTCGAACACCCGGGCCGGGGGTGGGGGCATTTAAATCCACAAAACGCGCTTAGTCTCCTGTACCTCTTGCGCGTCAGCGAAGCGGAGCGCATCCTCCGCCACTACCAAGCGAACGCTGCTCCCGTGGAGCTTGTAAACTTTAGCTCCTCCCACAGCACACGCAGCCTCCCGTCACGTGGTTCCATTGACGGTGAGAAAACAGTCGTCATCAGCGTCACAGCACGAGCAGGGCCCCGCGTGTTCACGTAGAGGGGAGAGCAGAGCTTTGCTTTGTGAACAAGGTGAAAAAGCAAGGCAAATTACAAAATTTAACTTTACACACATCATACACATATATTTAGACGCTATACGCTAATGTTTAAATGACAAAAAGAGCAACAAGAATGTATTTAAACACGCTGGATTTCAAAATGCTAATTGTGATTCTTGTACATAGCAGCATATT